>JAGFMF010011752.1:17510192-17630814 GCA_019455555.1 Galemys pyrenaicus | reverse complement strand
CACAGCAGGAGAGGTCTGCTGCACCATGTGGGTCCCCCGCCTGGCCGGCAGCAGGGATCGAACTCGTGCTGCAGTGGCTGCGGTTTGCTTCATAGTGCGCTGCTCAACCCACTGCGCCACCAGGGAGGCCCGGCAGCTTTATATTTTTAAAAAAATGTGTACCTGATTTGCTGGGTTGGGTTATAGCTTAATTAAATTTGAAAATAAACTTATAAAATGAAAAATAAAGTATCAGCATAATTTGTCAAAACAACTATTATGACATATAAGTCTATATTATACTTACTAGGTGATATTTTTCTTTTCCCATTTGGTAATCATCTCAAGTGTAATGTTATGTAAATGGTATAAACATGTAAAATCACTATATAGATTGAATTGCCTCATTTAATTTTCTATGAGCACATTTGATTAGTTTGCATTATTTGATTAGACAAATTATTTTAGAGGCATTAATTTCCTTAGCAATGGTGGTTTAAGTGAAATCATTAAAGAGTAGCCAAATTTTTAAAATAAAAATACAATTAGATTTGTCAGCCTTTGAAGATTGTATCAGAGAAGACATTATACTTCATTGTATTTCCAAATGCCTCAGGATACTTTCAGCATCTATACATTGACACAACAGATTTGGCTACTAAAAATGAACAACACTGGGTTAAAATATTAACAGTGGATCATTTAAAATATGCCTGGGGATCTTAGCTACAAATGACTGTGGCCAAAAAAAAAAAAATTACGCAGTATTATTAATAAATTCATCCTTTTTAGGGATATTGGAATTGAAAACACAATTGTAACAATATTTGACCTCTGTCTGTCACCTATGACTAGAGATCAACCAAATAATTTGTTAACAACATATGTCATAGGATTTTATTTCTAATTTCCTACCAGAGTATCTATGCAAATTTCTATATATTTGCAACAATGACTAGAGTGCTGATTTTTTTGAGAAGATCTCTATGTTTCCCTATATTGACTTAATAAATTTGGAGTTTATAATATCAATCATTACTATTGTAGTTGCTCAGATAAATCACATCTCCATGTTGCTAGCCTCCATTTTAATGCAATCTAAAAACAGTTATGTATAAAGTCATACTTGGTCTCCAGTTTTAGGAATTGTGATATGGGACCATACAATTACTGAGTTTAAAACACCAGGTAAGGAATATAGTTTATGTAGATATTCCTTCTGAAATTGAGTGATGGGCGATGAAGATTACAGATTAAAGTGTAGAAGATTGTTGGATCACATGGTAGTTCCATCCATAGTAGACTGAGGAACCTCCCTATGGCCTTCCATATCATCCAGCAATCCCACTCCTAGGGATTTACCCAAAGGACACAAAAACACTGATGCAAAAGAGTACCTGTACCCCCATGTTTATTGCAGCACTATTTATAATTGGTAAGACCTGGAAACAAACCAAATGCCCAAAAGTAGAGTACTGGATCAAGAAGATGGATATATAACCCCAATGGAATACTATTCAGCAATCAAAAATGATAAACTAGGGTCATTTATAGAAACATGGATGGAGCTAGAAGGAATTATACTCAGTGAAACAAATCAGAAGGCAAGAGAAAAATATCGGATGGCTCCACTTTTAGGAGGAATGTGAAAGAACAACAACTACAACAAAAAATAAGAAAGAAGAAAACAAAAAAAGAAGAGTAAGCTCAAGGAAATGGGCAATTACAAACAAAACAAACAAACAAAGTCAACAAGATCAAAAGGGTAAAGATAGACCAAAGGGAACAAGGGGGAGAGGCAAAGGGAGGGGAGGACAAACGGGAGGAGGGCATAAAGAGCACAAGGGTCTGAGGCGGTGGGAACTCCCTGGGACTACAAATATTGCCAAATACAATTAAATAAATCTAATGAGAAAAAAAAATAAAGTGTAGAAGATTTTAGCGATCATGGTACTAACATAGTATAAGAAACAAAATCACAGAACGAAATTATAGAATACAAATGTCTCTTAGTTCTGTTATATTGATCAGTGAAAGTTGCTTAACAGTCCTCTGTTTTCATTTTCAGTTCCATCCCCACAATCACAAAACATTTCTTTCCATGCTAAGAATCAAAATGATTACTCTCTCTCTCTCTCTCTCTCTCTCTCTCTATATATATATATATATATATATATGATACAATTTTCAAAGGTTTATTTAGGAGTGTGCTGTCTTTAAGATTTAAAGGGTAAGGGTAAAAATATAGGTTAATATTTGCTGTTCCTTCTGGATGAATTAAAAGTATGTTGGAAGTCATATTTGCTACTAATTTTTTTTTTTTAATTTCCAGTTGCTACTTTATTTTTTTTTAAAGATTTATTTATTTATGCATACAAGCACTGGGGTACAGGCCAGAGGTGTGGGGGTGGTGGGGTGAGAGGACTCACCACAGAGAGCAGGGAGCAGAACAGGCAGATCAACGGAAGCACACTGCTGAGGGGAGCAGCGGGCACAGCAGGAGAGGTCTGCTGCACCATGTGGGTCCCTCCCAGGCCAGCGGCAGGGATCGAACTTGTGCTGCAGTGGCTGCGGTCTGCTTCATAGTGCGTTGCTTAACCCACTGCGCCACCAGGGAGGCCCCTGCTACTAATTTTATTACAAAGTTTCCAAACTAAGCCAAAGTAGAATAAATCAACTCAAAATTTATTCCAGAGCTAATTCTTTTGTATGTTTTAGTGCTGGTAGATACTATTATCCAGCTACATATTTTTTATTTGATTTACTTTAGATTTCCATTTCTTTGTATTAATATTAGCCTATGATTTAGGAAAATTAGAATTTTCCACAAATATGGGGACTTTACAGAATTTTTAAAAAACTTACTCTCCCCAAACTCATCCCAGTTTACTAAAATGACCAACCCCAGAAAAATCACGGCAATGACTGTCTAGAAATAAACTTTCCAATTTAACTATATTTTGCTAGTATGATCTGATGAGTATAAAAACATTAAGAAATAGTTCAAATATTTTTTGAAATTAATATATGATAATTTCTCAAGAGGTCAAGATATGTAAACTTGGACCAATGTGTTAATTCAGTGAGATTACAGAAATGAGGTGCCCCAAAATAAGTCAACACACAGTGAACTCTGGCATCAACTTTATTGTAACTTTACTGAGCAA
This sequence comes from Galemys pyrenaicus, assembly GCA_019455555.1. Taxonomy (NCBI): domain Eukaryota; kingdom Metazoa; phylum Chordata; class Mammalia; order Eulipotyphla; family Talpidae; genus Galemys; species Galemys pyrenaicus. The sequence continues at coordinate 17,627,668 of JAGFMF010011752.1, read as the reverse complement.
GATCAACTTTACTGGAGAGATTGCACCTGAAATAATAAAAAGGTAGGCAATCCATGTACAACTCTTATTTTCTCCTGAATTGAAAGATTAATTTGTTCCTTTTAAAGTAACAGCTTTTCTTTGCTACATTGAATACTCCAGTAAAAATGTATGTGTTTCAAGTACAAGTTACTTTACCTGAAAACAAAAATGCACAGTATCTTATTTGGAATTGTGAATGAAAGTTAGATAAATACTGATCATTTTTTTTAAAGTGGTTCCAGTTGAAGATGTAATAAAAGAGAAATAGCATTTCAAGATTATAAGGTTGAAAGCTAAAATGTACTGAGATCACATTCTGTCAGGTATACTACCTGTTTTGAAGAGTAACCTTAATGTATTAAAGTATTTTTTCTATGAGGTTACTATAAAATCATGAAATTGTTTAGACTAGGAGAATCTGGCAAACTAGTTTTCAGTGAGAGGCAAATGATAAATGAAGATACTTAAAAAGCATTTCTATCAACAGCATACAGTAGTAAAAAAAAAAACCCAAAAAACCTCTTAAAATGGTCAATTAAAAGCATTTTGATAAATTAACATTTATTTGCCTCAACTGTTCATCAATAACATGAAAAATAATGAGAACATAAATGAATGGTATGTCTCATATTGAAGGCACTCCTGCAAGGTAGAAACAGAGAATAATAAGCAAACATTTAAAATATGATGTGATTAATGCAAAAGGAAAACTTGTAAATGTAATGTCAGGGATAGAAGTGGCTGTGAATGATTCTTTAGCCTCAGGGAAGACTTGATATAAAATAGATAGAAGGAAGTTTGTAAGAATAAGCAGAATTTACTAGTGAAAATGTATTCTAGTCATGGAAACGGTGTAAATAAAGATTCAGAAGCATGAAAGAACATGGTCCTTATGTAATTTTAAGACAAGAATGTTATACAATCAAAATAATAAAATGTTCAAAATGTGAAACAGATTGAGGAAAATTTTGGTGAATATTGACTTTAGTTTCAAGAGGATAATTTTTAATTATATTTTGTCTATGAAATGTTTGCTTACATATGGCTCCTAGAGAAATTAGCATGTTGTACTCTAATTTTGTTTTTATCTTTCCCTTTTTTTTTTAAAGATTTATTTATGCATAGAAGAACTGGGGTACAGGCCAGAGGTGTGGGGGGTGAGAGGATTCACCACAGACAGAGCGGGGAGCAGAATAGGCAGATCAACAGAAGTACACTGCTGAGGGGAGCAGCGGGCACAGCAGGAGAGGTCTGCTGGACCCAGCAGGAGAGGTCTGCTGGACCCAGCAGGAGAGGTCTGCTGCACCATGTGGGTCCCCCCCCTGGCCGGCAGCAGGGATCGAACTCGTGCTGCAGCAGTCGCGGTTTGCCTCATAGTGCGTTGCTTAACCCACTGCGCCACCAGGGAGGCCCATTTATCTTTCCCTTTTTTACTAGTTGATTATTTTTACTTTAAAGACAGTGTATTGTCTGAGTCTTAAAATTCAATACTTATTGACCAAATGAATGAATGAATGAATCAATCAGTCAAAGTTCTAGTCAGATACTATTTTGAAAAACATGCTCAAAATTTAACTTAGCAGTTGGTTCTTTACTCACAGTCAAAACTCTGCTTTCCCGTCTATTCTATATCATTACCTTGCATTTATAGGTAGGTAGAAAACCAATGTTGTTGAACTTTTAAACATTTTTATGAAAACTAATGAGATCAAATCATTACCTTACTAGCATTTTGATATGATTTTTTTTATATGAAGAGGGAAAGAAGTAAAAATTTAGTTAATGTAGGGAGGAATATAACACAATTCACAATTTGGTTTATACCCTTAAAGCATCTATCTGTAGTGGGCTTTCTGGCCTTTCTGGCAGGAAAAAAAAATATTAGCACCAAATAGAGGGGATTGGGAACAACTCAGTGTATGCAGGGGTCTGTTTTCTCCATAGGGAAAAGCTAGTCCTATTCTTTCCATATGCTCCATGCACAAGGTAAATTCTCTGAAAAGACACTACAAAGAAAGAGAAAATGTAAAAAAATGGAGGAAAGTGTAAAAGATTAGTTTAAATCCAAATTCCCCCAAGGAAAGAGATGTGCATTGCTCGTGGTAACAGTGGACATACTATTCCTGAATATAGTTCTTTTCATGAAAAACAGTGTCATCAATATATTTGGTCTTTTTACAGTTTTTGAAGTTTATGTTTATCTTTAGTACAAAATGAACAAAGTGTCTAATACCTGCCATAATTTTAGCTACATTGTAATACAAAGCAAACAACATAGCTCTCAAATCTAACAACACAAGAAAAACTGAAAATAGGTACCCAGTTTTAGGCTATTCAGGACAAAATTTTTGACTTGATCAGGAAATATCCTAAAGCGAAAATTTTTTCAATACAAATCACAATTTGTATTGATGAAATTCATTGGCTCATTTAAGCTTAATTTTACTCTTCTTATGTTGGTGTAAACTCAAAAATATTAGTGGAAGTAAACAATCCAAGAAATTGCAAGAAACAGGAATTATTCAGGGAGCGTTGTGACATAACATGCCTAGTGAACAGAGAAGTGAAGACTCTTGTTTCTATTAGTAATATAACTGCACTTTGCATTTATAAATTCGACCTACATGTACTTTTAAATTAATATTTAAATTTTAGTGTGACTGAACCAGAGTTTTTCTAATTAAAAAGAGCATAGCATCTGTAAATAATTAATCACTGACTGGAAATATTTTGGGTAGAGAACAAAATGATTAGTGATAAATTTTTGTAGAACGTCACATAATACAAGTAGTTCAGTTTAAAAATACTTTTGAAGCATCTGCTCTTTCAAAATATGAATTCATTGGCTAACATTGCATTTTTTTTCTTCTAGAAAATCACCTTTTGTAGCTTCCAAAACACAGATAATAACATTATGCAAATCATAAAACCATTTTAGCAGCACGCTTGTTGGTTTGCATGTTTGTTTTTGGCCTACCAAGTTTTGAAAGTACATAAAAACGTGGGTTTTGTAGATAATGACAATTTCATCTATTTTACTAACTACTGGAAAATAATTCATGTGGAGATATTTTAAAATTCTTACCTCCCTCAGAAATAAAAGACAAAGTAAAATCTTAAAAACCTATTGATTTCAAGCTATTATAAAAAGTGTTTAATATACACCTGCAACTTGTAGCAAGCTAAATCATTAAGCTTACAGACCTTTATCCCTATCTATAATAATAATTTTGCCTGGGAATAGGTCAACTTAGCTGCAGGTAACCTTTCATTACAACATCCCAATTTTACAGAGAATGAAAATGATCCACAGAGAAATCCCCAGGAACTTGGTTCTGTACTTCTCTATTTGCATAGAACATCTTTCATGCCTGCAGATATTTTTACATCTAAGACAGCCTGCAGTTCTGCTTGCCAACATGAAACTTGTTTCACAAATTTTTCAGCAGCTGGTATGATAATAAGCCAGTTTTTATGTAAATTAGTGATCTTCCTAATCAATTTAACTATAAAATTAAAATTAAAATTTTTTGAGTAAATTATTTTTAAATAGTAAAATGCTCTGTCAACCCTATTCATGTAACTTGCTTCCTATTATAGCTTTAATTTTAAGAAATATTTCTCTAGAGCAGGGAAAGTTTTCTAATAGTATAGATTTTTAATGTATGATATATTGTAAAGTACATATTGTTTTTCTAAAAACTAATATTATAAAAAAGCACATTTTTGAAACTTAAAATAGTGAGGTAGGCATATTTTTTGTAATATCACTTTCAATGCAGTATATTTGCATCAATCATCTCTTAGAAAGACAAAAATACTACAAAATAAACACGTTTTATTAGATGCTGCAGCTAATTATCCCTTTTAATTGCCAGAATGAAGTTGTTTTCAAACTGTAAACTAAGTTGCTATTAAATGTATCCAGTTGTTTACAGAGTACAAAGTCTTTTATTATTATTATAACATGAACTCATCATTGTTTTGTGAATAATGTTGAATACTTACTATAATATGACCTCCTTTCCCAACTTTTTGCCTTAAAAAATATTTGTATTCTCAAAGATGAGAGGTTGTACTTGATCATTACAAGGGAAAAACTGATGTTAGATTTTATGTAAAAAATATGCATCTTTCTCTAAACATAATTGGTTGTATCTTTGAATTCAGTTATTCTCAAAGTAATTATAGGTAATATATTAATTTAAAAATTCAAAGAAAGCAAGATTTATCTGAGATTCAGTAATATAAATTCAGTAATAAATTGAACATTGTGAAATACCAATAATTTAAGTTAAAGTGTTTAACAATTAAATAAATCCTTACTATTCATGGATGAGGTTTTCGATATCATGGAATCGAGTAGTATTTTTGTACATATTGTTTTAAAAATCTGTACTTAGACTTTGCTATAACTAGCTATATTACAGAGTATGTTTGAGATAAAAGCCAATCAATTTTTTTATTACTGACATTATTATTTATTTTTGCTTTTTTTTCAGATTCAAGGCTCAATTCTTGTGCAAACATTTTTTTTAGCTCTCTGAAATTTAGAAGTTAGAATAATGCCACATATAAATTAGAATCTCAATATATTTATATATATTTAAATTGAGGTAATAATAGTTTACAATATTCTATAGGTTCCAAGATTACACCTTCTCACCATGCTCACCACCAACTATATAATCACCATCCATCACCATCCAAATAGTCCCTACTTCCCATTTCCTCTAATGTCAACCTAATGGTTTTTCTTTTCCTTCCTTCCCTCCTCCCCTCCTTCCTTCTTCCCCTCCTCCCTTCCTGCCCTCCTCCCCTCCTCCCTTCCTTCCCTCCTCTTCCCCCTCTCCCTTCCTCCCTTTCTTCCTTTCTCTCCTTTCCCCTTCTCTCTCTCTCTCTCTCTCTCTCTCTCTCTCCCTTTCTCTCTCTCTCTCTCTCTTTCTTTTTCTGAAGGCACTGAAGTCAGGTAGATAGGACAATAAGCAAGCATGTGTATGCATATCTATCTATCTATCTATCTATCTATCTATCTATCTATCTATCTATCTATCTATCTATCTCTATCTACCTACCTACCTACTTATTATCTATTATACCTATATACATAGTACTATTACTCCTGTTATATTATTATTTCAAGTTGTTACTACTATTTTATCTTTTATAATCCGAAATTGACAAAACTGTGCAAATAGGTGGAGAAAGATCATTAAATGCTGGCTCATAGTAGAGAAAATAGAGGTTCATAATATAATCTAAATGATGAAAGAAAAATAGAATTTAAGGATCTGCTTAACTGAATGGGAAATATAATATTCAAATATAATACTCATCAGAGAAGCATGTGCAAATAACCAAGAGGTTACAATACGAAAATTAGATGCCAAATAAGGGCATGTGGGAATAATGGGAGAGAAAAATCGCTAGTAGAGCTTCTATAGGATTATATATTCTCTTTTGACTAACTGAATTCCATGTTTTACACATATCCCCCAATACTTTAGAGGCCCAACATTAAAGTAACTTATTAAATATGATTGCACACTGCTTTTGCTTGAAAGACATGATATTATATCTCCCTCTGCCTTTAACTTCTGCAATTAGTTTGGCTTAGTTCCAAAAAATCACCACTATATGCATTATTAAATTTTAAAAGCCCTGATCAGTTTTTAAATCCCTGAAAGTTGTAATTTCCAAGTGAAATATGATCTCAACTTTATTTCCTACAACAAATAAAACCACTCCAAGAAATTATTTGACAGATTCTTATAAATGTAACTAGAATATGGTGTACCATCTTAGAATTAAAATAACCCTATGGTTTTTGCAGAGTAGTTTAGACATTTTTTTATGTAAAAATTTAGAATAACTAATTCTATTACATTTAGAAGTTATTTTTTCTGATATATAACTGATTTATACTAGTTTGAGGTGTACAACATAGTGACTTGATACTGAAAATTTATCATCACAGTAAGTCTAGTTAGTGACCATTACCACACAATCACAAATGTTTTTCAAATGATGCATTCTATTAACAACTTTCAAATATAAAATACAATATTATAATCTATAGTTATCAATACTATACAACATACTGGAACTTATTTATATAACTGGACATTTGTACCTTTCAACTGGTTCTATCTAAGTTCTTCTGTTGCAAGCATTTTGATCATGCACATTTTACTTCTGACTAATTATCTATATTAGCTTCATCGTAAAAATGATAAAATAACTGACAGTTGGGTTTCAACTGTCATAATACTATATATAGTATATAATATATACATACACATACATGTATACCTTAACCTTCTTAATGGTCTATGCAAAGAGGATAGGTGTAGTAATCTTAAAATCATAGATAACAACTATGTATAATGAATTAGCTGAAAATATGGCAATAAAACTTACTGAAAGTGTGAAATGTAAGATTGTAAAGCCAGATTGAATACTATACTAGAAAATGATAACATATTAGCTTGCAAATTCTTCATGAGCACAGTCATCCCACCCACCTGCCAAAATCAAGTTTGCTAAGCTAAATAAAATATAAAAGAGGCTGCTAGTAACTTACAGTGGGCTTTGAGAGTATTAATTATCATTTTAAGCTAATTTAGACATAACAGCTTGTTCTACCATTCCCCTTTACCAAATTTATCACATAATATTAAAAGTGGAACACAAAAGAAGAATTTGGTTCTATCTGCCACAGCCCTCCCCACCAATGAAATGGTTATATGATTCCTGCTCAGTTTGTTTTTTCAAAATGGTAAAAATCTTATTTTATAGTGGTTAATTTTTCATTTTATTTAACTTTTAAATTAATGTTACTATTTTATTTTTAGTAATATTATCTTTTTGTGGCAAAATTACCATAAAATTATGGTAAATATTACCATATTATGGAAAATTAAAAACTGGTTCAACAGTTGTGTTAAAAATGCTTGCCACAAAGAAGTTAGAGTAACTCTATAGGAAACATAGTTGTTTGGCAATCTTCTATTTTCTTTTCCAATCTTGTCCCAACTTTGTAAACTATGAATCTACTCTCTGTATCTATGTGTGATTTTGATTTTTCTTTTTTAAAAGATTTATTTATTTATGCATACAAGCACTGGGGTACAGACCAGAGGTATAGGGGGTAGAGGATCCACCAGAGATAGAGTGGGAACAGAATAGGCAGGTAGACTGAATACACTGCTGAGGGGAGCAGTGAAATACATTGCTACCGCGAGCCAGGAGAGGTCTGCTGCGCCATATGGGTCCCCTCCCCAGCAGGCAGCAGGAATTGAACTTGTGCTGCAGGGCTGTGATTTGCTTCATACTTCATTGCTTAATCCACTGTGCCACCAGAGAGGCCCCTTTGATTGTTTCTTTTTATATTGCAATAGTAATTTAGATTAAAAGGTATTTGTCTTTCTTTGTCTGACTCATTTCATCTAACAAAATGCCCTCAAGTTCCATTCATGTTATTGCAAATAGCAAGATTTCATTTTTAATGACTAAATAGTATTCCAATATTCTAATTAAATATATATATAAAATTCTAATAGTCTAATTAGTATGTAAACATCTTTTCTTTGATTTTCATTCTCCTACTGATAATCCTCCACATCAAAAAGACCAGAAACACCATGTTTTGGTGAGGAAATGGATATGCCCAGTCACTATGGAAAATAGTATGGATGTTCCTCAACATATTAATATATCTACCATACCTTTTAACAATTCCATTCTTAGGTTTCTATCAAAAGAGTGCAAAAAACATCAACTCAAAGTGATATGCACTCATATGTTCTTTGCAGCATTATTACTATACTCAAATAATGTAAATAACCTAAATGCTCAATGGCAGTTGAGATGATTACCAAGATATGGTATAGATACACAATGAAATGCTTCCTCGGCCACTTAAAGAGGAAATCTTGCCATTTTGACAATATGAAGGACTGGAGGGGATAATGCTAAGCTAAATAAGCCTTAAGAAGAAAGACAAATACTGTGTGGTTTCACTTACAAGAGAATATAAAGGAAGAAAAGAAAGGGTCAAACAAAAGTAAACCCAAATTGTGGCATCCAAAGGGTCAATCAAAAGTAAACCCAGGGCCTCCCTGGTGGCGCAGTGGGTTAAGCAACACACTATGAAGCAGACCGCAGCCACTGCAGCACAAGTTCGATCCCTGCTGCCGGCCAGGGAGGGGACCCACATGGCTCGGCGGACCTCGCCTGCTGTGCCCGCTGCTCCCCTCAGCAGTGTACTTCCGTTGATCTGCCTGTTCTGCATCCCACTCTCTGTGGTGAATCCTCTCACCCCCCCACACCTCTGGCCTGTACCCCAGTGCTTGTATGCATAAATAAATAAATCTTTGAAAAAAAAAAAAACAAACAAAAGTAAACCCAAATTGTGGCATACAAAGGAAGAGGGAGGGGTGGTACACTTCCTGTGTCAACAAACGGTACTTTTAACCTGTCAGAGCCATTTCGATTTTCTATACAAAATGGCAAAGATATTAGCAAAATTCAATCACTCTCTCCTGTCATGAATGCGTCACTAAATTAGACAATTTTGTTTAAAACATTGATTTTATTGTTTTGACAATTTTCAAACCACTTAACCTATCCTCTACCTATAGAGAGTGCAGTTAACCTAGTTACTTGCGTTGATTCTTTCACTGTCAATCTTTCATCAGTAATGAAAATGTGGGAAGAAGAGTATTCATTAGATACTTTCGGAATATGAAGATTTCATAGGGTTTTGAGATTATATATCAAATAACATTAAGTATGAAGAATTACTGTATTTAACATTTTATTACAATAAAAATGCTGCACATTAAGTGGCATCTAAAGCAATATAGAAAAAACAATTTAATGTCGGGCCTCCCTGGTGGCGCAGTGCGTTAAGCAACGCACTATGAAGCAGACCACAACCACTGCAGCACGAGTTCGATCCCTGCTGCTGGCCAGGGAGGGGACCCACATGGTGCAGCAGACCTCTCTTGCTGTGCCCGCTGCTCCCCTCAGCAGTGTACTTCCGTTGATCTGCCTGTTCTGCTCCCAGCTCTGTCTGTGGTGAATTCTCTCACAGCCCCCACACCTCTGGCCTGTACCCCAGTGCTTATATGCATAAATAAATTAATCTTTAAAAAAAACAATTTAATGTCATGATATAAAATAATTTCAATATTTTTCTTTAGTATTGTGGTTTAAACTTTTGAAAAAGGGCAAATATTTGAATTTCTTTTTAACAATTTTCTTAAACTCCATTTGTGGGACTTTTGGCATAACATTATCATTTTGAGGAGTTTTGTTTAAGAATTACTAAGGTACAAAGGCTAGCCAAGTCAGATTCCTCACTAGTTGAAGAAAATACTTCTCTCCATCAAGCCTTTCATCAGATATTTTTTTTCATATAAGAAGTATAATATGAATTGCTAAAAGTATCAAGTTCAGAAACTGACTTTGATAAGGACGGTATTTATTTATCATATCTACCAGATGTTTTATGACTGTGTGAACTTGAACAACCAGTTTCAGATTTGTCTTCTGTGAGATTCCTTTAAAATGTGTCCTTTGGTATAATAATGAAAAACAAGGCACATCTAAATTACTCTGCACATTGCAAAGGCAGAGTCAATATTTGCTTGTTTAATAGAGCAAGGAAAAAAAGAGACTGATTTTCTTTGGTTTTTGGTTGAAATCTTTCAGATTTTGCTCTTTCCATTCTGCCTCTTACTCCCACACCATCAACACTATATGGTCATTTTCCCCACATGTGACAGAGAAAGTACTGAATAATCCTTAACTAAAAGATTAACTATTAAACATTATATATTTGAGGGATCTTCATTCTTAAAATTTTCTAATGAATACTCTATATCTCTGGAGTTCCAAGACTCTCATTTGGGATCTTTTCATTTCCATTCCACTTATTTTCAAAGAAGCCAGTCCATATTATTACTCTTAATATCTGTACATTTGCTAAAGACTTATAAGACAGACAAAAACAATACATTTTGAGCTGGCCAGATTCAGATCTAGACTTAAATCCCCATTCTGTCATTGAATGAGTTTGATTTTTTTTTTTTTTTGGCCATTTTTTTTCTGAGTTTCACTTCTTTCTAGTCTCTAAATTGGGGGTGGGGAGAATCATCTCATTAATTAAATATGAACATTAAATAAGTCACTTTTAAAGCCCATATACTTAGCAGGAACTCAATATTTTGTTGTCTCTTTTTTCTTCTCATAGGCATGGGCATAAATTAGCATCAATTTATTATTGAGGGCATGGCTCCATACATATTTTGTGACTTGTAGATTTGTATATGAATTTGAAATAGCTGTTAAATGTCAATGAAAAAGTGTGAGGGCAACTAGTAGACCTTCTCAATATTTCTGCAAACCATTCCTGCAAGCATAAGCTTAGTTTCCCAGTATTTGATAGATAAACCTAATATTGATTATGGAGCTCTACCTATTTTCTTAAATTACTTTCTGTTGTTACTGGTAGTAGTTTCTTTCTCTCTCTCTCTCTGTCTCTCTCTCTGCCCTTACATATAATTATATGTGTGTGTATATTTGTATATATATAGCCTGTCATCAACATGTGAAGCAAGAAGCAAATTATGCAAGATGTTCTCTAAGAAGCTTATATTGTGATTGTTTTTACTTTTTCCTGTGGGGCATCTGTGAGAGTATTTATTTGCCCATGCTGGTGAAGGGAATTCAGGAGATCAAGTTTAATTTAATTTTTTAAAAATATTTTAAAGGTGGTATTGGAAGAGAGACTAAGAAAAAGCTTTCTTGGCTGAGTTAAAAGCTAAGGATTAGTAGCAATGTTCTGACCTGAAATTTAGGTCTTGTGATTTCTTTCCAGGAGATTTTTCACTGCATGAAAAACCCCTCCTCAATGCCTTATTATTTAATTCAGTCTTAATTGGATACAAACTGTCAAAGTCTGAGGGATTGTTGAAAGGCCTAAAAGTGCACTAGGTATTTTTAAAATGGTAATATTAATTATCTGGAAGAGAAAAATATCATCTTACATGATAATATTTTTAAGGTTTGTTTTATATTCCTTCAAATCCCCAAATTTCAAGGACATAAAATTTTATCACTAGAGTACATACCCTGAGTATGGGAAGATTCAGCCATTTGCAAAAGGTTAAACTTTTGTGCAAATGATGTGTATTTTAGGACTATTTCATATGGGTAAATTATGAATACATCTTGATTGTCACGAGATACAAGTCAATCTTCATGGTGTAGTGAGACCCCTTTAAGGAGTCTCAGATGCTTAGGAGCAACACAGGGTGAGGGCCAGCTTTCAGAAAGCAGTCTTTCCTAACCTGGCCAGAATCACTGAGCTGCTATCTGCCCATCCTTTGACAGCAAAATAGATGCCCAGAGTGCTTTTTTTTTTGCAAGAAATGTAAATGGCCGGCTTGGAGTGAAAGCTAAGAAAAAGGTTCTGAGGGATACCCACTTCCTCTAGTCCAGTTAGACTCTCCAAGAATGTCCAGAGGGTTCGAGGTAGGACCACTTCCATTGTAATCCTTAGAGTCTAAAGGGGGAGGGGGTTGTGGGGGGACGGGACTGCGGGGGTGGGAGCCACTGGTGCCCATCCTTGACAGGATGGCAAGGGGTAATTTGTTTTGCTTTGCTTTGGAACGGGATTCCCCAGTCTGGGTTTATTCCGACAGCGCCCAGCCTGGAGCTGAGACCTTGCGGGCAGCCGCAGCGGCCACTGCGTCAAGGGACAGAGGGGCGGGGAGGTGCGGCGCCCAGCTTGGCGACCTGTCTCCCTGCCCCCTTCCTCCCCCAGCCACCCGCAGCCTCCCCTTCTCCCCGCAGCCTGTCGGAGGCCGCGGTACGGGCGGGCCCGGCACGTGGGTGCCTCCGTCACACCCTCACTCTTACACACACACACACACACCCGCGCGCACGCACCCGCGCGCCTGCATCCCGTGCTCCTTCCCTGGCCGACACACAGGCGCTCGCGAGTCTCTCCTGCCAACCCGCAGGACAGCGACCCTCTCAAAGCAGCCCCAGGACCCGCCCTTGGCTAGCAGGTGCTCTGTCCAGACTGCTCCGTCGGCCTTTGTCGCCGCCAGCTGGACCCGACCCTTTGGGACTGCAAATTCTGTCGGGACTTGGAAGCAGCAAGAGGCGTCGGGTCAAGGCACACTAACGGTAAAAACACGCTGCAGAGCTCAGGGCACGGGTTGGGGTAGGGTGGGGATGGTCATTAGCTACCCAGGATCCCGGGGTCTGGGGGCGCGAGCGGATTTGATGCATGGATCCTGTGAGGACTCAGGCTAGGTGAGGGGGGTATGGCTTCACAGACAAGGGAGGGAAAGGCTGGTGGTCTCTGCCCGCGACCCTCCTGGTTCTGCATCCTGCACTTGTCGACACAATCGGGGGAAGAGAGACGGCTTGTAGGGGGGAAGCACATGGGTCGAAACGTGCCGCCATCCTTCCTTCTTGTTGTGGAAATTGCCCGCAGCATCCCCAAAGACTAGTCGTTTCCCAGTCAAGTCGGGGTTGGCTGAAGGGTGGGGCCCGACTGGGGCAAGTCCGAGAGGAAAGTTGGGAGGGTCCGCGCGGCAAGGGGCGCTACGGAGAACCTAGGTGAGTTGGGAGCAGATCCTTTTGCCGGTGGGCGATGGGCTTGGGAGAGAAGCCAGCTTCATTCTTCCGTCGCTTCTGGTGGTTCTGCAACTATTGGAGGCGACTGCCGTAGTCAGTGTTTGCACGTGACCCCAGTTTCTTTTTGCCTGAGGCACCTGTGATAAATGGTCCTAAGTGGGCCTGTAGCCGCGCTCTAGGCACGTGGCTACGGAAGAAAGCCCAGCTAGTATAATTCTGCGCATCCAGGAATCTGATAGTGTGGCAGTGAGGGTGGTGGTGCCCGGACTTTAAGAGAATGCGAGGCAGTGGAAACCCAGGCCGTTTCTGTGTTTCATCCATTTGACTTGGCCTGGGCAGAGGACAATTTTCACATTGCTAGAGTCTCTGAGTCCCAACATACAGGCAAAACAGCCTAATAAATATGAATGACTCTGAACACCCCGTGCGTCCTGGAGATAGATGTGACACCGGTCGCAGAAGTCGCAGGGGCGGGAATTCTTTTCCGTTAGGATAGAGAGTGGCGCTCGCCGCGCGATCACGGACAGCGAAGCCCCGGGCTCGCGCTCCCTACAGTCAGGCTGCCCGGTCCCCATTCCATCTTCCTCCTTCGCTGGCTAACGCTGGAGTAAGACGGGGCGGGGTCCGCACTCGAGCGCGGTGACGTCAGCAGTGTTTGGGTGCTTATGCAAATGAGACTGCGACCGTTTCTCTCTGTCCGACCGTTTCCCTTCCAGGTCTTAAAGGTAGACCGAATCTTACTCCGCATCGTTTGTGTGGTTCACTATCCAGAAACACGAGAGGAATGGAGGGTTTGCTTTACGTGCTGCACTGGGGCTCCATCGCCCAGTTTTTAAAGTTGTTTTATGTCTGTCAGTGCCTGGTTACATTTCCCGACACCAGGAACAATTTGTTTCAGAAAATATGTTCTGCAGAAGCAACCCCGTGGAGCTCCTGACCCCACCTGGCCTCCTTTCTGCAAGAATGGTGCTAAGATAATAGACTTGCTTTTGTCTTTGGCGCCTAGTATTGGGCTTAACTTGCAGTCAGTACTTAAATATTTGATGGATTGCATTTTTCTTGAAGAATGTATTTTATTAAATTCGGCGTATTTGACCATCAGAATTGTGTGAGTGCCTTTTCTATCCACACGATCAGATATCCTTGTGTATGTTGGAATCAAATATATTATCTCACCAAATTTAAAAGTGAATTCACTTGGCCATTTCTCCCAAGGGAAATAGTGTTTCTTCAGGAAGACAGGAATTAACACTATTTTGAAAGGAAGATAATCTCTTACTGTTTGTTGACATTAATCTTCAGTTGCATAGTTTTATACTTGATTCAATTATTTCATACTTCCAAAATGTCTGACTCAAGGTACAGTATTTTAATAGCATTAACAAAAGTATTGACACATTTTTTAAAGGAAATAAGTGTTGTTGATCCAATTAGCAAATAAGAGATAGTGTCTGAAAGGGCTCAGGCTGCTATAACAAAATACCAAATTGAGTGGCTTATAAAAAAGGACTTTCAAGACCAAGGTCCTGGCAAAAGTTTCTCGTGAGAACCAGCTACCTTGTACATAGCTATATCTTCACATGCTAAAAGCAGCTAGTTAGCTTTCTGAGATCTCTTTTATTACCTACTTCCAAAAACTCCACCTTATAATACCACCATCTTGGAGTTAGTCTTTCAATATATAAACTTATATACAAACTTGTAGGACACAGAAAACAATGAAGTTTTACATTTGCATAATAGCTATTTGGGATGTCAATGATGAAATAAGATATCTTACTTGTCAATTATTGAAAATTTAAAATAAAAATAAATGCTAAAATCTAAACCAATGACCACAGTTCAAATTGTACTATGTGTATCTTAGAAAATGTGCCTGTCCTATCATAAAATTTGTGTGTGAGAAAGTAAGAAATTCACATTTTTTAAGCTATAAGATTCTTATTCAAGTAACTAAAAACAATCTGATTTAGGATGACAGAAGTAAAAGAGATCTTAGTGATTAAAAGAGCTTCAAAAACTTTCGCTTTTCAATTTACTTCTCATTTTCTTTTGGCAAGTACGTTAGTTCTTTATTATTATTTACAATGCATGATTGGATGTATTAATACATTTCTAAACAGAACAGATTTTAAAATAGTTTCTGAGCTGATGGCATTATTAACAAAAATCTATGGGCATAATGTATGAAAACATTAAAGATTACATAGCAGGAGTCTTTAAATTTGTTTCTAGTCTTTCTTATAACTTAAAATGAAGTATTGACTATTTTCAAAGTAATCAAAAATTAATTTTTTGATAAATTTATCTGTTTAAATATTTATTTTAAACACTAATTACTGTCTCATTTTTTTTTTAAATAACAAGTCCTTGGAGTTTTAACATGGTTTTAAATGTACAATATCATCTCATATAGTATAGTTTTAATTTCTGAAGATTACTTTATTTCCTCTTTTTTAATGTGCTATGGTGCTTTCACGTAAGATTGCTTGTTATCTTTGAAAAGACTGCATACCCTGGGAGCTTTTTTACCTATCAGATAAGTGTACTGATGAAAGCAAAGGGAAACAGTCTCATACATTGCTTGTGGTGGTACATATTGACACAACTTTTATAAAAGGTTATTTGGCAGTATTTACCAAAATTATAAAAGCACATGACTTTTCACCAAGTGTCCACTTCAAGGAATTTAAAGATGTGCAAATGCCAGATATATATATAAATAAATTACCTAAATATATGATAAGCTCATTCACATATTATATTTTAAAACAAGAAAACTAACACATTGAACTGACAGCAAAAGTAGCATTTTTTTTAAGTGAGAAACTAAGATGCAGAATTATGCATATAGTACCAGTAATGTGAAAACAAACAGTTTAAATAGATGGGGAGAAAACACATATTAACTTAAGATATATATTAACTTTTTATACACAGATCATCTATAGAGGACTTAGGTGACTTATAGATAGGGTGGTAAGGATGGAACTCATTTACGGCAAGAAAAGAGTGGGAAGTATTTTATAATCTATGCCCTTAATGCCATTAACTATTCAAAATAAAGATTAAAATTATTCTAAAGTGTAAACAATTGTACATAAACACCCCCCTAGAGCACAGTAATCTAGGCATCAAATGCTCTCAAAGTAATGGGTAAAAAGTCAATGTGTATTTTAGCTTCATGATTTTGTAGTTTCTGAACTTACAAGCAAGTTTCCCATTTTTAATATTCTTAGTAATAAAATTATACTAAAGCAACAGAAGAGATTTAGTGGGTTCACTAAAATTAGCCAATTATATCAACATAAAAAGGATTTTTTTAGTAAGCTGCTTTTTCTTTAATTTTTATGAGAAAATTTATATTTTTATAGTGTCAACTTAGAGAATAGTTCCATCACTTTTAGGATCATTATATTGCTCGCTATTAATCCTAAGCACTTCACTCTTGCCCCAACCCCTCCTTAGCTGCTGGAAACCACTAATCTGTTCTTCATGTTTATTATTTTGTAATTTCAAGAATGTTACTAAGCACAGTTATTTGTAGATTCATCCAAGATGTGTGGATCAGTTGTTTGTTTTCATATTTGCATAGTACTCCATGGTTTGGACAAGTCAAATTTGTAAGCCAAACTTTGTCAAACCACTCCATTGAGTGATATCTGGGTTTCCATTTTAGGATTATTATGAGTAAAACTTCAGTGAAAATTTATGTACATGTTTTCTGCAATATAAATTTCATTTTTTTAGAAAAATACAGAGGAGTGAAATTGCTGAATTAAAGGGTAATTGCATATCCATTTTTCTACATAGCTATACTAATTTATCTTCTTAACCCCAATACATATATGATCCAGCTTCTTTGCACCATTGCCAGGATTTGGTTGTCACTATATTCTGATAGCATGTAGTGACATCTCATTGTAATTTTAATTGTTGTCTTCCTAATGACTAATAAAATTGAACCTCATTTCATATGCTCATTTGCTAGCAAAACATCATTTTCAATGAAATATCCTTTTTTGTCTTTTGCCCATTTTCTGAAGTATTTTTTAACTATTGAGTTCCATAAGTCATGTATATATTTAAAATACTATTGTCACATGTATGATTTGCAAATATTTTTCTCATACTCTATTATTTTCATTTTTTAAAAAAAGATTTATTTATTCATGCATACAATAGCTGGGGTACAGGCCAGAGGCGTGGGAGGTGAGAGGATTCACCAGAGACAGAGTGGGGAGCAGAACAGGCAGACTGACTGAAACACACTGCTGAGGGGAGCAGTGGGCGAGGCAGGAGACCATGTGGGTCACCTCCCTGGCAGGTGGCAGGGATCGAACTCCTGCTGCAGTGGCTGTGGTTTAATTCATAGTGCGTTGCTTAACCCACTGCACCACCAGGGAGGTCCTATTTTCATCTTCTTAATAGGTACCTTTACAAAGTAAAAGCTTCTTTAATTTAGAATTCATGATTTGATGGGTTTACTTTGGGTATGTTAGGAACTCTGGTTAGCTTTAGGTCTTAAAGTTCTCTGATGACTTACTTCTAAAGTTTTATGTTTATAATTAAATTCATGATTCATTTTGAATTATTTTTATAAGGTTTGAGATATAGGTAGAGTGATGTTCTAGTTTTGCCTAAGGTGGGTCTAAAATCATTTTTAATAGGGTCATTCTTTTACTTTTGGAATGGCGTTTGCAGTGCTATCAGAAATCAGTTAGGCATATTTGTATGGGTCTAATTCTGGATATTCTCTTCTGTTCCATTCATCTGTATGGCTGTCCTTCTGCTAATCTCATACTCTTCTTACTGTGGCTATATGATAAGTTTTGAAATCAGGTAAAATTACTTTTGTAACTTTGCCCTTGTGTTTCAACATCATTTTAATTTGGTGCCTTTTTATATAAATTTTATAATAGTCTTATCTGTTTCTACTAAAAATCTTTGCTGGTACTTAAATAGGGTTTGCATTAAATCTGCATATCAATTTAGAAAGATTGACATTTTTACTATGTTGAGTTTTCTAATTCATGACATGGTACATCTGTCCATGTATTTTATTAGCACTTTGTAGTTTTCAGTATAAAAATACTTTTCATATTTTATAGATTCCTTGAGGTTTTCAGTAGATAATCAAAACGTCTACAAGTACAGAACATGTTCTTTCTTCCTGTCCTATATTAATGCCTTATTTTTCCTTTTTTGTCCTCTTGTACTGAGTAGAACTTGAAGTCCTATGTTGAATAAAGTGTAATGGTAGACATTCTTACCTTTTTTCTGTGATTGAGGGAAAAGCAGTCTATCATTGTCAAATACAATGTCAGTTACACATTTTTTGTGTTTATCAAGTTGAGAAATTTACTTTTTTTTCCCCTAGGGTTTTTTTTTTGGCAGTTTTTAATCCTGAATGGACATTAAATTTTTAACAGATGGCTTTTCTGAGTCAGTTATTATAGTCATGTGATTTTTTAAAATGTTATATTACATTGGTTTTTGAATATTCATCCAACCTTGTATACCTAGAAGAAATAACACAAAGTTCTGGTGTATGATTATTATATATTACTAAATTCTATTTTTACACTTGATCTTAGCCAAAAGGCTGAGAAATGATGAATCCTATTTTTAATATTGTGTTAAGATTTCTGTGTCTATATTCATGAGGGATATAGATATAAAGGTTTTCTGATATTGTTTTTGTATGGTTTAGGTGTCAGAGTAACACTAGTTCATGATATAAATTGTGAAGTGTTCTATTATCTTCTGTTATCTGAAAAAGATTTTACAGAGTTGATGTTAATTCTTTAAACTTATGGTAGGATTCTTTAGTGAAATATCTAGACTCGACTTTTTTTGTGAGGATCTTAAAATGATGCATTTGAGTTTTTTACTAGGTATTAGGCTATTAAATAATTTGTTTCATATGGGGCAAATTGTGGTAGCTTCTATTTTCAAAGGAAATGGTTCATTTCATTCTAAGTTGTCAATTTTATGCATGCAGACTTTTTGCTAGTATTCTCTTATCATTTTGATCATTTCTTTCATTTCTGATATGCAAAATGACCTAAACATAACTCTGACCATATGGAACCTTATATAAGACTAACTAAATGTGTCTTTCAAAGTTAACATTTTTATCTTGTGGGTAAAAGAAATTTACTGCATGTATTTAAAGTGCTAATCCAATCCCTTCTATACAGGTTTAGGCCCATCGCATTGTAAAGAGTTTCTTAAAAAATATCTTAAATTTCAGTAAAGCACAGCTAATTCTTGAGCAGTGCAGGTTCAAAGATGATATAACTTTGAATCCCCAAAACTTAACTAGTAATCACCTGCTGTTGACCAGAAGTCTTACTAATAACAGTTGATTAACACACATTTTGTATGTTAATGTACTATAGACTATATTCTTATAAAAGAAAGGTAGAGGACAGAATGTCATTAATGACATCATGAAAATACACAGTATTGTACCATTATTATCAGTAATATAAATTTACATGATTTGTTTATAAGAAAATTCTCCTGTAAGTGAACCCATATATATCAAATCTTTATTATTCAAGAGTCTTTGTATTTGTAGTTTAGTTAAATTCAATAAATATTTAGTTTACCTTCTCCATAGGCAAATGGTTTTTCATTGTCTATTGCTACACAACAAGTCATCCAAAATATGGTGACTTAAAATACAATAACTAATTACCATTTCTTATTTTCTTATATGTTGATTGGGTTCAGTGGGTGCATTATCTATGCCAGTTGATATTAGTCAGCACTTGAACTAGGACTAGAATAATAATGCTTTTGTTCTTATGCCTAGAGCATTATCTCAGATTGCTCAACTAATCATGGTTGAGTGAGACAAAGTCAGTCAATCAGCCTCTCTCTTTCTCTTGTGCTCTCTCTCTCTCTCTCTCTGTTTCTCTCTCTTTCAACCCTTAATCACTACCCCTCTCCTTCTCTCTCTTTTAGATTGCTAGCAGGGCAGGGCAGGGAAGGTGGATTTTTTTACATTGTCTCCGGCTTCCAAAAGAGTGAAAGCAGAAATTACCAGGGTTCTTCATGCTTACTCTTGGAACATGCATTGTGTCACTTCTTTCCTGGTCAAAGCAAGTTCAAGTTCAGAATCAAGACAAAGAGTCATAGACTATGTATCTCCAAATGGTTGGTAGCAGGTATATGTAGCATTAAAAAGTATTGTTAACATTCATTTTTGCAAACAATATACTACAGGAACTAACTAGGAATGATCATAAATTATACTAATATGATAATAAATAAAATATAAGCACTTTCAAATTCATTTTTCATAAGACACAATAATGCAAATATATAAATAAGTGTAATATGATAGTATATGACCATGGTAGGTTGCTAGTAGTTCGTCTACCTCCTAACAATTGGCACTTGTGAATGTTACCTTGTTTGGAAAAAGTCTTAACTGACATAATTTGTGGTGAAGAGATTATACTGGAATGTGCAGATGGCTCCTACATGCCATCACAAATGTCATAAAATGAAAGAGACAGAGAAGATTAGGTCACATAGAAAGAAAGGGCATTGTGAACATTGAGATAGGCACTGGTGTGATGTAGCTACATGTGAAGGAATTCAGTCAGGCCGCTCCCAGACGGTAGAAGAAACAAGCAAGAGATTCTTCCCTGGAGTCTTATGGGATAGTGCAGACCTGCCAATACCTTGACTTTGGTTCACTGAAACTGATTTTGGATCTTTGGTTCCAGAGCTTTGAAAGAAGGACTTCTGTTGTTGAATTCACCAAATTTGAAGTAATTTGTTACTGCAGTCTCAAAAAGTGAATACAATGTCTAAATCTGAGGGGCTCTCAATACATTGATAACATTTTAAGAGTTTAAAAGATATTTTTATATAGATTCTCCTTTGTTTCTCTTGCTGTTAGAGAGAATTCAAAAAGATACCATCCAAGCCAATGTCCTATAATGTTTTGAAAACTTCCCTACCCTCCAGAAAAGAAACCTACCGTTGGTTCATATAAGTCAACAAAAAAATACATTGAAATTCATGGATATTGCTTTATAATTAATTTTTAAATAATTGAATAATTGCAAACTAACAGGTAGGTACAAAGGGAGATTTGGTGCACCCTTCATCTTAGTCCCCTAGGTTACAATCTTGTCTGAAAGTACAGTACAGTATCAAAGTCACTATACTGATAGTGCTAAAATCCTTAGAGCTTTTTTAGATAATGTAGTCATTTTTCTGTGTGTGTGTGTGTGAGTATGAAATTCTTAGTAATTATCAAATGTGCAGCTTCATGTAACCCTCACCACAATAAAGATACTAAATGATGTCATCCATCTTACAAGAGCCCCTTCAATATACTTTTATAGCACACCCACCTGCCAACCTCTAGTCATCTCTACCGTTATGTTAGTTCACAGATGTTGTAAAATAAAATGAATTCATTAAAGATGTATCCTTTTAAAATAGGCTTTTTTCCACATTGAGCATTATTTCCTTGAGTTTCACCCAATTCATTGCAGGTGCCACTAGTTCTTTCTTTTTTATTGCCCATTTGGTATTATGTATATTTGTTTATTTAACCACTTACACATTGAAGGACATTTAGGTATTTTTGACGTTTTGACTATTATAAATAAAGCTGACATAAGCATTAATGTACAAGTATTGCTTGAAAGTTTGTTTTTATTTCTATGGGCTATACACCTAAGAGGGCAAGTTGGTAGTCACTATGGACACTATTCGTATGAAAAGGAACTGCCAAGTATTTTGTAGAGTGACTGTACTATTTTACATTAACATATATTGTATTATTTTTTGAGGTATACAATAGTCTCTTCAGGTGCATATCACAAAATCACACCCACCACCAAAAACACCTGTAATCTTCCACCATAGTTCATTGGGGCCCCTTTCCCCTTGCTCCCAGCTTCTACATGTCCCCCTCCTCTAGAAATTTTACATTTCTATAGAAGTATGTGAAGTTCTTCACATTCTTATGAAGTTTTGGTGATTTTACTTTTGTTTTATATTTTTTCCTCTTGGGCAAAACATTCTATAAAATATAAGTTATGACTTCTTTTATTATTTATAAAAAATGTTTATCCCCTTTAATGTGCTCTGTTATTTTCATCTTTTTGCATAATGCAAAATTTATGTAAAAGGGGGTATAATTTACAAAGTTAGTTTTTAAATAGAATTCTATTTTGTTGAAAATATTTTGTATTATTTATCACAATTATAACCAGTATTTTATCAAAGCTCTTGTTTTTTGTTTTTTGTTTTTACTTCGCAGTTATTCCATAACTATAAATTTCTTAACATTTGTCATTTTATCTTGGGTACTGCATGCAATATGATTCAACACTTTCTTTTTATTCAGATAGTCTTTACTTATGGCTCTGTGTATTAGATTTTGAAAAATATATTTCATCTGAATCCATAATTACTTTCAAATTTAAGTTCAGAATTGGTTCATAGTTAAAAACCTTAAGTAAAATTTGAACTTGTCTAAGTCATTGTGATAATTTATCATTGCTCTAGATCTTATTATAAGAATATTAAGCTGGTGGCAAATGCCAATATTTTGCCAGTGCAGGCATGTCTGTTTGAATCATCTCTCATCTCTAAGATGCAAGTGCCTGCCTGCTATTTTAGAACTTTGCACAGTTTTGCTAGAAATGCTAATTAAAATTTAATCATGTAATTTCAGAAGAAGTATAACAATAGTTTAGAAGCTAAAATGTTATGAAAGATGGAATGAGAAATACACAATACATTGGGTTAATTCTATAGTGAAAATATTAGCAACACTAATAAAGACAAAAACAGAAAAACCTATTGGCGATACCAGAAATAAAAAAGTGGGATCTGTTGACAAACCTCCTACAGATACTTAAAAAGTTACAAAATATTATGAGTCACTTTATGTCAATTAATTATATAACTTAGATGAAACTGATGAATTCCTCAAAAAAACCCCCCAAAACTTACCAAAAGAAAAAAATCTAAGTAGCTGTATATCAATGGAATAAAGTGAATTTTTAATTAAAAATATTTCTCAAAAAAATAGGCTCAGATGGGTGCTGCCAAACATTTAAAGAAGAAATGAAAGAAATCCTACATAAATTCTGTCAGAAAATAAAGAAACCATGTCAAAGCTCCTTTTAAGCTCATTAAAACCAGAGAGGAAAAATACAAGAAAAAATTTTACAAACTCACATCCCCATGAACATGTTTGAAGAGATCCAAAGTATTACTTGGATTCCAGTTATATATTCCAAATATAACACATCATGACCAAATGGATTTTACCCCATAATGAAAAATTGCTTTAAGATACAAATCAATATAATACTCTAAATAACTGAATAAGAAGTTATGATCCTAATAAAGGGAGAGAGTATGTGTCAAAATTTGTTATTCATGATTCAAAATAGAAATACCTCATTAAAGTACAAATTAAAAAGAAACTTCTCTAAACTGATAAAGTCATCTATGAAAAACCATAACATTACCACTTCTAGCAAAATGACTATTTCCCCAGTAACAATAGACACAGATGATGATGTCAGTGATTAGCATTCTGTTCACAATTTTAGTGGGTATTTCTAACCTGTACAATAAGTCAAGTAAAACATATTAAAGGTAAATAATTAAGAAAAAAATCTCCCTTATGTTGTGACCTACATCCTTTAATAGTGTCTTAACAGTGCTTGTGTTCTCACTGTATAGGGCCTTCCGCTCCTTGGTGATATTAATTATGGGGTATTTGATTCTTTTTGTAGCCATTTTACACAAACAAGCACTTACTGTTTGTATGTAAAAATACAACACATTTTCATGTGTTGATTTTGTAAAGTGCCACTTTGCCTTTTATTTCTATACTGAATTCTTTCCCATTTTTCCCTTTGCATTCCATATTCAGTCACTTAACTCTTCCTGTTATCTTTTATATTTCTTTCTTTGACTGACAGAGCGAGAGCGAGAGCGAGAGTGAGAGAGAGAACGAGAGCGAGAGCGAGAGCGAGAGCGAGAGAGAGAGAGAGAGAGAGAAAGAGAGAGAAAAGAAAGGTTTTATATAATAGTTTTATAATGAAATCCCGAAGTTACTAATTCCCCCATGAGCAAATGCTTAGCCAAACAGGCTCCACTGGAAGTGAGACTTCTGAGACTTGAAAGTCTGCCACAAGTCTAAGGAACATTCTGGAGGAAAACCACAAGAAAGAAGTTAGGAAGTTCCCAAAGAACTAGGACATGTCAAGAGAATGTCTGCCCTTGCCTCTTCCAAGGAACAGGAACTTCTCTCACCCCTCTCTTTCCCATGTTTCCCCTCCAAGGGTTTGCACGTGTGTGTATATGTATGTGTGTGTATGTCTCCACTGTCTTCTTGTCTCTTCTCATGTGTGTTTCCTCTATATATCTACCTCACTCCTTCCCAGCTACCTCTTCCCATTCAGGAAGCATGATCAATAGCATACTGGGACTTGTAGTCCAAGGCAACTGCATATAAGTGGAGTCTGAGGAGTATGGTGGATACTCATTCACTTTACTGTAGTGCTCCTCCTTCCTTTTTGGAGATGCATTCTCTGACAATTCCATATCTTCAAATTAAGATTTATTCTCTGTAACAGTGTTTTTACCCTTTTGTAAAGATCCAGTAAATGTGTTGGGCTTTGCAGTCCGTCTATTTAAGGTGATTATGCTGTTGTAACACAAAATTAGCCATGGGAAATATGTAAATGTATGGGCATAGCTATGTTCTGATAAAATTTTATTCACAAACTCAAACAACAGGTCATATTTGACCCATGGACATACTTTGTTGACCCCTTTTCTTGAACAACTGTTGTGCAGTTGTGGAATAGAAGGTCCTTATGATAATAATGAGGAGAGCTAATACAAATTCTATTGTAGATGAAGTGCAGTGGATGATATCTTGTTTTTGAGTTGAATGTCACAAGAATGAGTTGGCATTTATTTGATACTAATGGTACTATTATCTGTGGCTCTTAAACTATTGATACTTTATCTCCTTCTCTATCAATTCCTTCTTGGACTTTCCTGTTTCATTTTTACTTCTATTCCCAAATTTAGCAAAAGTAATGAACTGTTTTATCATAGTAGCTTTTATGCTTTTTAAGTCTATGTCTATAATCTGTCTTTATGGACTAAGTTCTTCAGTTAAGCCTTTGAAATTCATAAAAAATCATTAACAAATTCAAGTCTTGAAAATTATTATTTGGCTTCAAAATTGTTGTGCCTGTACTAAATTTTAAAAAATCCATTCAGAAATTATTTCTTTACACTTGACTACATGCAGCCTTTACACAAAAAAAGAATGACTTTAATGATGAGAATAGGGTCTTGGGGTAAAAGACAGAAACAGAAAACCCAACCAAATATGTAATTATGCAAAATATTTGTAATTATACAGGATTTATATTATTATATCCCCTTCAGTCCATTCATCTGATACACAAATTTATATATTGAGAATGTGAGACTGAATAAAATAAAAAGTCCTCAGACTTGGCAAAGAGCAAAAATACTTTTACTCACCACCTGAGACATGCATATTATTGTAGAAATTTATTGTTAATTTCAGCCTCTTCTCATATTTCCTACCACAACCCCAAGTAAGGCAGGAAATGGGAGAGTGTCAGAAATAGAGAAAAATAAGCCATAAATTTTTATTTACTTTTAACATCATTAATGTACTATCACTTTTTTTTTTTGGTTATAATAATAAGGATCTCTAAATTCATGCAGACTTTTAATTATCTCTTTTAGTATGTTTAATTTTATAAAGGTTGCTTAGGATTATTGCATTATCCATGTGTATTTATATATGTGTGTGTTTATTTTAATATAGTTCTATTATTTATGACAAAATGTTGCACTTAAATTTTATTTACAATAGGCATTGATGTTTTCGTAGAAAATAAATGTAAACTTTGTCAAAGGATATCCTATGGTAAAGTGGTATGATTATTCAGTGAATACATAAAGGGAAAAAAAAAAAAAACCAAAAAACTTACAACTATTTAGAAGGATGTTATTTTTCTTTTCTTTTCTTTTTTTTGTGTGTACTTTTCCCTGCAAAGATCAGGTATATATATAAGAGAAATACAGCCAATAGATCATTAGGTCATGTTAAAGAGTTCTTTTTTCATTATATTACCTAGCACCCTGTTTTAATTATTAAGATTATAATTAGAGTATGATGGGCAGTTTCTCTCACTTTTATATAAACCTAAGCATGGTTATATAAAAGAATTCCTCTTTTTCTAGCCATGAATGGCAAAATTCTTGAGATGCAATTTCTAAAGCTGCCTCACTACACTTTGAAGAGAAGCACTCATGTGTATTTTTAACATGGACAGATTCTTGGTTTCCTGACCTGCCTTGCATAAATGCTTGTTCTGTGTTTGAATGGAGAAAAGGATTTGAGCTATAATACACACAGAGATATAGAGAAAGAGAAAAATGCCAAAGCAATGCAGGGATTTTCTTGAATTGTTTGAGGGAATGTTCATACAAATATGAATTTGTATCAATTCCTGCCTACTTATGCTGTTTTTGTGATTGCTTGGGCCTCATTCAATTCTGCCCAACTCTACTTTCATTTTTATCCAACATTCTTAATCTTTCCTATTGAAATGGTGTTGGGTCACTGAAATTATGCAATGTAAAATGTTTTTTTAAGATGGTACCGTCCTCTCTATTACAAATTAGCACCTTAAAAGCAAACACTGTATGTTTCATTAATATTTGTATCTAAAGATCAGAAGATCAAATAAGTGAATGGATGTATACATGAACAGAAGATATTCTGTAAAAGATAGTTCACAGGGTTGGCAAGCAGTTGTATATATAATTTTATAAGGGATACATTGAGGGATGTACTTCAGTCAAAGAAGGACAAAGGAAAAAAACAATTAAAAATCGACAGAATTTTAGTTACTGGTGAATAGAATTTACATTATGTATTGGAGTATATCTGAGCTCAAAGCAAACTTTGAAAGGAAGGAGTGCTAAAAGAAAATGTATGTAAATCTCATATGTACTTTACGTTCTTATACTGCTGGAAATATTAAGCTCTAAAAGACCAAGACTGATCATATATTTTATGCTCTGTAGAAAGAGATTTTGTAATAAAAGTTAATAAGAAAGGTATCCTTTTGAATTAATATTTTTGTGTCCCTTGGGTAGAGTACTAGGAGGGAATTGTTGGGTCAGATGGAAGCTCCATTTTAGTATAAAGGATATTTTGTATCTTAAATATAAACATCTTTAAATATTATTTTTTAATTTAAATTTACAGGTACCTACAAATTTTTGCACATACCGATCTAGGATCCTAAGCAGTTACCACTTCGGATCAAGGATTTAGGTGATATTTTCTTTGACCTTCACTTCATATCAAGTAACATATTTTAAAAAGCATTAACATATTTGACATAAAGGAACAAAAAAATTATCACTAGTACTTTCCAATGCCTAAGAACAGCAAAGTGGTAAAAAGAGAATTAGATGATGAGGTTATTGAGTCTGTCAAAGACCTTCTTTCCAATGAAGACTCAGCTGATGATGCTTTTAAGAAGAGTGAACTAATTGTTGATGTCCAAGAAGAGAAAGATTTAGATGCTGAAGAAGAATCTGAAGTGGAAGATGAAAGGCCAGCTTGGAATAGTAAACTACAATACATCCTGGCCCAAGTGGGATTCTCTGTAGGTTTAGGGAATGTGTGGCGATTCCCATACTTATGTCAGAAGAATGGGGGAGGTAAGTTTGATTTGTTGTGCTTTTAAGTGATACATTACTGAGTAAATTGCAACTAATTATGTCCGATAGTTCATGTTATTATTATAATCTCATTATTTAAGTAGCTATGAATTCCATCGTCAAGCTAAGGAGACTCTTGGTGGATGTGTGCTCACCTTTATTTCAGATTAGGTTTCAATAGCTGCAGATGGCTTCTTACTGATACTCAGCTTCTCAAGGACTGCTTAAGGGTAATAGATTCTGGAATTCTTTATGGGGGTGCTATAAAAAGCTCAAAATTACTGACATTTCTAACAAATGTTGCATCCTTTGTGCCTGTCAGTCATTCTCCTTGGAGAAAAAACAAAAGTTTCTGATATAAAACAATACTGGTAAAGAGAGAATGTTCTAGCTATGACTTATTAACTCTGAATTTCAACTTGCCTCACTTCAAATACACAAAAATTATATGTAATTTAGAATGATTATAGTCTTCAAATGCTGACCAGAACTTTTCTTGGAGAAGGGAGGTCACCTGGTAATTAATATAATGCCAGACATTCTTCATCCTTTTACATATTTGCTCCTAATTCTGCAGTGTTTGGAGATAGAGTTCAATTTAAAGAGCACTTTAAAGAAATTAGCATTCTTCATTTTAAACAAAAATGTCTGTATCACCATGTTATTCTTCTTTTTAATTTGTGTGTATAACTATCGAGAGTTATTTAGCAAAAAATAATCTAAAAAATAAGAGAATAAGAAAAAGACCTGAATAAAGGAATAGATCATTTGTGTAGGATATATGTGCATGTATACATGCATATACATGCATGGGAGCTGTTAAAATAATTGTGGCTAAAAACTAAGAAATCTACAATCTTCCTTTTAGCACATAAAGTATAAGGAAGAATATTCTAGTATCTGTTTTCAGTTTGTGATAACTTTGCTGACTGGACAAACATCATGGTTTTATTTTTTGTGGGGTCATAACCTATATATACATCCAACGAAGTAACATAAACCATTCATATGTGAATGTTCTTCCCAGTCATTAAGAGATAAAAAGATAAGGTATGGTGTCAAGTAGGTTTAAAATCTTGTTTAGTTAATTCAACCAAGCATAAGCAAGAGTTTTAGAAAAAGTGGTGATTGACAAATCTGCCTGAGCAGAATCAATGCATAAAATCAGTGATACACTATCCATAACTCCAGTAAAATTTCAGACTCATTATGAATAATACTAAATATGAACTACTTATCAAATCAGCTATACACCATCTTGCTTTTTGACTTTTTCGTTGAAAAGAAAACAGGCCCAAAATAGAGTCACTTCTGTTAAGCCCATCAAGTCTTAGTACCTAATCTGTGTGGTTTCAACCTCACTGAGGTTTCACTTTCCCTAGGAATATAGTCTTAAGTGGGCAATGTGTACATCTTTGGTCAGCACCAGTGAAGTAACTTTTGCCAGTCCTAAAGGGAGATCAGGTGATCTTCCACCCAGCCTTTTCCATGCCATGTTACTTTGTTAGCTAAGGATGAAATAATTTCCTTTCAACCTATAAAACCTTTCATTTTGTACAACTTCTTGGAACTTTCTCCTACTTGCTAGATGTCATACAGCCCGTTTTTATGAATTTTTTGATAAATCCTAAATTTACTTGGTTGGATTTTTTAAATTTAACATCACAGATCTTCCATTTGTCAAGACTGGAAGAAGGTGGATTTTGATTTTCAAACCTTTCCTCATAGAAGTGCACTGGTTATACTGTTATGGAAGAAGGCTAAGTTGGATGTAAAATTTAGGTTGTTTTCCATTTGGTATAATCTTTCTTGGTAGAAAACTTTCATAGATTCCATATTTAGAAATTAGTTGGAAAAAATAGCTCCTTTTCATTGTAATGATAGTCAAAATATCCATTGAGGTTTTCTTTCCTCTTTTCCCATTATGAGCCCTGGAGAGTGGTATTGTGTTGATTATAAAATCTCACTGAGCTCCCTTATTTCAACATGACTGTTAGAATACAAAGGACTACACTCAACTTGCAGTAGAACTTCCAGCCTTCTGGATGTCTGAGTTAAATACCTAGCCAAACAGCTCAGGCTGCCTGCATCTTATTCATCACTCAAAGCATGTTATGAATAAAAAAACTAGAAGTGAAACACCCAGTGCAAATTGTCTAACGTTATTATGCTTTAAGCACAATAGTTAAGTTTAATAAGTGATAACAGATGGTACCAGCTAGGGTTTAAAGTTAATTTGACTTATAAGCCTGGCTTATTCACACACTAGCCATGTTATAGTTCACAAATTAACTTATTTATTCTGGCTTAGTCCCCACACCTGGAAAATGAAGGTAAGGATGGCACTTACCCCACTGGTTTTTGGTAAGGAGTAAATGAGTAACATGTAACACATTTAGAAAGGTGCTTGGCAAGTAGTATGTGCTCAGTTATATTTTAGTTTTGACTATTTTAGTCTGTATTATGTATTTTTGTTATACATATATGTGTGTGTGTGTGTATACTTTAGTAATTTTGGTACTCTAGTGTTAGAGTAATGGAATTAGAATATAAGACTAAGTTTCTAATAGCATGCCATGAGCACATAACTGAAAAGAGACTCCCACCTAGTCATGTCTTAATTCATTCTCTTTTTTTCTAGTCATTCACACAGTTAATCCATTCATACACTCAGATATGATACAGGTATTAAAATGCACTTTTAAGCTTTTGGGAAACATTTTTAAGTGATTAGTGACTTCATATTATTAATGATACTAGAATTTTGATAATACCATTTTATAAGCTGAAGATCACAAACACTTTTGTAGAATCAGTTCAAGTCTCAAAGACTGAAACTCAGCTATAAGAAGGTAGAGATTTTCTAAGACCACTGCATTATAAGAAATTCTTGTACATAATCTATATTATATACATAGATACTGAGATAAAAAATTATTAATATTTACATTTTCAGTAGAGTAACTTCCAGAACAATTTGAATAACTTCCAAAACCTATCCAATATCATTAAGTAGTTTTAACATGGAAAAATAAAATAAATGATCTTTTGTTAAAAAAGGAATTCATGCCATCAGTTACATGACCTACTTGATTGTCTAGTTAGAAAAACTCCAGATAATAAATTTGAATGTAGGAAGTCCATCTTAGAGGTTATTTAATGATAATTTCCATGTTTATTCTTAGAACTGAATCCAGATTTCACATTTTAACTTTTTTAATGTATTAATAGAGTCCAATATTGTCAAATTATTCAGTATGTTTTAAAATTACTGGTCATGCCTTAATTGTAGAGTTAACTATGAAATACTAATTATTTTAAGTATGGAAACTTTACTACAATAATAATAGCACAAATACATTTGAAATTGAGCTAAATATTTTAGTATTTCAGTAAATCTCACTACCTTGTCTCAGAGTTAAAAATAAAATTATTTCTTAAAGTGTACTTTTTATATGAATTATATATGGGAAAAAAATCTTTCCCTGTGGTAGTTATTTTTCTTTTTCAGTTTAGATTGCCATTTCTCTTCCTTTATGTTATTTAGGAAAAAAAATGTCAGTTTAAAATGCCATACATAACATCTCATTCTAATTTGGAATGCACAAGATGAGATTTGACAAAATTTAATAAAATTTTTTGTTTGTTTAAATAAAACTTTCAGGAGTTTGAAATGTACTTGACAATTGGTTTTCTGGATCAGTTATTTTTATGGAAAGAAAGCTGTCTTATCCTTTCAAAAAAATGAAACTGGAACTATTCATTAATAACTTTTACCATAACAGATATTTTTTTAATCACAAACTCTTTGTAGCAATCAAATTTCAAGCCCAGAAAGTTTAAAGTAATAAAATTGCAATTTCTTTAAAGACTGCTATATTTATACTATATAGAAGTTACATTTCATGAAATAATAATGAGCATATTCGCTACTGAAAATTTAAGATATTTTATTTGTTTTGTCTTTGTAGGTGCATATCTTTTGCCATATTTGATACTGCTTCTGGTAATAGGTATTCCCCTTTTTTTCCTGGAACTTTCGGTGGGTCAAAGAATTCGGCGAGGAAGCATTGGTGTGTGGAATTACATAAGCCCTAAACTGGGTGGGATTGGATTTGCAAGTTGTGTAGTAAGTTTCCTGGTATAGTACATGTTATAATTTTGACAGACTTTCTAATTATATAGTTTGCATTTATAATGAAACATTTAGAGGAATGCTTCTACTCAATTCTTCAGTCATGTTTAAAAAAAAACACTACTGGATCTTGCACTACTAAGTCAAACTATAAATATTAATAAAGTTCAAATTGTAATGAATGTTCTTAAGGCCTAGAAGACACATTAACTTTTTTGAAAAGATAATGTGTTTTAAATAAAAATAAAATGAGGAGGATTTTTAAAATGTTAAGTGGGTTTTACACATTTCATCTTTTTTGTTTCAAAGGCAAGGGCATGAAAGATTTAATGTAATCACATCATTTTGTTTTCCAGGTGTGCTTTTTTGTGGCTCTCTACTACAATGTCATCATTGGATGGAGTTTGTTTTATTTTTCTCAGTCTTTTCAACAGCCTCTGCCTTGGGATCAGTGCCCTTTGGTGAAAAATACTTCACACACTTGTAAGATGTGTATTCTCTAAGACTTCTAAGACTTGTAAGAAGTATTCTGTGTTTGAAGATTATAAAGTTGATAAAAACATGAGCTTTCAAAGTTTAAAAAAAAATGAAGATTATTTTCCAAATGTAGAAGAATATTTGAAAATTATTGTAACAAACATTCCTCAGTTTAGGCTTAGCATACTCAGGGAGTTAGACTTTAGGTAACATCTAATTTTCTAGCTCTTCCAAAGTTATTTACTTTGTGCATCTTGACATTGGGATAAAATATTACAGATTTCAGTTGTCAACTGGAAAATCTTCTACTTTGTACATTTTTCTTGATATCTCACATTTTTACTAAAATCACAAAGTGTAAAATGAGAATTTGGATTACAGTAATTGCATCTATGTCTTCAGTTCTATTGTTCCAGTTTTCCTTTCATTTATTTTTATGCCCCAAACTATAAAGAACAATTCCTTAGAGTAGCAACATTCAGTAAATACAGAATGCAACTCACATAGTGCAAAATTTTCTAGCAGCCATAGTTTAAAAACAAAAAACAAAACACCTAGCCAGCAGCTAACATATTTGACCCCTCTGCTCTAGGAAGTCATTCAGATAGTTCTGGAGGAAGGAGGGGTGGAAGCTTGATTTACTTTAATTACATTGATGAAAAAGCTCCATATTCTCATTTCAAAACATATAGTTAAAATATCAAATAGGATGCATGTCTGTTGGTTTTTCACATTCTTGCACAGTTGAGTTTTCATTATGAATTTAAATGCTTCTGTGGAGTGGTAGTGCTTTTCTAGGAAGTGTTAAGAATTGATTTACAGGCTGTCGGGAAATAATAATAGTCTTGTTATTCTTTATAATCTGAAATAATTGTGTTATCTTTTTTTTCCTACAGTTGTAGAGCCAGAATGTGAAAAAAGTTCTGCCACCACCTACTACTGGTACAGAGAAGCACTGAATATTTCCAGTTCCATTTCTGAAAGTGGAGGCCTAAACTGGAAGATGACTGTCTGCTTGCTGGCTGCCTGGGTCGTGGTTTGCTTGGCTATGATCAAAGGCATTCAGTCTTCTGGAAAAGTTAGTATATTAGATATCCTCTTGCTTCTGTTCATCACCATCCCTGTGTACTGTTCCCTTCAAGTTCTGCTATAAATTTCTCTGGGAAAACTACAGTAGCATTTCATTCTAGGTAGTTAATTAAATATTGGTAAGAAATGGTACTTTAAAAAATGTGACTAGGTTAAGGAAAAGGCATTAATAAATAAAGTTTTATAGTGAAATCTAAAATAATTATAATATTTTCCTTGCTTGGTCAAGGCCTTCTTTGAAATTTTTTGTCAACACCCCAAAATCCTTTCTTCTGACAGTTGACACTATAGTTTCAGTTGTCCGATTACCAGTTATTCCCCATCATAGAAACTGGGGACTATGCTAGAACAAGGACTATGTTTTATATTATTCATTTCTCTCTACTGTAGGTCTTCCAAAATGTAGTTGATTAAAGACTTTATGATAGTTTAATGTGGAGTGGTTCTTAAGGATTTGAACATCATTAAGTTAAATAATCCCAAAGAGGAACTCAAACCAAAGGGTGTGCCTTGCCAGTGCAAATGGAAAATTTTAAATCCCTGTGATTGAAAAAGACATTAAGTGAATTCTGAATATCTTGATTTTTTAAAAATGATGTACTAGGAAAATAGTTGTTATTCATGATTTTACTTTTCATATTACATTTCCCCCCATAATTACTGTTACTATTTTAAACCCCTTTTCCATCTAGGTTGGCTATAGCAAGAATTTATTGGTCATTCATTTTCTTTGTACTCCTTAACCACCTGTCTCTAATATTTCCTCTCCAAAGCATAAAGATAATCATATATCCTTACAGACTAATTCACTACTGTTCACCATCATATATTAACAGGAGTGAGAATAATAACAGCAGCAGTAGCAAGTGATGTGATCAAAGACATGGAGGTTAAAATTGTCACAATTCCTCAAATTGAAGGAAGGGGATCGCTAATAAGAAGACATTTATTAGGAGTACATGTAAAGCTAGGGATTTGCCTGCTAAACAGGAAAAAAAAAGGCCTTTAATAAAGAATCACATAAGTACATTATAGACAAATATGGTTTAAGGTTAGTAAATGAAAAAAAAAAAAACAACTTAGAAGATTTAAGCAGCTAAAAATGGAATATGAGTCAATTTCTTGTCATTGTCCCTCAGGCCAGGTTGGATACCTCCATTGGGCAACACCTGAAATATTAGGTTTTACTGAAGTTTTTATTTCCTCTTTTATTATGGAAAAGAAGAATCACAGCCCTTTGATCATAGTGTTCAAATAATTCAATCAAAGGAAGAATACAGTTTATTAACTCCTAGTGGCCACAGATAATAGAACTGTGATCAAATATTGGGGATTATGGAGAGTGGCAGTTTGGTAGTAAATCCTCAAAGAAAGGAAGACTTCTAGGAACCAATGGTAACAAGGAAATTGGAGCTCAGCTTTGTTAAGTCAGGAAAACACAGGTCCCATGTCCCTTTGTCAAATCTTTATTGAGAGGATGCCCCTGTCCCAAGACAAAGGATAGAAATGAAAAGTTCCAAGCTTCCTCCTAATTCTATATTTTAAGTCAGTATTTTCCACTAGAAGCTTTGTCATTATTATTCCTACTGTGCTAAGTTATTTTTGTACAGTAACTTGTTTAATCTTTCTGCTAGCCAGATAATTTTGTGTTTTTATTCCTATTTTACTGCAAAGTTAAAAAAACTTAGGAAGAATAAATAATTGGTCAGAATTAAACAATTAAGTGGTAAAGCTATTACTAGGTTATAGAAAGTACAAATTATAGTGTTGTTTTCTATGTTGTTTGTTTATTGTGATTATTGGAGTCTCTAAAACTCTACTGTCACTGTTTCTCCTCATTCTCCCTACCCTCCACCTTCTCCTTCCTCCCAAATACACATCTTATACCTACTGTATGCCTGTGAGATATGGTGGTGGACTGGAAAGAAAAGACCTTTGCCCTTTTAGAACTATATATCCCTGTAGGCGAGACTGACAACTGACAAGTAAACACAAAAATAAGAATTTCAGCAGTGCTAAGTACTAAAGGCAAACAAACAAACTAAAGAAGCTATCATTCTATCATTGAGGGTTCATGAGACATGGGGAGAGCAAATAGGGGGATATTGAAGAAAAACATAGCCTTGTTTTGGTGGTCTGATGGGAAGACTTGAGAAGATGAAGATGAGACGCATCATAAAAAGGAGCAAGAAAATCATCTTGTAGAAGAGGGAGTTGAGTGAGAGCACAGTACTGCTTAGGCTCCAAAACTGGAAAGCTTGATTTACTCACAGCAAGAATCTGTGGAACTAGAAATCTGCTGGGGAAGGGGGAGAGGTTGAGGGGTATAGAGGTGGACGCAAGAGGGCGCACCAGTGTAAGACTTTTCAGGTAAGAAGAGAGGAATTTCCAGTTGCAGAAACCCTTGAAATGTGTTAAGCAAGAAATGAGATACCAGTTAGGAGACTATTCATATAATAGTCTAATATCAGGACCATTTCTGAATACTTGACTTTAACAGCTGGAGAAATGGTGGGGCCATTACTGAGATGGGTGGAGATACCTTTGAGGTGAATTCAGTAGTTCTCTTCTGGACCTGAAATTTTCCCAAACACATTAGCTTTCTACATGGAGATGTTATAGAGGCAGTGAATCTCTGATTAGGACAATATTTGCTTTAAGTTAATGATGAAACTACTAAGACAGAAAGTAAAACCTTTGTGTGGTTAATTGTTGAGATCCTATAGGATACTTATCACAGAGACCACTCTTTCCTCCAGAAACTTTACAGATTTATAAACTTTGGTTAATGGAAAGAAAAGCCCCTGCCCCCTTCTTTTTATTACCTAAAACAAAATCAGTGAACTGTTAAAGTGGTAGTGGTCATTCAATTCCTTCAAATGTTGTTTATTTTATGAATATAAGGAATCAACACTATTCAAGTTACACCCAACCTATAGACTATTTTATTAGAGATTAAGTAAATTTCTTATTTTTTCATTTATATTCCAATTAGGATCCTAAAAGAGTACATTGAATCAAGACTAACGAGCCATCCTAATAAGATAGTTATACAAGTGATTAATAGTATAGTAATCAAATAATAAAAATGGTGACTGTCAAAGTATAGAACATAACACAATCTTAATTATAAAAAAGCATATAGCTAGCATGTGTGTCTCACCTATTTTTATTACTTTTTCTTTGCAGATCATGTATTTTAGTTCTCTCTTTCCATATCTGGTACTTATATGCTTCTTAATCAGAGCACTCCTTTTAAATGGTTCAATTGATGGCATCCGCCACATGTTTACCCCTAAGGTAGGTCCTGAATTTCTATTTAAGGCTTATGATCACAAAGGCATTATGTTTATTGTTATAATGTTCCCACAGTTAGATTTAAGGCATAATTATGCTAACATATGTATACTAGACTTTCAAATTATAGTTGTTATGTTGGCCAATCTAGAGAAGCCAAAGCTTTTTATATGTATCTATAATTATATCCATCTATCCCCCATTTTAAATGGCCCATTTTATTTCTAGACTATCAATGGTCTTGTATATTTTGAGAAATTGCTGTACCAGCTTTCATTTGTAGCACAGTGGGTGGCACTGGAGGAGAAGGAGTCTGTGATTGCTGAAGTGAATTTTTATAAATGCAGAGAAGATAAAATATTAAACACTTATAAAAGACTATCACTAAGCTTCAAGATTCCTTTTTTGCAAGAAATTAGCTTTAACTTTACAGTGGATAATTTACAACCTTTTAGTCTTTACTTACTCTTCTTTTCCCTCTGTCTCAGTGGTTCTTAACCTTTTAAAAAACGGATATAATAGGATCTTCCTACCAAAAAAAGGGGGGGAGGCATATTAATTTGCTTAGTGTCTCAATAGGTTGACAGATTACTTGAATACATGGATCCAGGATAAGAACCCTACTGTATTTTAAATCCTCTCTTTGAGAAAAATCAGTGTTTTCTTTTGTTTTGAGAGTTTCTAACTGAGAATTTATATAGTGGCAAGTTTAGGAGGTTCTGTAACTTTTATAAATGCAGATACACTTCAGGCACATGATCTCAGATTTCATAAAGTCTCAGAACGAATGCTTATCATTCAACTAAGAGTTAGACTAAGTGTTGAACTTAATCAACATTGAACTTATTTAGTCCTTGTGTTGTACTGATTTGCCAGAAAACAAAAATAAGTTTTAAGGGGTATATATTTTTTGACTTTTCATTGAAAGAACTGGTACTTCACCATTCATTGCTAACACTAGCATAGGCATTGTGCTGTGAAATTTGGGCAGGAGATACTGTCTCCCTTGGAATTCCTTGTCACTCCTGGCAGCTGTCTTGCCACTGGGTAAAGGAAGCTGTGACCTTTGGGTTCTGCATTCATGCTCTGGTAGCAGACATGCTGACAGCACATCTGGTTTGCTTGAATAGTTTGAGTCTGGTTGAACATTCAGAATTGTGGAAACTTCTCAGTGGAGATTTAGCTACAATTTACATTATTTCAACAACAATATAATTTAAATTAGCTTCAAATGAGCCACATGTAATGACCAAATGTTTTTATATTTTTAATATTCAAGAAAAGTTTTCTGAATTTAAAAGAATTAGCTTCATTATGAATTTAAGGAATACCATGTATTTCCAAGCTGGCAAATGCTTGTGACAAAATTCTAAATATTTGATTTGAACATATATTTTAGAATTTAAATCCTTTGACAGGATGCTTTCATAGGAACCTGTATTTAAGACTCCACCATTAACATTTTAAATCAGAACTAGAGGTCACTATTAAAATGTAGTATTTCATTCTAAAGTTTACTTTACATTGATTATTGAATAGATTGTATATTATTAGGTCACTGTAGAATGTCATAGAAGGTGCCAGCTACTTTTCACTTACACATGTAAGTAAAATATGTAAGGGTCAAAATACCCAAGCCTTAGAAATATTCCCAAAGCAAGGACTGCAGATTTAATTCCCAAATTTTAAGTATTCTAAAATGTTTTTAATTGCTAAAGTTTTTAGTAAATAGGCGCTTTCTGCCATCTAGTGGTTAAAGTAGTGATAGACAGTTGAGTTTATTTTAGTTGAGTTTATTTTAGTAAACCAGCAACCAGAGTGATAATACAGCTAGCAATGTTCAAAATATGATGTAACTACCTAATTTACTGTACATAAATTATAAATTTAACCATTATTATGTTTAGTGAAAAAATTGCATAAACTTTAATAATAATAGATAAAATTATTAAAATTATTAAAATTATTATTATAATTTATTAAATTATAAAATCCTAAGGCTTGAGATTATGTGGGTTTTTGGAATCTACTGTGTCATATCAGCTGTACCCAGGACTACTATAAACTTAGGCAGGTCATTTAACCATTATAAGATTCAGATAATAGAAGCAGATAGTAGTAGCAATGATTTCATGTATTGTGAAAATTAAGTGAAATAGTCTGCATAACATGATTATCAGTGTTCCTACCACTAAAGTCGATATATGTTAGCAACTATTGAGCACAATTACTGAGTGTGGCAGGCAATGTGACAAGCAGTACAGGTCTTGGAACTCCATCTTTCAGTTGACAAAGCTGAGACTCAGCTAGGACAGGCCACTTACCCCAGATTGCATGTTTTTAGATTACTTAATGGCAGAACCAGGATCTGAAGCTGTGTGTGTGGAACTGTTTTTAATCATGTTCAACAATTTTTCCAATAAAGCCATGTTCATTGCAATAATAAAAAGAGATAAAATGCAAACTTAAACACTATTGTTACTGAAACCAGACTCAGCTGTTTATTGTGTCATTTACAGCTAATAATTGTTCCATTTAAAAGATTTGAATAGATACATGATACTTGTCTAAGAAGCGTATGAGCAGTATAGATTCAGAACTTTAGACCTTTGGATTTCAAAAGGTCTTTGAGATGATACAGGTGATGTTTTTCAATTTTTGAAGAAAAGGCTTTCAGGAAACTATTGAATAAATGAATTACACATACATGAATATGCAAAGTATAAATGGTTCAATTCTGTCAAGTTTATAATTGTTATCTGCTTTGACTATTAGACTTCCAACACAAAACTTGACTTTTTTTGATACCTGATTTATTTTGTTTTGGAAAGAAAGATATAATTGAAGATAGTTAATTTCTCGTTCAAATAGTCCTTTGATGATTTGTCTTAAAATGTTAGAAAATACCCATGTAAGTAGAAAATCTTCATCTAAGTAAAATCTTCTTCTAAAGACTTGATAGTCTTTCTTACTCCTGTTTCTTATTTCACCCCTAAATGAAAACTTTGTTAGTTCTGTTTAGCAGATTATCTTTGAGGTTGAAATGACCTTTGGGTACAATGCCATTATTTAATATATTTGAACAACAGAACTAATTCCATGTAGATTTTTCTGAATCACTATATTGCTGCTGACCTCTATTGTCTTTAATTTTAAACAGCTTGAAATAATGCTGGAGCCCAAGGTCTGGAGAGAAGCTGCTACTCAGGTGTTCTTTGCCTTAGGTCTGGGATTTGGTGGCGTCATTGCCTTTTCAAGCTACAACAAGAGAGACAACAACTGCCACTTTGATGCTGTCCTGGTGTCCTTCATCAATTTTTTTACTTCTGTCCTGGCAACCTTGGTGGTGTTTGCAGTTCTGGGCTTCAAAGCAAATGTCATAAATGAGAAATGCATTGTCGAGTATGGATATTAATTTCCTTTAGCTTTTGATGGCATAATTATATACAAAGTATGCCCCATAGGATTCTAAGTGTTCACTAATGTGTTGTTCTATTTTTCAGAAATTCAGAAATGATCATGAAATTTTTGAAAATTGGCAACATCAGTCAGGATATTATTCCCCATCATATTAACTTTTCAGTTATTACTGCAGAAGATTACCATTTAGTTTATGACATTCTTCAAAAAGTAAAAGAAGAAGAGTTTCCTGCTCTTCATCTCAATTCCTGTCAAATTGAAGATGAGCTAAATAAAGTTAGTAGGATATTTTTAAGCAATAAAATAACTATCATTAGGTTTCATTATCCAGAAGATTGCTTTTGGGAAAAAGACATCTAAGATGCCTGTGGAAGGTTATGCTGTTACAAAATTCACAGTCTTTATTTCAGAGACTGTACTTTCTTAAATCATAAAGGTTTGCTGAATTTTAAAAAGCAGTTTTATTGATTAAGCCACAGTAATTTAAAATATGACTGCTAAGTTATTTTTATCATAGAACATGATTAGTTTTGATGCCTTTCTTGGCATAATATTTAATGCAAAATTTGAATTATTATGATATCACATATTGCATTATTGTATTTTTTGTTAGACACATGACTATTTGGTAATTTTTTATTTAATAATTGTGTTTGTGATTAAGTCCTCTTTTTTTTAAAACAATTGCCATATATTCTAATAAACACAAAATGGTGAACATTAATAAATATCATTGTATTGGTTGTTACCCTCCCTCTCCCCCTGTAATGTCAAGAGAAAAATATAATGGAGAAATTGGCCACTAAATCACTTGCTTTTAAATAGCTAACTATAACTGAGGCTCAACATAAAGAATTACGTGAATTATGGATGAAACCATCATTATAAAAAATAATTCTGTTAGAAAAATTTAGCTAATTTAACTAGCTAATTAACTTACTCTTAATTTTGTTTTAAATTCTGTATCTGTTGTCTCTATGGGATAACACAAAACAACTTGAGTTTATTTATACAGTCCCTTAGAAGACAACATGATCAACAAGTTGATTTCCAGTAGCTCCTGGACATTAGTCATTGTAACTGATGACCCCATTGCCCAGTATTGCTCAGTATTTATGTTGCCATTTTGTCTCTTTTACAGGCTGTTCAGGGGACAGGTTTAGCTTTTATTGCCTTTACAGAAGCAATGACTCACTTCCCTGCATCTCCCTTCTGGTCAGTGATGTTCTTCCTCATGCTGGTAAATCTGGGACTGGGCAGCATGTTTGGAACCATCGAAGGGATCATCACACCCATTGTGGACACTTTCAAAGTGAGGAAGGAAATTCTTGCTGGTGAGTTTTTATGTGTTTGGCTTTTCACTGAGCCAATGCAAACCATTTTACTCTTGCTGGGAGATTAGACATCGAGACGGAGAAGTGTGATGTATTGGGTTTTCTTAATGTCAATTTATGAATAAGGCTCACTGTCATTTATTTCATTTATATATTTACATATAATATAAAGTGCTAGGTTTAGTTTACATTATATCAATATCAAATATTAATGACTTTTTACTCCTATTAACATAATGTCATCATTATGAATTACTGGGACTAGAATAAACTCATAGAATGTTAATGTATAATTTTTTAGACCTATCAAATAATAATAAGTGAAGTAGGTAAAGGGGTTCATATTCCTTACTTCTTATCCAAAAATTCCAGTCTTCATATAAAATAGCAATTGTGGCCTATTAGTATTTACTATCCCTAGTTAGGAAAGCAAACAAAACAATTTATTGACATTGGTGGTTGTTAATGTGTCCAATCAGCAAGTGGCTATTAAAGTACCTGGTTTGCATAGCATCATTCTTGTATTTGAGGGTTATAAAGGACATAAGAGAAATATAATATATATGAAAGATATAATAATATAGTCTCCAAAAATGAACGTACTCATAATTAAATTAAAATTGTATAGATAAAACTTGTGTGAGATAATATTTTGATAGCATAATGAAAACTTCATATAAGAATTTAGAAGAAGCAAAAGTCATCTAAACATATGATGAAATGGTCAGAAATGGTAGTTGAACTGGCAAGGGGAAGGTTCTTCTTAGGAGGAGAAGATAGGTTTAGTAAACATGCATAAATGCATATAAATGCATAAATGCATATAAAAGGACTAGCAAGGAAACTAGCTAGACCAGAATGCAGTACCAGTTGGTAACTGAGGCAAAAAAAAAAAAAAGGCTGGAAAAATACTACTGAATAGGTGACCTTGAATGCTTGGCAATCAAGCACCCTGAGGATCTGATTTAAACCCTGAAAGATTTAGTAGTAATTTATGTATGAGTCACTCTAGGATATTACTTGTATCACTTAACTGCTCCTCTAAGTATATGTGGACGTGGGTATAAAACAATTAGACAATTTGTTAAATATACCTCAGTATTTTCAATTCAGCTGGACAAAGACAATCTTTGTCCTTCTGAAGCTTCTGAAGATTTTGTTTCATTAAAGGTTATCAATATCCTGCCTGACATGAAAGCTACAACCAGTCCTCTTTGCTGCTTTCCTCATCTTTGCCTCATTACAAACCATTCTGTCCTATGATAAGAGGGCTTGCAAGATTATGGGGAATACAATAATTACAGGAAAAACAAACTAGATAGTATTTGCTGACTCCAACTGGAAAACTTATTTGAGGAGAGCAAAGGGGAATATAGTGTCTTCCCCCATTACCTGTCCTTGGAGATCATATAATTAAGGTTATTTTTTTACCCAAATGAAATTTTCTCATTAGTCAGATGTGGTTTTGTTTTCTCTGATAGTACATTAAGACTTAGATAAGTGAATTGCTATCTATTCCTCTCATGTCTCCAGCAAATTTCTTACTGTCCGTATCACCTAGCATATGCTTTCTTCATATTTCACTTACACTATATTGTAATTAGAAGAGTGAGAATGTGACACAGACTGTGGTTCAAATACAAGTTCTGCTACTTCCAGCCCGACACTTTGAGTGAAATACAATGTGATAAACATTTAAACATTTAAATCCAATATGCAGGGAAATGCTACTTTTTTTTTTCTTCCTCGTAAATTTACATATATTTTACCTATACTATTTGTTTATGTATGATAGGACTCCAAAATTCTAAGTTTTAATATCACTGGTGTTTGATCAGAAGTTTCTTCACTTGCTTTGTATAGATAATTAGGGAAACTCCGTTTAAGATCTTCTTCTTCTAAGCTGAACTGGGATAATCAAATCACCCAACCATTGGATGCTCAACTAATATGTTTGGGTAACAAAGTTATAGACTTGGCTTGGTGCTGAAGCTAGGCCTGACTAGATTATTTTCATTTGTGCTTTTATAATGACCATATTTTAAAAAATATAAAAACATGCTAACACAATCTTACTACAAGTCACATTAGTCTCATTAGTTCAAGAATTAAATATAACTTACAACACTATAAAACATCATTAAAAGTAGAAATGACCTATGAACATGCATTGCCTAAAAAAATATCACTTCGCTATTAATAAAGAGAAGCTGGCTATGGAGATTTATAGTTTTAAAATCTTCTCTTAGTTTTACCTCATTATGATGTGCTTGATAAATAAGTTTTCACAGATTCATAGAAATGAGTTGAGCTACTGTCTATAAAGCATCCCTAACATGAAATGTTTTTCTCCACAGCATCATAAAGGTGTTACTTATTTATATCATTGGCAAATTTTAAGAGTGATACAAAATTATTTTTTATATAGTTCATAATAACATTTCAAAGATATGGTTTTAAATAAGGGCTTATTTTGTTAATTTATTCCCTTTATGCAGTTATCTGTTGTCTTTTGGCATTTTGTATTGGCCTGGTGTTTGTACAACGCTCTGGAAATTACTTTGTCACAATGTTTGATGACTATTCTGCCACTCTGCCTCTGCTGATTGTAGTCATTTTGGAGAATATTGCCGTATCCTTTGTTTATGGCATAGATAAGTAAGTATATTTGTTTTTATGCTTTCATTTTCATCTATATTTTGGAAAGAGCATTTGTAATTTTTTTTCATCCAATAAAGGAGTGAAATGACTAGAGGGAAAAATTCATTAAATATTTTGCAGGCTCTTCTTCAGGCAGCAATTTGAATTTCCCACTAGGTGATTCGATTGATTGGGTAGATGGTAACATAGTCTAGGATTCTGGAGTTTTGATTTAATACTTGTTATCCAGTGCAGAGCAACTTCCAAGATCTTGTGAGTGTTGACTGTGTTCCAAACACCTTGTTAAGTTGTTTTGAGTTATTATCATCATCTGCATTCAACAAATGAAATTTAAATTCTCTAAACCTCTGTTTAAAGAGATAGCAAGTGACTTGCTCATCATATACTTGGACAGTGAGTCCTGGGACTTGTAGCCATTTTTGTTTAGCGCGAATGTTCCTAATACTTTGCTAACCTGTTTAATGGAGGAAGGTATATGTTGCAATGCATTGTGTTATGGGACAATTTGGGGGAAATGCTCTATTCGCTCTGAGATACATATGCACTTGCTAAACATAGGCTTGATATATATGTGGGGTTATTTTTTTTTTTTAATTCATGGTATACCCAGGCCTGTGAATTCCATACTCTTCTTGATATGAGTACATACATATATAATTATACACACACACACACGCACACACACACGATGCTAACTTAAGCATTCAAGTAACCACTGAAGAT
This sequence comes from Galemys pyrenaicus, assembly GCA_019455555.1. NCBI lineage: Eukaryota > Metazoa > Chordata > Mammalia > Eulipotyphla > Talpidae > Galemys > Galemys pyrenaicus. The sequence continues at coordinate 17,583,064 of JAGFMF010011752.1, read as the reverse complement.
TTTGTCTAGTATTTTAAAAGGCCATCGTCTCTAACATGTATGGACTAATGCAGTAAGATCACCAAACTCATCAGAGCAGTGTGTAAAGTAGTAATTAATGCATTGAATGAGAACCAGAGTCCTCTCAAACAGCATAAAGTATGCTATTCCTACTGAATGAGCTTGTGACAAAGCCTATAAAACATTTTTACTGATAGTGAAAGCCCCAAGCATTAAAGAATATTATATTACTGGATACTATTTAACAGTAGCAGTAATAGCTATCTGACATGCATAAATCTTAACCTCATAAAAATTTCTGTAAAAACTAGTATCACCCATATCAGAGGTAAATTTGGCCCTCAGAAAACCATAATATGTTAGCCACGAGCCAACATTTTATTTGACTTAGATGTTTATTTCAAAGCCAAATTTCTCCTCAAGATACCAGGTTATCCCCAAATCTGAACCATGTTGATATTTGATGTTATTGGATTGATCTGTAAATCAAAAGAAACATAGTTTTGTTTCCATTTAGATAGTTTGCTGTTGCAGTAGGTATATTAGATAATATCTCTTTTCAATCAAACAGTTTTCATAAATAATAGCAGTTATAACAATAGGATTAAATAATACTACCTACAATAGATGCTTCTATCAAATACTTATATATTGGGTAGCATGCTTGGAATTCATCATTTACAAGCGTAACAGCAACTGTCTAAGGTAGGTTTTATAAAATTTTTGAAAATGCCAAAAATGAAACTCAGAGAGACTAAGTTATACATTAAAAGATAACTGAGCTATGATTTGAAACTAAGTCTTTTGGCCTCTAAAGCAGACCAAAAGCAAGAGCAAGTATAGAACTTTCATGTCTATGATGGCCTCATTTATTTGCTTTCCTTGCCCTTTCATTTCTTGGTTTTAAATTCTTGGTGTTCACCTTCAACAACTTGCTTAGTCTCCTTCTGCTTTGTGCTGTCTATCATTTTTATCCACATTTCCAGAGAAAGGATTGAGAGAAAGAAGGTACTTAAAACTTAACAGCGATTCAAATGCAAAAAAAAAAAGAAATGCTGGAACATAGAAATTTATGGATGAGAGGATGAGGATTTTGTAACGCTAGATGTGAAAAGCATTGCTTTTTATCTCTCCAAGTCTCTTAAAAAGAGATGGAGAGATCACTCAGAAGTTATCCATATTATCACCTCTTGAGAATTTGTTCCCATATTTTGCTGCTATTTATATGGAATTGGAATTATGGGAGTGCAAGTTTCCCACTGAATTAGTATTTTGTGTTCTTTGATTAAATATTTAGGAGTGGGATTACTTGGTGTTAAGGGAGACCTGCATTTCATCTTTTGAGGATTCTCCATACTGTATTTCATAAGAGCTGAACCAGTCTACATTCTACCAACAGTATTAAAGTTTTCCTTTTTCTCCACATTCTTGCCAGCATTTGTTGTTTCTGGTCTTTTTGATAAGGGCCATTCTCACAGCAGTGAGGTCATTTCTCATTGTGATTTTGATTTGCATTTCCCTAATGATAAGTGATGATGAATGTTTTTTTCCATGTGCTTGTTGGTCATCTGTATGCAGTCCCTGGAGAAGTGTCTATTTAGCTCTTCTACTGAATTTTTGATTGGGTTACCGTTTTGCTTTTGTTGAGCTGTATGAGCCCATTTTCAGGTGTATGGTGTGCGAATATTTTCTCCCATGTAGTAGTGTGGTTTGTTTTGTTTTAGTGATGGTTTCTTTTGCTGTGCAGAAGCTTTCAGTTTGATGTAGTCCAACTTATTTATATTCTCTTTTGCCCTCCTTGCTGTGGGGGATGAACTCTTAAAGATTCCAATAAAGCCTGTGTCATGAAGCCTTTTGCCTGTGTCATCTTCTGTGTATTTTATGGTTTTAGGTTTTACCTCCAAGTCTTTTAGCCATTTTGAATTTATGTTTTTATATTCATTAGAGGCAACATGGATGAACTGAAAAGGATTATGGTAAACAAAATAAATCAGAGAAAAACAAATGCTGTCACTTATAAGTGGTATAAAGAAAAATTAAGCAAAGGAACAGATGAAGCTGAACTTAAAAACTAGTGCTGGAAAATGAATTATAGAATTGAGGAATCCAGAGAATGAAGGGAGAGGATAGGGTGAAAGCAAGTTTGGGAGGAAACACAATGGAATAAGGAGTTGGGTCACAGGTGCTTTGTTAGTGGGTGCTTTATGGGTAATAACACTTCAAGGGGAGGGGTTCCTGTACTCTCCAAATACAATGATGTAAGCCAATGTTACATCATTAATTTTTTTGAAAAGAACTACTAGAATATCAGAACCAAATGCCCATGAACCTTGGAAAGAAGATATTCCCTTGAACACTCAAAAATGAGATGGTAGGAACAAACTACCCACAGCTGCACAAACTGTGTGGTATCACATCTGTGTGTGAGAAGGCAGAGCATATGCAGTTGGGCTCCTGACAGCTCCCTAACTCCCTAATCATCCCCAGATCCTCCCTGAAAAGTGTAACAGGCCAATCTAAGTGACCTAAGCTAGGAAAATTTTGTATGATTCTTGCCCTCATTTAAAAGAATGCAGAGGGAATAAGGTACAAGAAGATCACCCAGTGCTGGGCAAACCTGGTCTCTACAAACAATTAAAAATAACAAAGTAAATTTACCTTCTAAGATAAAGCTCTAAACTATGGAGAAAATGAGGGAAGCAAAATATGATTTGAGCAAGTGAGAGACAGTATGGGCAATTAAAAAGAAAATTCAGATAAATGAGGAGAAGAATAGAGGAGGCAAAACAAATTATGAGGTCAATCTTTGATTGTTTTGCAAAGATGGAGAAAAATGCCCATCCTTCCCCGTGAAAATAAAGGAAAATTTATTTAAATGCAGTCAGATCTTAGTTGTTTTGTTAAAACAAAGGAGAAAAGGAATGGAATAGTATCCTTGCAAACAACAAAAATACACAAGCAAAATAAATGAAAAACTAACAATATTTCAAAGTGATTTTAAATAAACTTTCAAAAATGATAGAAGCCAAAAAATAACAGCAATGTTAGTTTTTTAATAATTAGAGAAAAGAGAAATTTGAAAACTGAAGCATTGAATCCAGAAAATAATAGCAAATTAAGGGAAAAACACTTAAGAAATGAAGGTCAAATTAAAAGGGACACAAAAATAGCTAATGGCACAGTGGCTAATGTCATAAAAAATTTAGAAGAAAGGAGAAACTTTTATTTTTTTAAATCAAGAGTAAATAATGAAGGACTTAAGAAAAGGAATAGAAAAGGAAGTTAAGCAAAGGCATCATGTACAACAGGGTGGACCACTGAAAGTAGTAGTCAGAAGAAATACCAAAAAACATAATTCTAGAAACTTATATCAAGGAAGTTAAAATTGAAAGGAAACAAAATATATTCAGAAAAACAAACTGGGACATAGGCAGAATATTTCTTCAAGAGAGGGAAACAAAGGTAGGGCATTGTGCATCAAGGAAGGACAATACAAAACAATTATTTATAAGAGAAAATATGATAGTAAAACTTTTTGAAACAGTTTAAAAGTTAGATAATTTACAGTATTCAAGGAAGGAAATCCAATCAAACAGAAATTCAAATATAGGAACAACAAACAAATTTGAAATTTAGGGAATATATTTATTCTAATCCCTCTTTTTATTTTTTTAAAGATTTAGTTATTTATGCATACAAGTGCTGGGGTATAGCCCAGAGGTGTGGGGCAGGGGTGAAAGGATTTACCAGAAACAGAGTGGGGAGCAGAACAGGCAGATCTACTGAAATACACTGTTGAGGGGAGCAGCGGGCAAGGCAGGAGAGGTTTGCTCTGCCATGTGGGTCACCTCCCTGGGGGCAGGTATCGAACTCGTGCTGCAGTGACTGAGTTTTGCTTTATAGTGTGTTGCTTAACCCATGGTTCACCATCAGGGGCCCTCTAATCCCTCTTTGAAGAATCAACTAAAGACCTAGCTTTGGACAAGCAAAAAATACACAAAGGCCAGTACAAGGGTGGGTGGGCAGTAAATATCTCTAAATATTAAGGGAGATAGACTAGCATGTAATGACTATGTGCTCTGACAGTGTAACATTGGATGGCTAAAAATGGTGCATTTTCTCATGAAAATAATACCTCAATAAACTAACTTAAAACAGATAGAAGTCTGACTATTATTAGGTCTCCATACCAATTGACAGGAAATTAAAGGGTCAGATTACTTTTGAAGGGACTATGAGTTAGCAACCAGCAGAACCCGGATGATGGGAAATTGCGAAACAAGAGTTCCCAACTGATTCAACAGAGTTAGAAGAGGCAAAAAAGAGATGTAGTCAGAACCTACAAATGAAAAATGTACTTGAGAGACATCAGTTGCAATGTGTGGATCTACTTTTAATTTAAACAGACTGCAAAAGGAAGTGAAAGTTCAAAGATAAAACTCCATTGGGTATTGGATGATATTAATTAATTATTGCTAAGTCTTGCAAGCATTATATTCATAGAGTAGAAAGACATCAGTAAGAAGAAATATTTTAGTGATTGTCTTAAGAGGGATTTGGCTAAATGAAAATTACTGTACTTACTTGGTCTTATTTTAGAAACATTAATCTATAAATTATTGTCCAATATGGCTTTCATTCAGTATAAAATGTCATAATGTATCATGACTAAACCCCTGTCAAATCGAATCTAATGTACATTTTTTGAGGCATAATATTATCTGGAAGAATAAATATTTTCTTTTTATTTAGGTTTATGGAAGACCTAAAAGATATGCTGGGCTTTGCTCCCAACAAGTATTACTATTATATGTGGAAATATATTTCTCCTCTAATACTCTTATCACTGCTAATAGCTAGTATTGTGAATATGGGATTAAGTCCTCCTGGCTATAATGCATGGATTGAAGATAAGGTAAATATAAATTAAGAAAGTTAGATAAATATATACATAAAATGACATTTTAGAGGTTTGGGGTTTTTTTTTGCTTTCTTGACAATATATTTTGCTATTTAATGAGTGATGTTTATCTGTAAGGATTTTGAAATTTATATTTTGTATGGTCCCAGATGTATGTATATATATATATATATATATATACACACACACACATATATATATATATAGTTTGTGTAAGCTTTTTAATACATGAAAAAATGAATTATATTATTAAAGCAACTTTATTCATGTCACTATAATAATTTTATTCATGAATTTAAGGTAATTATTCATGTTATTATAGATATATCAATAGTTATTGAGTCTTTGAAAATAAACCTAAATAAATTAAAATTTAGAACTCCTATCTAAATATTATTACATTTTTTCCAAGAATTATGTAATAATGAAAATATGTATTAGCCACATAGACATAATTTAAAATAAATATTGAATTAAAGCTTTGTTGTAACTTATATTAGCAGTTACTATTTTAATTTGTTCTCAAGTTGCATTAGTCACATCATAATACAACCATAAGATATTTGTTAGCTGTGATTAAAATCAGTGTCTATTTTTCAGACCTATTACTAACACTTAATTATTGTGGTTAATAATTCTATATAATAACAACTAAAGTCAACACTAGGTACAATGGGACATAAACAAGTGTGTTAGCACCTTCTCAAAACCCTTGGGGCCAGATGCTCTTCAACATTTTCAGATTTTAGAAAGATAATGTGGCATACGTAACACTTATCTATTGCTTCATAACAAACTGCCCTGAAACTTAAGGACCTAAAACAATGCTGCTTTATTATTTCTTAGGGTTCAGTGTATCAGCTGCAATTCTTCTTGTGATCTGGCCTGAGCTAATTTATGCCTCATGCAATTGATTGAACTTGTGGAACAAGTCTCTCTCTCTTTCTGACTTTTCATTCTTGTCTTCTTTCAAGAATTATGGAGTCAATGTTGCAAGCTAATGAAAAAGAAGTAGACATTGCAAGGTTTTGAAGGACTAGCCTTCAAAGTTGCTTACTGTCATTCTACAATAATCTGTCACAGAAAGTTATAAGAACAGCTCAGATTCTTGAGTTACAAACCCAAGACAAATATTACTTATTTTCATGTACTTGGAGAGTAAGATAGATGGTTTAAAATGTTTCCATGGTTTTCTTTTCTTTTCTTTGAAACAGGCAACGGAAGAATTTCTGAGCTATCCAACATGGGGAATGGTTGTCTGTATCTCTCTGATAGTCCTAGCAGTGCTACCAGTTCCAGTAGTCTTCATTGTTCGACGCTGCAACCTCATAGATGATAGTTCTGGTAACTTAGCATCTGTGACTTACAAGAGAGGGAGGGTCCTAAAGGAACCTGTAAACTTAGAGGGAGATGATGCCAGCCTCATCCATGGGAAGATATCAAGTGAGATGTCATCTCCAAATTTTGGTAAAAATATTTACCGAAAACAGAGTGGATCACCAAGTCTGGATACTGCTCCTAATGGACGGTATGGGATAGGGTACCTGATGGCAGATATGCCCGATATGCCAGAATCCGACTTGTAGCTGGGAGGAAAAAATCAGTGGGTTTTATTTGGCTCATTTTTAATCAATGAACATTGGCTCTACTAAGAGAAGCATTAGGCTTCACTTATCAGAGGATGATCTCAGGTGTGCCATGGCTGTGATCTCTAATCCTAATAGTATATGTAAATTCGACTAGCATTCCTTTGGATTCTTTGGTTTACATTTGCACAGAAGGAGTTACGGACAAAGCTTCCAATAACTGAGGTCCATTTTTGTCTAAATTTTTAAAACTACTTTTGGTGTTTTTTCATGTATTTCTATCTCTACAGAAAAAAAAGGTATTACCTCAGTTTCTAATAATTTCTGGATATAGTATTGGCATTTCAAAAATGGTATACTTTAAAATTTCTAAGTTTGCCTTCGGGGTAATAGTGAACAACTCTGTCAGTTGGTGCTTCTCAGCACGTTTCCATAAATGCATTGTGTAGATAAGCTGTACTTATTTTGGTAGCATTAATACCTTCTTAGGCAACTAGTTGAAGAAAACTGCAAAATATTTTCTTATGTAATAGCTGTATAGAGCAATAGTATCAAAGAATAAGAAGGCACTAACGCTGAGATGAAAGGTGACTGGGGATCATGTGTATGAGGGCTGTTTATTTTGTGTAAAATGTATGTATGAAAATGATCTAAGGATGAGTCACTCAGCACTCTCAAGAATTATGCAGATTCTGCATTTTTCTATGCCGTGTGCCTAAAACTTACTTGATATTTATTGTGGTTTCAAGATTACTCATAGTATATTTATATAATATACTTGCAATGTATATAAATGTATATTAGTACTCTAAGTACTCATTCAAAAACTTGAAGCAAGATGGCATTTTATTTCATATCTTTCTGTTTTGCTTCTGTTTTATGCAAATAAAACAGACTATACATCCTTTTTTAAGTGATTGTTAAAATTGTATGGCATTACATTTTAAGCAACAAATAAACAAAGATAAAAAATGATGTTTGTTTTTCACATTGGTTTTTTTTAATATCACCTAAATTGGATTACCTTGCATTTTGGTTAGCACTTAATCATTTCATAATGATTAAACATCACATTCCAAACATGATTAATAGATTGGTATCAGTCACCACTACCACAATACAAAGGAATAAACAGAGTATTATGGTAAATGGTACTATAATGTAGTCTTATGATTCTTGAGAAAATACAGTATCCCAGGAAACCATTTACATAGTAGGCTGCTTAGTGGCTGACTATTGTCTTTCAAGTATAAAAAGTTATTTTTATGAAACTGTTGTATGTATACGACTGGATGAAACAGGAAAACTCCATTACATGCCGCCTAGTTATTTATCACTGTTTTATCTCTGTATCAGTCAAATTTTAAAAAGAATGATGGATGCACTAGCAAAAAGGGGAGGTACTAGATACACCATATCTATTGATTTATTTTGGCCAAATAGTCTTGGTCTTTGATAGACATATGTTAGTAAACTGCATCACTAGCATTGAAAATTCAGTTCTACTGATGTATAAAATATTTGCTTTTTTAACATATTAAAATATATTTTATATATTTTAAAAATTTAAAACATTTTATATAAATAAATGAATAACTCAAATATTATAGCAAGTAAATTTACATTCCAAGATTCTCCTAGCTACCTATTTCCCATTCTTGAAAGTGACCACCATTACTAGTTTCTCATGTATACTTCTGGAGATAATATTTCTCTCTATACTACACAAATAGCCCTATTCTGTATTCTTTCTTCTGAATTTGAGTAATTTATTTTTGATATTGTTTCATATGAAGGCATATATCTGACTCATTATTCCTGAAATTGAAGTAAAACAAATTTTATTTTTGTGTTGAAACAATAATTTCTTTATTAAACTACCCCCATATTAAAGTTGGTAGTGAATATTTATTCTGCCTGATAGCCTTGAGCTTATCATCATAACACATTGCCCAAGAATACCAGCCTTCTTTGCTCCCTCTATGCCAGGAAGGCTCTTAATCTATATCTATACTTTCCATACCTGTCTTCCACTACAGAACAGGTCTCCACTCTTGTAGTCGGAGTAATATGAAGAACACAGGAATCATTTTATTTTTGATATGGAAGAGAAACAAACTTGCATCTAATGCTCTCATTTGTCAGATGAGAAATTGAGATGTAGAAAGTAAACTGAAAGGAAAAAGGTCTCTCTCTTTCTTTGATTCAGTCAGTTATTGAATCATTTATTCATCCTTTCAGCATCTATTCACCAAAAATCTACCTGATTCTTAGTACTAAGCCAAGGTACCACTGCAATGAGAATATACATCCTTCATCATTTACCATCAATTCTCCCTCACCAGAGAAACTCTTTAGTTGCCCTTTCCCAGGCAATATAGTATTTAATCAATAAATACTAGTATGATGTATCCTAGTCTGTACTGTAAAATTTTATATTATTTGCTTTTTATTATTTTCCACTGCCTATATAAATTCTGGCATAAATTTGCACATAAAATGACATAGCCAAGTACTGTTTATCTTCAAATGGAAAGGAGGTCAGAGAGTGTGACAGAAAATCTGATAGAGCGTTCAGACTGGAATAAAGGAGGAGAAAATGTTCTCAAGTATTAGGAGTTAGAATCATAAGTAGGGTGTCTAATACTTGGTGCAACAAAATCTAGGATGTAATTCTGTGAAAGTATGTTTGCATTTCCATGTGTCTATGTTTTCATGCATTCTTTTGGGCAGAAGTTACTTTTTCACTGAAACCCCAATTGGACATATCATCTTAGAATGTTTAAGATCAAGATACATACAGTACTTCACAACTATAATTTTGCTTTTGAATTGCCCACACCCTTTTTAAAGAGGTATTTCCAATGTACTGAACATGAGTCCTTTTGAAATTGGATGCAGGACATGAGAATTTTTAAAAAATTTTTCTAAAGTTCATTCTTGGTTATAAACCATGGATATAAAGAAGAAGAAAAGAAGGACAAATAAAATATGAATCTTTACTATTTTCAACCAAATAGAATGAAAAAGAAAGTGCTATAAACATGAGAAAAATAATTTGGGTGGATAGAAGTTGGAGTTCATAATAAAATTCCTTTTAAAAATAAAATGTCTTTTTCCTTTTGAGCTTATTTTGTGACCACTGTTTCCTGAATATTCCCAAAAGAGATCCATATCTATGCTGATTGACTATGAATAAAATCAGTACCAACTATAGCAATTACATGGATTTTTCCATAAATTCCAGTTATAAATTTTTGAGCCATAAAATTTTGACCAAAAGGGAAAAACCATAAAGTTCTAGAAAACTATTGAAAAATATTAAAGATACACTTTCCATAAGCTATCCATTACTGAGGATAACATATTTTTTACCTTTATAAGTTAGCACTGAAGTAAAATGTTCCATATGTTATTTTGCCTCAAATGGCTGACTACAAAATTGGCTAATCTTCTAGTTGTGCTGATATGCATTCCCATCTAAAACATTGCCTTACGAATGCCTATCATGTGGAGGTAAAAAGAGAAGGGGGCCTGGGTTATTATCTTCTCTCAAATTCTTAAATTCAATACCCCTTGGATTCTATTTCACACCACAGTTATTCTTAGCATCACCATCAGAGCGCATTGCACACACATACACACACACATACACTGCCACCACCACCAAAAACAAAAACATGGGATTTCTATGAACAGCAAGAAACATGCCATGTGGTGTCTGTGTAATACCATATGTGGTGCCATGTAAATAAAAGAAACCTTGTCCTGTGTCTCAATGGTGATATTCCAACTGCCATTCTTTTTCCATCGATTGCCTTTTCAAGGTATATGCAATTGCACAGAAAGGATGATAAAATTTCTTTATAAGAGATTGACATTTATATTTCTGAGAATATGCTTTCTCAGGAAAAAGCCATTAAAAGAGCAGCAAAAATGTGTTTCCCTGTTCTTTAAAGGAATGCTTATGAAAAGCAAAAAAGCAGAACACTATACCCCAGTGTACTCCAATTCAAGCATATTGAATAAACCTTAAAGTTTTAAAGCACAGCAGAAATGTGGCATTCATTTGATCTTCTCATCCCTAGCATTTACTCACATTATTGACAAGCTCAAAAGATCAAGCAGATGCCTGGACTACACACATTTCTCCTTAGAAGAAAAGAGCACATGCTCATTTTTTTTTTTTTTTTAGGAATATGCTCCTCCCACATGCTTCATTGTAGAATATAGTAAATATATAAAGAACAGTATGGTCAAAATTGATAATTATCTGACCAACGTGAATTATAAAATTAGCCTCTCTGAATAAGGGGTGATCCGGAAGGCCCAATTTTTTTTTTTTTGTTTTATTTTGCTAAACAAGAAGAAAAGACTTTTTTAAAAAAGCTACGTACTTCCTTAAACTTTTGGGTGGAATCATTTCAAGTTTCAGCCGTTCTGTAAACAACCATATCAGAGATTTAATCATCTCAAGTCTTTTGTCTGAGTGACTATAAGTAATGCATTATCAAGGTAGCCAAACTACTGAGCAACCAGCCATTCCAAGTAGAAACTATATATGCCCCATTTCTTTAGTTATTTGAGAGCACTAAAAATCTGGTTCTAGAAACTTACTGTAATGAACCAGGTTTGCCATCTTAACCAGTTTGAAACTTTTTTCAAGATAATGCAGAGCCTTAGAAGAATTTTTTTGAGAATGATCCATAGTTAAAATTTTAATGTTCCATTTATCTTCATTTTTCTCTAGAAATATGGGGGGAATAGTGAAAGTTGTGCTTTGCTATGATACTTAGAACAGTATTAGATCTATTTCACCAGCAAAACTGGGCACAAATGGACTCAGTGTCACCATCATTTATGGTGGGTTGAGTTGTGTCCTCCCTAAGATATAGGACTTATATATTATTACCTGACACAGAAGAGACATGCAACTTCCTCCTCTTCCTCTTCCTCCTTTTTCTTCTCCTCTTCCTCTTTTTCTTCTTCTTTGAAAAAGGTATTGAAAGGAGAAGCATTAAAGGGGAATAAACATGAAAACATGTGAAAGCCAACATTCTTATGAGATAGAGTTAAATCTGTATGCATGTTTAATTGTTAAAACTCAAGAAAATAATTTAACTAGAGGTGAACTGAGAATTTTTGAAGTATATTCAAGGCTCATGGACAAATATCACTTTTTTTATTTTGGCAAATAACTTCTCCATGCCTCCCCTTCTTCACATGTAAATTTGGGATGATAAGGATATCTAACTCATAAGGTTGATGTGAAAATACAGTGGGTTAATAAATGTAGAATGCTTTGTATCTAACAATGCCATAGACATCTTTCATGTCATTAATATATTTTCAACATTTTTATAATTTTCTATGACTAATTGGTCATATTAACAGCCATAGTTTAAGCATTACAGTATTTTTACCCACCTTCAACATAAAAAGCTCAACTGTTATTTTTAGCTTTTCATAAACTTTTACTATATAATTCTAGTACAAATTTAAAGGAAACTAAGAAAGTTATAGAAATTTTATATCAATTAACTTATGTGGAAAAGAAAACTATGCAAAATATTAAGTATAGCTCTGAAACTAGCTAACAAAACACAAAACATTAAACAGACTAGAAAAATAATAAATTTTATTATATTTAAATCTTACTTGTATTTCCTCCACTTCAAAAGTGGTGTACAAAATCACTGGTTGTGATTTAAGTATCTTCCATAAGAGGGCAGTAGCACATTTCTATATCAATAAAAGACTTTCAAGTATTTTCATTTACATCATGTCCCTAGTAAAGTGACAGCAATAAATAGTATTTTGAAAGGTATATATTTATGTAAAATTTTGTTTGCATAGCTTAAAGCTTTATGTTTTACACCTTTGATACATGGTAAAGTTTAGAGAAGAAATAACCTTTTATCCCTGTAGAAATAAAATCTCTGTAGAAATATTGAAGATCAATATAAATGATTCATAAAAATAATATACAGACAAACAATTATTAAAAACCATGTTTGCAACCATTAAGAAAATTAACACAATATATTGATGTTCCAGTAACAATTTTGGACATTAGTATACTATTTTGAAAACACTTTTATTAAAGTGAAATTAATTAAAATATATTAGATATTTCCAAATAATTGTGTAGACATTTATTATATGTGTGTTAGTCTATGTAGAATACCATGAATGATCTCTGAAAATAAATAGTACCTCTTAGTGATAGGCAGTCTAGCAACATTAACTTATTAATATTACTTGGTTAAAGTGCTCACAAGCATATAATATTTTTCATTGCTACAAATTTATGCTTCTTAAGAAAAAAAAATTCTTGTAAGATTAGCGGTAGCTGTACAGTATCTGATTATGATTTTGTGGATATATACATTTTTTTAAGAACATATGCCAGAAGAATTCTAATACTAACATTAGCAGAAATTTATTTTACTATCAATAAAAATAATACTATATAAAACACATTTCAGCAGCAACTGATATTCTGTAACTGACTCTTACATCCAGATAAAGCTATGGAAAGAACTTTGTAGTTCTAATCTCATTATTCCTCAAAACATCCATGTGAGCTAGCTATCTCAATCCTAAAAGCCCCTTCTTATATTTGAGGATTAAAATCTGCTACCCAAGTTTACAATGTAAATATGTAAGTGGTAGAATGCTTTCAAAGAACTTGAGGTCTTAACAATTTTGCTTGAGTAAACTTCAAAAATTTGACATTTCTTTTTAAATAAGAGATTATGGGTAGTTGATCTTATATTTTCAATTCTGACATGCGAGTGTGAAAAGGTTCCATTTTAAAGGGTGGTTTCATTTAAATTAAAACCTCGAGAATGAGATTGAACTGGTTAAAAGATACAGTCAGATTTTCTCTTTCTTCTTTTTCTCTTTCTTTTTTCTCCTTCATAGATATTGAGCTTTTGCCAAGACTGCTGGAAAACTGGCATATACAATCCAGGCAAATGGAGAAAATAAGGAAATAAATTGAGGGTCGGGGAATCAAGTTTTTCACTGTTAAAAATTGTATTTGTAACACAGAAAAGACAGGCTAGAATTTGAGGTAGTAATATGAAATTATGATTTTAACATAAATTATAGCTATAGAAATAGATATACATGCATGTGCCAAAATTGGTGCATATATGCACATAAATATGTCAATTCTCTTCACTGACCAGCCGATAAATAATAATGGTTTGTTTAAATAATCATAAAAAGTAGGCAGTTTATAATACCATTTGTAATAACCATTCTCCAACAAAACCAATCAGGACTCCATGAAGACTCTAGGACTTGTAACAGGCAAAATGCAAGATAAACTCAGGACAGTGACGAGGTAGGTGCAAAGAATAGTGTAGATGTGTCAAAAGGAAACAGCAACAACAATGAAGGACTTCCACTGATCGAATATGGGGGATTTGAGACTCAAAAAAGAATAGTAACAACTATAATACATTGAGGAAAACAGCAACCCACAATCCTTGTAAGTAAATAAATATGTATACAATTGGGGAGACAGTAAGATTTACTTTCAGTAGAAACCAACTAATATGTGTAAAAGAGTGATGGAGTTGGAAAACCAACATTTGACAACCATCCTAGAAATAATTAGTTTATTAAAGAATCACAAGTTGGGCCTCCCTGGTGGTGCAAGGGGTTGAGCACCTCACTGTGGTGCTTCCGCAGCCACTGTAGCACAAGTTCGATATCCAGCTAGTGAGGGGACACACATGGCAGAGAAGACCTCTCCTGCCTCACCTGCTGCTCCCCTCCACAGTGTATTTCAGTCGATTTACCTGTTCTGCTTCCCACTCTGTCTCTGGTGAGTCCTCTCACCCACCCCCCCATGTCTCTGGCCTATCCCCCAACTCTTGTACACGTAAACAGATGAAATCTTTAAAAAAAAATAATAAAATAATTACCAATATATACAAAAATTGATGAGGAATTGAATATCTGCAGTCTCAACATATTTCTGCAAAGTACTTCAAAATTATTAATTAATATATTATTAGTTAACTGTACAGGGAGGAAACAATGCTATCTTAACTATGCACTAAAAGTGAACATCTCCAGTAACAGTCATCCATGGTGTACTTTCTGATAGTATGTACTGAGGAAAACACAAATTAATATAGAACATTCTACGAAGTGCCTAGCCTGTATTTCTTAAACCTGTCACAGACATGAAAGACAAGGACAATCTAAGGAACTTTCCAGATTTAAAAAGGCTAATGAGACATGACAATGAAGTGTATCATAAAATTATAGACTAAATTTTAGTGGTGATTTTACTGTGGGTATGAAAGCAAATGTCCTAATCTGGAGAAAGAGTATATGGACGTTCTTAATATTATCTGACACAAATTATGTAATTCTGATATGATTTTAAAATTAAATTAAAAAATTAAAAGAACACTAGGGGAGGCTTTACTTGGAAGATTGAACAGCAAATATCAAGGTGCGAAAGCAGAGAGGACAGGTGGAAGGGCTGAGACATCAGGGAGAGGAGTGTGGCATAAACATAATAAAGTTTGAGAAGTCTGCTGTAGCCCTGACTTGCAGGGATTTGCTTGCCAAAGGCATTTGGCTTTATAATAAAAGAAAGAAAAGACCCTGGGATTTGTATAGTATGTAATTGACATAATCTCACCTCTGTTTTAAAAAACTCTAGTCTGTGTTTTGAGCATAAATTGATTTAGTGGTGGTGGGATGGGAAAGAAAGGTCTAACAGAAATAATGGTGCTTTTTCCTTGATCCCCTATATTCCTCCGATAAGGGAGACCATCTGGTATTTTTCTTTTTCCTTCTGACTTACTTCACTGAGCATAATTCCTTTAAGTTCCATCCATGTTTAGCAAACATTGTAAGAAAAAAATAAATAAAAAAATATAAAAAAAGAAAGAGAAAGAAATGATGGTGCTTATCCAGTGTGATTGTAATGTCGATGAAAGGAATGACTCTGAGGTTCTCTGTAAAACTAAAATGTTTGTAAATTATACTCTTTGTTCCAAAGTACATGTGTAGTGCAAGGTCTTGCCTATATGAAATATTACATGTAAATTGTACATGTTTCTTGATAATTTTTCTATCATTTGGAGATAATTAGAAGGGTGGACATAATTATAGAATGCTTCTGAATATGAATGTCTATTAGAACATTATATAGGTTTATCCCTTGAAGGATTTTTAGATGTAAGCTAAATGTAAAGCATTTTTAGATGTATTTGTAATGTAAGCTATCACTGCAATTATTGTATTGCTTTCATATTATTCTACCACATTTTAGATAATTTAATGACAATTCCATAATGATTCAAAATGCCCATTCTTTAATTGCAACCTGATGGTTCACAGAATTACAACAGTGTAAATTCAAAATAATTTTAGAAGTGATGACTAGACTCTTAAAACTACATCCAGTATTTTCTGACAACTATTCATTTGATCTTTGTGAATCCCTAGGACTAGAAAATCTTTCTGTTAATTGCAAGGACAAGTCAACAAATATTACTATAACTGCTTCCTTCTTTTATTTCTTATTTTTGCTTCATCCATCTCCATCATATCATTTAAGAAAAAAAAGTATGGACTATATGGTGTGTCATTCAAGTTCTTCTAGATTAATGAGATACCAGAAAAATATTTAAACGGATAACTTAAGGTTTTCCAAACCAGTGCAAGAGCTGAGGATGTGGTGGTCAGGAGAGGTACTCTCAGGAAACAGAGAATGAAGATAGACAGGGAAATGGTTACCTGTGACTCCGGCTGCCTGCAGTACCCATGTGAGCTATTTTCAGGAAGTCTTCAGAAAGCCTTGGGGATCTTCTCAAAGACACAGAGCACTAATGTGGAAGAGATATTCACTGGCTGAAAGAAAATGCCCTTGTGGTTGTGCACTCCTACCTGCAGCTGCCACAGAATATCACTCTGTACCTTCGCTTCCTAGGTGGACAAAGACTCTAGAAAAGTCTTTTATCTTTCTTCCCCTTCAGTTTTTGGGAGAGCGTCAAAGCATGGAAACAGTACTGACAACCAGCAAATGCTCTCTATCACAGGTGTGTTGGTGTTACTTTTTCCTTGAGCTCATGATCCAAGTTAATGGTTTTTATTATCTGCACCCGATATTGAAGTTATTTGAAGGTCTTCTCTTTGCTTCTCCAGTGTCTCTTACAGGAGTTTAATGTAAACGAAAGGGAAGACTAGGGGAATCTCTAATCAGGACTATCAAGGAGATTTTTACTAGGATGACAAGGTTAATATAGTCACTGGTTTGTGATACTTTTGGCATAGATTTATGGGAAACGAACAATGGAATTTCACACCAAAGTTATTAATGTATTTGATCATTAAGTTCAGAAAACAACACTCGGTTTAATTATAGTGTAAATAATCTGGTAGATTAGTTGTTTTCAGTTGCCAAATTTGTATTGAGCAATTAAATGTGTCAAAACTCTGAGGCTTTGGGGACACAGAAGTTAACAGTCAATGATCTTTATCCAGTACACATTCCATATGTCTCAGTTGAAGTTCTTGACCTGGTAGTGATCTACAGGGGGATACTTGAAGAGTCTGAATCAGGCGTGGGTCTGTCTCACATGTCTGTCTGTTGATTGTTTTCTTCATCGCTCAGTTGTTTGTTTTGCTCTAATTTCTCACTACATTTACTGAGGGGAACAGGAATGAGACTGCAGAGAACCCAGAGGTTGCAGTTTTTCTTTACCCCGTTGTGTAGTGTTGACCAAAATTTATTCTTTTCAATTAGAGTTTATTGCCCCAGATAGTATAGCATACACTTTAGCACTGCTTGAATAACACAAGAATTGCAAAATGTCCAGGTGAAATTTTAACTTGTAAAACTGAGAAAGCAGTGGTGCCCCTATGATTCCCAAGAACTAGTTGTGTGAGTCATTTCTCCTCTCTGCTTCAGTGAATCACCTTAGAAGCCTGAAAGCAGTCTGTGGGATTATTTTGCTATACAAATCAGCAAATGTAAAAGATTGGGCCTGCGTGTACTGACTCCATGCCTGATTAGAAACACAGGTGGTGATTATGCATGTTGTGTATTTACTGACAGCTGCCACTCCTATCATTATCTTTGTTATTTTATTGTGGGTGGTTAACTTTATAATTTAGTTTTTAGATTACAGAATATTCAGGTTGGAATATGTCTAAATGAAATATTGAATAATATCTAGTGATGGGTTTTATGTCAAATGGGTTTTGTGTTGCCTTTTTTTAGGCAGTAGATAAGAAAACTTTCATGTGTATAAGAAAAGATATTTTTTAAGGAAAAACAACATTTTTATTATTATTACATAGTGTTCTAATTATGGATAACAGTATATATAGATGTTAGCAGGAGGAATTCACCCTGCTGGTAATCTACTGT
Organism: Galemys pyrenaicus; assembly: GCA_019455555.1. NCBI lineage: Eukaryota > Metazoa > Chordata > Mammalia > Eulipotyphla > Talpidae > Galemys > Galemys pyrenaicus. The sequence continues at coordinate 17,565,147 of JAGFMF010011752.1, read as the reverse complement.
TTCTCATTTTTAAGCTCACACTTCTATTTTCTGTTTTGTTATACCAATATTGTTCCTGACTGCTCCCCAGCTGTATCTCCTCACTCAGAGAACAGCACTTAGTTCCAGTTTCTAGCTTTTCCCTTACATTCCCCCAAACAGTCTCATTATTCCCCACCTCGGAAGTATCAGTTCCAGCTGATTAGAATCTCTCCTTACAGATCTGGGGCTCCATCTTTGCAAAACACCATTTCTAAGTTCTTTAGGTACCAGGTGACTATTACAAAGAGAGATTTTGACCCTGTGGATATGCAAGATTCCTTTCAAGTTAGAGAAGGGCAGGATGCTCGCTCACCCTGGAGCAGTATGTATACATCCTGAGGTATGACCAGGAACCCCCAAGGGGCCATTGACTGATGTGCTTTGCGCCCCAGGGACAGATCAGTGGACTTCCTTGTTAATAAGATTGGAGCCATGGGTGGGATCCAGTGTATATCAGCAGACTCACTCTCCCTAAATTTAGGATTGTTTGACCTACCCTTTTCTGTCAATAAAAGGCTAGGATATCACTCTTCGGAGGCATCCTGCATCATATAGCCTACTCCATGACATGTTTCTTTTATCACTGTGGTGTTGCTCATGCAATAGACCCCTTTTTTTTTTTTTACTTCCTCTTGGGAAGTAACTGTGGGTCATGATAAAAGTCAATCATAATTCTTTACTTTCAGATGAGTTCAATGGGCAGGTGGTTCTTTCTCTGTTTTCCAAAAACAATATTAAAATAGCAAGGTATCATTGCTTGTTGCTTACCCAATGGTTATCATTTTTTTGTGTAAAGGTTCATGTATATATTAAAGTCAATTGTCAACAATCAAAAGTTTCAATCCCACCCATGCCCCATGAGATTAAGGGGAAAATATCTTTTATTTTATGATAAATGTTAGGAAAACTTTCATGCTGTTATAAGCTATTTAACCAAGTGATTTTCAGAAGAACCCAGTACTCCTTGGTAGAATTCCAGAACTTAGTCATGCTCCCACATAGCAAAGCCTCCCCCTTTTTTCATCTCCTGAGAGATACTTTTTAAACTACTCCAGGTCTGGCTCCCTAATCTCTGAAAACCCTACTCATAAGTTCAGAGCCTAGGATCAGTTCTTTTCCTTCATTAGTAAAGTCTTGGGGATACGATAACAGTACCCAAGTAAACCAAACCTCGGAAGCTATGGGTCATTGAGAAAGAGTGCTAACTACTGTGCATTTCCCAAGTGTCTGTCTTGTGAGTACCTTCTTGTAAAACAAGCATAAAAACAAAAAATAAACAGACAAACAAATAAAACTATATTCACTTACCTTAGACAGAAAAAAATTGATATAATTACATGTGATAATATAAGGATGTATTATCCTCTCATCAATAGCAACCAGTGCTCAAGAGAGTGAAGAATAAGGAAGGCAGTGGCCTCTAAGTTGCTTAATCACTGCATTATCCTTATTTTTCATCTTATTGTGGATCAGAGAAGACTTCCTGTTACACTGAGGATGGTATGAGAGATGTGTCCCTAGAATTAAATTTAAATATGCAATGAACATGACAAATGTTAACTTTTGGATTTAAAATATTTAATAAGTATTAATTTTTATGACAATAATTTCAATACTTGTGATTAAAATAAGTTAGGAAAGTGATCTAAATTATAGCTTTCAGTCCTTAGAAATTCCAATTTAATAATACGTCCAGGAGAGATTCAGTGATCATCATTATTTGTAAGCCAGCATCATTGGGAATCTGGATGCAAAAGATCTGTAGCATTTACATTGAGAGATGTTTCCCCACAGAGTGTAAACATATATGAGCTAAATTCTATCTTGTAATTGAGGAAAGAAAACAGTATAGTGAATATGTATCATTCTACTGGATCAGATGCACAAGTTATTTCACTTTATCAAACGTTCTGTGCTCCAGTATACCATGAAACTACTGGATCTAAGATTTTGGTTTATTCTCTTGTTCTGTCAAGATACTTTTCAACCTTTCTCAACCCCCATAGTTATATATTCAATAAACTAAAATTTCTTTATGAGAGAAAGTTACAGGAGGCTGGCTGCAAAGAATTTTTGCTTTGATGCTGATGCAGATAAGACCAAAGCACATTTGATCAACAATAAATTAGACAATAATTTCATATTGTCTGCATTGTTGTTATTGGTTTGTTTTCTCAATGACTCTCCAAAATGATAAAAGGGAATTAATAAGAATGAAAACACACATTATCAATCAATAATTAGCTTAGTGCTAGAGTAACTCTGCTGACATTGATACAATGATCATTAAAATAATAAACATACCACTTAACAATTCTCACTGTAACTTGGTATATTTTTGAAATATTTTTCTAATTATGGAAGTAACTCATATAAATCATAAAAATTTAGAAAGTACTGAATAGTTGATACAGTAAATAAAATCATCCATAATCCTAGCAATATAATTTGAAAATTTTTCGTGATCTTTTTCTAAACAGCCGAAAATCTCAACACCAAACCATTTACTCTTTTGTTCCCTAAGCAAAATCCTGAAATAACTAACCAAAGCCAGAACAATCTCATAGGAAAGACTAGTAAAAATAAATATGGTATAATGGAGTGTGGGAAATAATAATTGCAGAGATATTTACTTGAGGTTTTCTTCTTGCCTGAAATCATTCTGTTTACCACAGGACACTGGCAGAAGTGCCTGGTTGCACTTAGTGGTCAATATGGTTAATCTCTGAGATAACAAATAGCTCAAGGCAAGTTAAATTTAATAGTTATACAAAAAAGTATAATTTATCTAAAAATTCAAGTAGTAATAGTGCTTGAATAGAACATAGGTAGATTTTAGACAATCATTACATATTGCCTGTTTTTTATTGTTAATAGTTTGTTTTCTTACTGTTTCTTTAATGTGATCCTATGGATTTCCATTTTCTGGCATAGGTTCTAAATCCTTAAATAGACTAGCCACATCATGCAAGACTATTCAGATCTTTTAAAATTTTCCACATCTACAGCTTTACAGTATCAAATATTAAGGGAATAACTTTCAAATTCTGCATTTACACTTAAAGAGATGTGAAATGATTCCTTTAAGTCATATAGAGTATTGAAAACTAATGTTTACAATCAATAAAAATTAAACATTTTCTACTTCTAGAACTTGACTATCAGAATCTCAAGGTATTCAATTTTGAATTCTGCATTTTTAAAAAAATGACATGAAAACCCACAATGTATGGACAAGTTTGGAAACCACTGAAATAGTACAAAGGATTTGTCTCATTAAGAAATCAATTCCCCTTAAAACTTTTTTTTCAAAATATTTGAACTTTCACCTAGAATCTTTTCTCCCAGATGATAGTTTCTTAATTGTATGTGACTAAAATTTATATATTTCTGGTCTTGCAATGACTCCATTTTTGAGAAGGATATGGTAGTATTATTTCGAATTACTTAAGATAAGTCATCACTAATTAGTTGTTTCTAGGCTAATTTCCATTAATCCCATATTTTTGTTCTAGACAACTCAATAAAGTATTTTTACCTAAATTATGTAAACTACTTTACTGTCACATTGAAAACTGATCATTTCATTGTAATTTATGATTTCTTGACTGTGTATTAGATTTTTGATGGTGTTAGTTAAAAAAAGCAATTTATTAATAATTTAACTATTACGAACAATTTCTTAAGTGTCAAAAGTGAAGGAATAATGACATTTCCTTTTGTGTCCTAAGAATGCCAATAGATTAAATTATAGATGTTATGCATTCTATTCCTCCCCTTATATCTCTGGATCTTTTGATGATGTGACAGGGGCCAGAGAATGCAGTTATTTTAGGAATGTGTAATTTAAATGTAAAATGGATTAATAATTGGATAAAGAGTATGTGTTTATTGAGAAGCAATCCTAAAGTTTTATCCTTCTGATTTCACAGTTACTGTGTGCTTGAAATTAAATATTGTACATACCATCTATAAACTATTATTAAACAACTCTACAGTAGTGCAGTAGAAGGCACAGGCTAGTTTTTTTTTTTTAATTGTGACAGTAATTTTAAGTATGTTATTTAATTTACTTTCTGAACCAATTATTGATTTTGTGAATTTGTGGCTCAGTTAATGAACTTTCATCATTGTAGAGATAGTCTTTAGCATACCATACTGATTTGAACAAAATGCCATTTAACAAATCAGCCTTGGACTTTTTTGAATGAAATTTCTTTCAGGTCATAAAGTATGGACTCTTAATAATGAAGAAACACCCTGAGCTTCAAAATAAAATATCAAATAAACTAACCAGTTTTTCAACTAGTTGCTAGTGCAGAAATTAGTGTCATTGGAAATGGCTTCAACTCATTGTCAACCCTAGCCAATACCACAGGTTGCTAATTTCTGCACCATATTCACTTTCACATGTGATTTGGTGTCAAAATTATATATTTTTTTGCCATGAATCTAAAGAGAAAATAGACTCAGATATATTTATTTTGGCCTTGGTGGTGGTTTTGGGATTTGTGAATTATTACTCTGATAGCTGTGGAAATTATGTGTGTATAATTTTATATGGTTTCAAAATTAAAAGTAATTTGCTTGATAGGTCACACACTCTATCTATCTATCTATCTATCTATCTATCTATCTATCTATCTATCTATCTATCTATCTATCCTATTATCTATTTTATTATCTACCATAAAGCAAGCATAAATATGTTCCTTTCAATTTATGTTTAAGAAAACTTTTAATTTTCAGTATTGGCTATTATGCATTGTTAAAACTAACATGGAGAAGGAAATTCTGAGCCCAAAATTCTAATGCCCATGTCTACTCATTGAAGAGAAAAAAATAACAAAATGAAAAACAAAAAGCTTATGTTGTTTGCCAGATCCCGAGAAATTCATCCCCTAAATTTTTTTTTTCCTGTATGAATCTGATTATTTTCTAAGATCAAACATGCAAAGAGCCTACTCATATTTCCAAGCTGGAAGAAGAGAAATTTCCAATTTTAAGAATGTTTTAGAGAAACTTTTAAAAAATGTTTCACCAATGAATTAACAAATAATTATATTATTATGATCTCAAATTACATAGAATTAGCATGATGGATTTCTGGTCACATAAACTATTTTACAAATTGTTTCCAGGTTATAAAAATACTGTGAGAAAGCAGAACAGATTTATACAAGACATTACATAAAGCATTTCTGTATGCGGGAAGATTATTTTTTTCATTGCTCTACTTCCATCTAAGAAACAGGCTTAAAGTACTCAGATATATCTACACACAATGAGTGTAAAAAAATTGAGACTTGAGTTAATGATTAAGAGAAGTGCACCTCAAAATTGAATGTATAGACAATCTTCTAAGAGGTTTGTTAGTATATAGATTCTGAGTCCATAGTTCTCTAATGCAAGGTTTGTTAGTATATAGATTCTGAGTCCATAGTTCTCTAATGCGTTTGAGACTGCATTTCTAACAAGTTCTCAGATAATGATCACATCACTCAGGTCATAGTGACACTGGACTGACTGATTAGAACAGTGGATTTTATACCTGACAGTCTAACAAAGTGACTTTGGAAAGGTTTTATAAACCAAAAGAAAGACTTGAATCTGGGTCATTTAAGAGCGCCTTTGACACGTGTACAGTTTATAAACTCTGCCGGTGATTCAGTCTGAGTCAAGGTTGTGAAGGACAGTGCAGATGACTGGTTTTCTGTGCTGAAGGAGTCCCTCCTTCATAAGGTATCTTATGAATAAGGTGTCTCAGGGAGGTGGGTGGAAGGGTTTTTGGGTTGGAAGTTTTTTAGAGCTAGAGAGAGAGAGGCAGAGATTTATTCTGAGCAGATGTACCTTCTGCTCTCAAATTTCTTTTCTCCCAGACAAAAAAGAGCTGATTTGTGGGGCAAAAATTATCTGACATAGTCAGATACTCACTATTCAAAACTAACCTAACTCTGTTCTGGTTATATTGGTTTCCTTGCTATTTCTGAAAATCCTTAAGCAAACCACCCCCAAATTTTGCACTAAGTATGTCCCTACCTTGGAATATTTATTGCAACTATCCCATGGCAGATCTTTACCCCTTTCAAGTATTTGAACAACATCATTCCCTCAGTAAGACTTCCTAACCATGCACTTCAAATGATATTCTACCGGCTCGTCTGATTTCCTTATTTTCATCATTTTTTCTATAGCACATATCATACTACTTTTTTTATTTGTATTTACTAATCGTCTGTTTTTTTTCTCATCCCTCTTCTTCACTATCACCAGAAAGTAGTGTTAGCAGGAGTTTTTGTTCACAAATATTGCCAAACTGGTAGAAAAATATTGTCTACTCCATATTTTACTTTTTTAAAAAAATATTTCTTGTTATTTATGCATGCAAGAATTAGGGTGTAGGCCATAGGTGTGAGGGTGGAAAGTGTGTTAGCGGATTCATCAGCAAACTAATACAGTAGTGGCTAGCATTGAGACTTTAACTCCTACACCAAAAGGGAGGCCCTAGGGCACATTTTATAAAAGAATGAATGCATATCTGAAGTTGTGTCATTTCAGACAAGTCATATGTGACTGTCTGTTACTCTCCCAGAAAATAAGTCAACACCTTCAAATTTCCTACCTTTTAATTCTTAATTATATAACCTTTGCTTTCCTTATGCCTTCTCTTTCTCTGTCTCTATCTACACACAGACACATGTTTAACCTTCATTTGCTTTTGAGTTTATTATTAGCACATATATTCTTTAAGGATAGTGGCACATATTCAGAGGTATGCACTAAGCAAACATAATACCTCTTAGCACAGCTTCATGGGTAATAAATATTTGTTGACTTTAAAAAAGGGGAAGAGAACAAGGATATTTTAACTTCTCTGCATTGCTATAATGTAAGGAATAATTTCCATTTTACATTTTTCTGGATAGAAAAACGTTGTTGTTGATGGCTGACTTAGCGCATTTTAAGTCAAGTGAATAGGACAAACAAATCAGTCAGACATTTATTTCTGACATTTATGTTATGATCTTTTCACCAAGTAAAATTTAGAGTATGATTGTGTCCAGTTGGTTTGCTTGCCAAAATGCATCCAGGTATTTAGATCCTCTCTCCTCTGCCATTCCATTTTCTTGGCTCCAAAAGTTGCATACCCAGAGTTCTACTAATGAGGAATTGGCACTACAAAAAGTCTGGTTCAGCCCAAGGCAAATTCCCAAGGCTGGCTAAAACACTCTCACGGTGGGAGGCTGGTTTTCTACTTAAATATACTTGTGGTCTATTGAGAGCTTACTGTTTCATAGTTGTTTACTTTTGATCCAACAGGGTTCACATTTTCCATTAGACAGCACTTCAGTAACCCTGTAGCTGTATAGGTTGCCCACACTGTCATAGCATGTAAGAGACATCTAGACCCAGATTTGCTAAACAGACGTAAAGCTTGTGTGTGTTCCTTCCCACCCAGGTCATCCTGTCTTGTGGATTCATTTACATAACTTGTGAGCAAGGGCTTACTCAAAAGACCCAAAGACAGTTGTGCATGTGTTGTTCCTCTTGATTTAGCAACATGCACAAATAGGTATAGGAAATAAAGCAAGTCTCCAATTTTAAATTCAAAATCCAATAGTGTTATTTTCTAAATCAAAAATACTGGTTAAAAGCAAGCTAATTATTTCAAGGTTGACAGGACAGGAGTTTAAGCTAGATAGCTAGATCACTTTGCATTTCTTATTAAACCTTTTGCCTAACAATTGGTAGTCACTTTGTAAAGTCATCCTTTTATTAATTCATTGAAGAACATTTACTGAGTCTTGTACATAGTGTTGTGCAAGGCATGTAGGTATAAAACTTCAACAATTCTAATTATGTAAAATATGAAAAAAAAAAAAACAGAGGAGAAAAGGACCATAGATACAATACGGTTATTGTAATGAATTCAAATCTAATAAATATCTATTAAAGTATCTGTTTTGTGTTCAAAATGTAATATCTGCACATGCACACAGTGCATTTGTTGATCTGATCAATTATTAGTTATAAATACCTACAAAAATTCTGGAAAGAGGGCCTCCCTGGTGGCCAAGGGGTTGAGTACCGCATTGTGGGGCTGTGCAGTCGATTTGCCTGTTCTGCTCCCCACTCTGTCTCTGGTGAACCCTCTTACTCCTTGCGCCACTAACCTGTACCCAGCTCTTGTATGCATAAATAGATAAAATTTTTTAAAAATTCTGGAAAGTTATAAGCAGTTTGGGTTTAGAAAAATATAGAACATTTGGAAGAGATTATACTGTAAAATCGCATTCTATAGACTCATTTTTTTTCCCAAAGGGAGAGTAAATAATGAAAAAAAAAAAAAAAGAGGAGCTGCCAATTAAAAATGTATTTTGGAATCTATTCTTTGTCAGTGTGTAAGGATTTTGTGGTGGCTGTAGTGGCAGAGGTAGGATTACAAAGGTAAATTCTTATCTCACCTTTTAAGAATTAATAATCCTATGAAAGGTGGACTTAGTACATATGTCCACTCTTCAGTGTCTCAATGTACTCAGGTTAGCACTCTCGCTGGCAAGACAATTGTGTCTTATGAGAATTGCACTGCTAGATGCTCAGAAGATTTTCTTAGGTTGACTTGCATTTTGATACATCACTGGGGTCTGTGCTCAAGGGTAGTTAGACAAGGATCAGAGCAAAATCTCCCGGTTGGCTCAGAGACCCAGTTATTCAGTACCAGGTGAAAAGTTGATTTAGAAGGACACTAGCTCCTTCCCTTGGTCAGCCTGGAGGAAGCCCATCAAATGTCTTGTCCTAGATCTTTTGGATGCCAGGTCATAGTAAACTTGGCCCCTACATTTTAAATAAGTAAGGAAACAAAGTCCTATTTACTATACACTTAATCATCAGGGAGGTTTACACAATCTTTCTCCCTTCTTCCCTGTAATTTGGGAAAGCTGTGCTGGGGTTCTGTCTCACAATCCTTTGATTGCTCTACAGGGATACTGTCATTTTTTTCAAACTAGATGTTGATGATTCATTAAACAATTGTCTAAGTAATTAGTTCTTAGAGAAGAGGAAGGGGCTCGTCTTCAAGCACTTTCCTAATCATTCAGAAACATTTTCACTACATTCTGAATGGTGATTGTGTTGATGGTGTGCTTTTCCCAGGGTACATTTTAATCTTAATATAGGGTCTTTAAATGGGATTTTTGTGGAGTGAGTTTTTGATTGTCACTATCATTTTGTACCACCAGTATTCAGGGGACTTACATCAAAGTGCTAAAGTGTCTGGAATGTGGGGAAGAGTACATGCAAAAATAATTTCACTGAGTCCTAACGACTTCACAGAGATTACATAGTCAATTTTGCAGAAGAAAAACTCATTTATAATATTTGAGACTAGACTCTCCCTCTATTTTACATATAAACACAAAGGATTTTTTTGGCATGACTTTTTACTGTACATTTAATTTTATAGAATGTAACTATTATATAAATCAAGGGAAATTGTACATTGTACTGACTGAGAGTTTACCAAGAATATTTCATATCATGGGAAATAAAAGAAACAATAACTTCAATGGATGTATTTAAGACAACATAATATACACAGAATGGGTTAGCATTTGTGGTTATGAATCCGTTGTTATCCTATATGTGGATACCACTCTGATCACCTCATGGAACACAGTGTAGACTTGTTTCAGCACTGACATGAGGGAAAAAACAGTGCTTTATAATAAATTATTTTATTTCACAAATGCCAAATTTAGGCATTAAATAAATTCTTTTTAGCACTATATAGATAAGTAGTAATTTTATTTGTGAACTTAATTTTGGAATAGCAATGGGGCATTTAAAATTGTAAAAAATAATTTTTATACATCTGAAAAATTTGAAGACCAATGTACTGATTCAACAAAAAAAAATATTAAAATCATCTTAAACTTTACATCCTGCTAACACAGGATCTTGTAGAGAATACATAACAATGAATATAGATTGTAGTAAAATATGGTAAGGTATAATATGTAGCATCATAAAGAAAGAACAAAGAATTAATAAGGGCATAGAGGAAGGTAATCAAGTTTTACAAAAATAAGTAAACTGGCAGGGTTGGGTAGGGGCAAGGGAATAACAAGGAGAGGTCACATAGAAGACCAAGTAGAGGAAGTGTTTTGGAAAAGGCAAATGTTATCCATTAGGGATAGGAGTGTAATGGTCTAAAGTATATATTTTATATTTGTCTGCTTTATTTCTAAGATAAGCACTTTAAATTTTTCTTGGTAAACTTTTTGATAAACATAAATCACAGACAAAAATAACATTTGAAACATCTCATTTAAAATAGAAATGAATGAATGCAGGAAAAATGACTGAGAAGTTCCTAGAGGCAAGTCAGACAAATGCTAATTAATAGCAAAAAGAGGTGATCTTAATAGTACCTACACTGTGAGGTTACTGTGAGAATGAAGTGAGTTATTCAGTGTATTTTCATACATCACTAGGAAAGTTCCTAAAAGTTAGTGTTACTAAAACCATTAGGATTATTCTCTAATAATTGTTGTCATCCATATATTCTCTGGAATCAAGATAATATGCTAGTCAGGGTCTTTACATTTTGTCCACTCTGTCTCACATGTCTCTAAGAATCCTTGTTGCCCCTCCCAATCTTCTATAAACTTGAACGTCTCATTGTCTCTGAAGCAGGCTTGACTGTCTGATCTCAGAATCTTCTATCATCCTTATGGCACATTTGCCTCCAAAGCTCTTATAACTTACAGGCCACATTCATTATTTGTCTATTTCTGTCAATCTTCTCCAATAGAATGAGGGCAAGAACTTTTTTGTTTGCTGCCACATCCCTAATGTTTAGAACAGTGTCTAGAATAGAATGGCAGCTTAAGCAATAGTTATAAACTGATGAATAAACACATTAATCTATTTCTGTTTGAGCTTTTATGTTGTCTACAGTGATTTTCATATTTCCAATTTGTTCAGAATCAGATGGTCACAGTGCAAAGGCTTGCTAAATGAAACCACAAATTACCTTCCCTGACCCTTCATTGCTTTTATGTTACTACTACTACTCTATGCTTTCTTGGACTCTTCATGCTGAACATTGCATTGTTTTTACTTGAATTAAATTACCTGACATTGCACTTTACGTCCACTATTTCATAAGATATGCATTACTTTATGGTCATCTGGTCACCTAAATGTCTCAAGCTTTACACATTTACTTTTGTTTTTGCCAATAGTTTTCTAAGGCTCAGTGAACATACATTAACCCTTTTGGCTTGCACAGCACTGCCCTTAACTACCTTGGAACATGCATTTGTTTATTTCAGACTTTCTTAATATGTCCTATTAATTTTTGATATCAACTCAGGAAGGCACTTTATTCTCACTTTGACATTTGATAACTTTGAGAGGGAAAACAATAGCTCCCATACTGAATTCTGTTAGGGATAGCACCTCCCTAGATAAATCACTATTTACTTTCTATAATCACTTTCGGCATGCCATTTCTCAAATGAGAAGGAGGAGCATAATCAAAGAATCAAAGACTTTGTGGCCAACATGCTGTATTAGAACTCAGGATATCAGAGTTGCTGCATAAACCATTGCAGTGTCTCATTAGACTTGCTAAAGATGTTCTTAAAACCTGGGCCTGCTTCTTCCACCCTTACCTTATGTCTCTCTTTACTAAAAAATTCTTAAAATCATTTGGCTGTCAACTTGACTGTAATTGATTCGTCTTCCCTAACTCTCCCACCAATACCAGTTAACCTCTTAGTTACTTTCATGTTGTATATCATATGTTCCCTTTGTGGATTAAACTAGCTTTCATATTTGTGTGTATTCATTTGATTTTTATCTTTTCTTTGGTATGAGGGAGGAATCATCGTGTGTTTCTTATCACTGTATCTGACTACCCATGATAGGTACTGAAGAAATATTAGTGTTCTTCATTTTTTCTTTCTATCACAGAACTGATAACAATTTGTAAATATATTTTGATTCCCTTTCTAAACTATACACTCTGAGCAGCCAATGCTGAGTTTATTTCCTGAGGTTTATATACAGTACTGGCACTCAAAATTGTAAACATACTGTAAAATTCCTGGGGACTCCAGCCCTAGGCTAGCAGGCAAGAGGGAAAAATCCTCTTCTTGGGTTTCATCCTATATGTGGAGATCAGCTGCCTGAAGGTAAAGTCAAGCCTTTTAGAATAAAAAATAATAAGGTTTGACAATGGGTACCCAGCGTTTGCATCTCTGCAGTGCATTCGTTAGTAAGGAAAAAATACTATTCCAGCATTATCTTCCTCTAATATCAGCACATATTTAGGTCAGGAGGTCATAGACCGAGAAGTCCTTCCTATCAAGAATAATCACATTCTTAATGTCAATGACTTGCTGTTTCGACCTCTACAAACTAAATTTAAATTTTGTTTACTGGAACTCTCACAAAATAAAATCTTTTGGATTGCCTCCTGGCTTCAAATCTTCACTCTGATTATGTAATGAACTCTTTGTCTAACTATCACTGAGACTTTTCCAGTTAAAACTATTTGTTAAATGATAGGATGAATGGAATCTATAGATTATCCTCAATGACCTTCATTAACAAGAAGATTATTATTTCTGTTTCTTTGGTGTACTGGAAAGAAATACTTCCTATTCTCTCACCTTACTCCTTTGAGATGCTCATGATTGTTACTTCTAAAATCACCTTAGAAATCAGAGAAAACATCCTCTTAAAAAATACTCTTCAGTAGCTTCTCTACATTTTACAAATTAACCTGAAATTCCTACTTCTTAATAAACCCTCCCCTGCAAGCAAGTCTAGCTTGTGAGTTGCTTCCATTCTTCTACAAAAGTTTAATATTTCTCCCCAGTGATTTTCAGAGTACCAACTTATTTTGAGGACAGGAACTGTTCTTTGCTCTTCATTGTGGTACCAGGTATATAATAGACTCATAAATTATTTTATTGAAGAGTAGATGAAAGATCCATAAATAACATGAAAATAGAGTGAACTCAAAAACATCAAATTAACAAAGAACAAAATGGAACTAACATTTCAGAAATCATATATACATCTAGAAGGAAGCCTAATACTATTTTTATGGTCAGTTTCAGGCAAAAATGTTTTGCTATTGGTTGGAAAAAGCAAAAATTGCATCTAAATTTTAAAAGTTTTTGTGATGCCTATCAGTGCATGAATTGAGTATTAACTGAACTCTCTAGATTCTTCGTTAGGGTTAAAGATTTCATTTAACTAGACTTGTAAAGGCATAAACGCTATAAAATTTGAAGTACAATTAGAGTTAGTTTTACAAGCTACTTAGAAGCAAGCAAATATACTCAGGCAAAACTTAATGAACCAAATTTAGTATAGATTATTTTTAAAACAGAACATGTACTTGAATATTGTTAATACTGTTTTTAAAAAGCATATTTATCTACTCTTTGTTGTATTTTCAGTTTTAATTTTTTGTTAAAAAGTTTTGTTTTTGCTTTCTCAAAACAGAATAAGCATAAAACAACATTCTGATAATCATTTAGATTAACTAATCTTTTTTGATTTTTTAAAATGTGAAGCTAGCAACTCTAATGCCCATTCCTTTGATCTTGTAAAGGAAATGTGCTTACAGTTATGAAGAGTCACAGTGTTCTCAAATATTGTGATTTAAGTGAGACTTTGATGAGGCAAAGGATACAGGGAAGCACATGAATATTACATTCTTTTCTTTGCCTCTTTATAAAAGGAAATAATTTAAAAGTTGCTACATCTTGTTCTTCTGTAATGTCTTTTAAAAAAAAAGAAAGGAAGGTTGCAATGATTAAAATCGAACAGTCTTTGTGTGAGTCATTCTGGAATTTAGATCCTGGAAAAATAGCTTTTAAAAGATGGGGATGAGTGGGTGACACATATATGTTACTTCTTCTCTCTACTCCATCCATGTCCTGAATTTTTTTTTTTTTAAGATTTTATTTATTTATGCATACAAGCACTGGGGTACAGGCCAGAGGTGTGGAGGGGGGGGTGAGAGGATTCACCAGACAGAGTGGGGAGCAGAACAGGCAGATCAACTGAAGTACACTGCTGAGGGGAGCAGCGGGCACAGCAGGAGAGGTCTGCTGCACCATGTGGGTCCCCTCCTGGCCAGCAGCAGGGATCGAACTCATGCTGCAGTGGTTGTGGTCTGCTTCATAGTGTGTTGCTTAACCCACTGCGCCACCAGGGAGGCCCCATGTCCTGAATTTTAATCCAGAGGCTTTATCTGTTTTCTAGGCAGACACACTCTTTCCGTAAAACTCCTGTGTTTATTCTAATATTCCTCCACGTCTCATCTTTCACTCTAATTTTTAAAGATCACAGACTGCTACTGAAACTAGAAAATACAGATAAGCAAACACTCATGGTTTGTAATATTAATAGTTTTAAGTTTTGAATTCTAATTCTTGTGTATTGTATACAAATAACTGTAAGAGTAATATTAAAGAATACTTTAAGCTTTCTAATTTTACCATAAACATATGAAGTCATATTACCCCCACAGTTCAGATAACAAAGCTGAGTTATAAGGAAGTTAATAATTTATTGAAACATCTAGAGACAGGATTTGAAGTGAAAAACTTAAGGTCCCAGAACTTACCCTCTTTAGTAGCATAAGATACTACATAGATACTACATATGCAAGATTGCCTGTTATCTAGTTACGATGTTAAATTCTAATCTTCAATAGTGGTGATTATATTTTTTAATTATCATAGAAAAGAGATAATTTGAGTAAATCCAATAAAATTCACTTCTTTGAAAGTTTTTACCATCTTTCTTTGCTATTTTTGGTATTGAAAAATCACAGTGACGAATGAACTTACATTATTTATTGCATAGTTTACTTACACTAGGTAATGGTATCTATGCATGCCCATAAATCAAATGTAGACAGCAATAACTTTGAAGTTTTAGGAGCACATACATAGGCCATGCATTTTTTTTTTCCAGAACCAAATCTCTCCAAAGTTCTTTCAAAATGGAACACTTTCTATTTTATTGTTTTTATTATTTCACTAGGTTCATTCATTTTTACAAGTTCAAGATAGAAAATTCCATTCAATTCTCTAAGGATTGAGAATGAAGAACTCTTTAATGTCACAGGCTAAAAAATTCTAACTCCATTCCAAATATATCTGAATCAAAAATTCTCTAAAAAAAAATAACAATGTGTCTGTTTTTTATTTAAGTTTTGTACAAAAGACCATGGAAATAAATGTGTTATAATAAAGAAGAACTTTGGAAAGCAACAAATGTCAAATAGTATTCTTTCTTCTCTGTGAGAATGTACCTTTATACTTTGTATTTTTTTATTGCAAGCTCTTTCAAGCATCATTTATTTCAACTTGTTATAGACCATTTGCCTTTGATTTCACTTGATATATATGTTTTAAAATCGTATTCTAACCAAATTGATCTTAATTATTTTTCCAGTTTTAACTATGGATATATGTTTACTAAGTGCTTTTGCAAAATGGGTTTTACATTTAAGTGCCATATGATGGGATTTTAGTTAGTTATAAAATTCTTCTGTAATATTCTTTCCCCCTTGTAAATTGCATTTTTGGCAAAGCTCGTTCTGATTTGTATTTCATTTATTTGCTTTAAATTTTTCATCTTTTAAAATGTTTAATCTTATAACTTCCTATTTTCTAATTCTTTACAAATGCCACCTTAATCTTGACAAAAACAAAACAAAACCTACGATCATTTGCGATCATTTGTTGTTTTCTTTCTTCTGGTTGTTCTTCCTTTCAGTGTGTTTCATGTTTTTTAATTCTTTAGCTTTTTGTTTTTTCATTTTAAATAACTCTTTTTTTTTTTTTAGCTCTTCTACACTTCAAGAAAAAATATTAAAGATGTCATTAAGGGGCCACCTTGGTGGTGCTGAGGTTTGTGCACCACACTGTGAAGCATCTGCGGCACAGCAATGTGAGTTAGAGTTCAATCCCAGACCAGGGAGGGGACCCAAATGGCGCAGCAGACCTCTCCTGCAGCACCAGCTGCTCCCCACAGCAGTGTACTACAGTCACTCTGCCTGTTCTGCTCCCCATTCTGTCTCTGGTAAATCCTCTCACCTCCCAGTCTCTGGCCTGTACCCCAGCTCTTGTATGCATAAATAAATAAATTTTTAAAAATCATTAAGAAAATGATATAAAAGCTACATATTTGTAGAACTATTTTGATTATTTATAATACCTATATTTGACAAAGCAAAGGTATCCTGGAAATATGAAGCTCTCCTACTGTTTAAAAAAATAGTTAAGACTATATAAATTAGTGTAAGAATTTAATAGATGTTTCATTTCAAGAAAGTGCAATGAATACATAAAAATTGGGCAATATCATTAGTCATCATCAAAAAATCATACCACAATGAGAATACCCTATGTATTTACCAGAGACTAAAATAAAAAAAGATTGACGACACTCAATATTGGCAAGAAAGTGGAAAAACTAGGCCACTTAAATGTTATTGAAGGGGACTTAAAATGTTACAATTATTTTGAAAAGTATTTGGGTGTTTAATGTCAAAAACATATCTAGCCATGACCCCGAAGTTCCAAACTTGGGTATTTCTCCAATAGAATAAAGTGAATCCACAAGATGATACATACAAGAATATTCATACCATTGCATAGTAGCCAAAACTTTCTGGAAACAACCCAGGTGTGTATCAATAGGAGAATAGATGAACTAATTGTAAATGAAAATGGAATACTTCTCAGTAACAAAAATAATGAACTATTGATATACCTAACAACATGGAATCTCAAAACATAAATCTCAAAGCATTGAGAGAAAGAGATTGTATTGAAGAATGAAAATGACATCATTACTTTTACAAGAGATTCTAAAATAGGCAGAAAATAAAAAAATAAAAATAGTATTTGTCTCTGGCACAGTTGGCACAGCACGGTACTTTTAATTGAGGAGACATAAAGGGATTTTCAGGGATGATGGTAATATTCCATCTATTGATCAGATTGTACTAGAGTATGCAGCTGTGAAAACTGAATGGCAAATTATTGATGCATTTAAATGCTTGCAAATTATATCTCAAAGGAAACAAGCTTAAACTCTAGATAATTGTATACATCTTTAGTCATTAAAGGGAAATATACTGATGTCAGCACCTAACCTTATACTGCATAAAAATAATTTGATGATATATGGATATAGGGGTTGATTGATGTTTAGATATGTAATAAATCATATCAAATCAAATGCTATGTCACCTAGGTAAAAAGGTATATGATTATTTACTGTAAAAATCTTTCAACTTCTCTATGATTGAAAGCTTTCATTATAAAATTCTAAAAGTGAAAAAAATGTAGGAAATGAATTTTATTTTAGTTATTTGTTATTTTTGAACATACTTCAGTCTAATGTATGTACCATTTTGGTTTTTCTTGGTGATTCAAAAGAAAACTATAAACTGTAGACATTTATCAATAGACATTTAAGTCCTTAATCTACAAAAATCAAGGAGATCTAATGCCAAAAATAGATGAAAAGTGCATATCAGCAACTTGAAATAAAATCCTGGCTAACTGTTGAGAAAATCCTTTAAAGAAATGCTAGCTCATCAATGTTGATAATGACACAGAGATTTGTACAGTGTGCAAAAAACAGATATGAATCCATATGAGTTGAGAAAAATTCTGAAGTCAAACTTAATATGAAGACATTTAAAGAATGTATGATAAATCCTAAGAGACTATAAAATAAAAATTCTAAGAGATGAAGTTATGATTTTCTTCTTAGTGCTATATAACATAATAGTGCACCTTGTATCAGTTGACATTTTAGATTTAATGAAATATGATACAAATGAATTCCTACTATATTCTATATATTCCTATTATATTCTAGACACTATATTATGTTAGGTTTTACAAAGACAGTGATGAATAAATCACAATGTCTGTCTCCAAAAAGTGCAAATTTTGAGAAGGAAATATAAATGCTGATTATTCAAATATATTCAATAATATCATTGTGCTATGCAAATATTATCTGTAGCAGAATTTAAACTTACCTGGAATTGTCCAAGGAAATTTTCAGAATTTTTTTCACTACAGAAAAAGACTACATTTGTTTATATTTAGATGTGAAAGATAATTATCAATTCATGATTGTGAAGATAAGAATACTAGAAAGGTGTCTAGAAATATAAACAAAAAACATAAAGGAATGACATGTCAGAGTGTTTCAAAAGTGATGAAATCTTTCTATTGTGAGAGTTTGAGAGTCATAGAGTGGGGAGGTACTGTTCCATGAACTAAGTAGATTAACTTTTGAAGTATGTAGTATGCCATGCTAAGTATCTTAGAATTATGGTTGAAATATTCCCAAACTGTAGATTTGGAGTATCTGTCTAATGGGGGAAGAACCAATAAAATAAAACTATTCTCTTACTGAGTTCTTACAGACAAATGATGTATTATCCCATTGCCTTTTATTTTTAGGTATAATAAATAATTAAGTAATCAACTGGGAGATTGAGAGTTGCTCACATTACATTCATAAAATGGAATTACAATATTGCTAGTATTTCTGAGAACAAAAATTCAATACTTATCACATATCAAACTGCCATTTGATTGTTGTCAGCATTGTGAATTTTCCACGACACAGGTGTCCCTATGAGAAGAGAGTTGTAATTTCTACCATTTGAAAGACTACATTTGTTTATATACTGTATATCTTTTCACTGTCTAGTATTTTTCCACCCTTCACATATTAGCATCCCATTTTTTTTTTCTCTAGGAATTGAAACATCTCCCAAGATCAGTTAGTGATAATTTCCTTGCTTGTCTAAAATTCTACATCCAGAATAAGCATACAAATCAGACCAGATCAAGCAAATCATATTGTTCTGGTTCCATCAATTGGTTCAGGGATGGTTTTACAACAGTCAAACAGAGACAGACTGGATTTCAGTGAAATCATCCCTCTTTCCCTCTCCTCTCTTTCCTCTCCCATCTCCCTCCTTCACTTCCTCTTTGGAGTTTAACCTGGTAGATGATGGGGACTTTCAGCTGCTGAGAGCTATTTGGATACCAAATGAAACCTAAATATAGAAGCCATGATAGAGGAGAACATGACGGAAAATAGTGAGAGATGGTATTGTGTATGCCCTTGAAACAAGTTATTTTTGAAGTTACTTATACTGCTGTGCCTGTCAGATGTGTTAACCAATAAATCCTCCTTTTCCACAATTCAATTTGGGTTCTATTTTCTGACATTCACTACAGAAAGAGTTATAATATAAATGTCTAGTTTTCAGTGTATTTGCAGTATTTTCTTGAGAAAACTTAGTTTTCA
Source organism: Galemys pyrenaicus (assembly GCA_019455555.1). Taxonomy (NCBI): domain Eukaryota; kingdom Metazoa; phylum Chordata; class Mammalia; order Eulipotyphla; family Talpidae; genus Galemys; species Galemys pyrenaicus. The sequence continues at coordinate 17,545,740 of JAGFMF010011752.1, read as the reverse complement.
ATTTCTCCATTATTACTCTTAGTGTCAAACTTCTGGGTGTAAGTCCTGATTGTGATACTCATTTATGGAACCACCTGTTACTACGAACCTCATTTTCCACAGTAGTAAATGGACAACAAAAATATGCTTTACTGACAGTGCTTTTCTTACAAATGAGATATTAAGGAAAAATGCTTATTAAGATGTTTTTCACAGACTAAATGAATGTTAGCTATTTTTACTTCTTAATGATGAAATATCATTTATTAACATCTACTTTGAATACTGGGAGGTACTTGGTTTGTTTTGCCGTGTGTCTGTAATAAACTTGCATATTTTGAGCCTCTAATTTTCAAATGAATGAATTTTTTTAAGGTTTGCAGTAATGTATTCCAAATAAATCACACACAGCATTAGAATTAATGTGTGTGCAAGCATAAACTCATAACTTATTTAGTTCAATGATATATTATTGGTGTCAAATCTTAGTTTGTGAGAATCTCAAACTTCTAACAAATGATCAGAGAAGAGTAATAAGTGACTGAATTAAATGTGCATTTGCTCCTATTTTTCCAATAAATAAATAGCTCAAAAATTTATAACTGAGCTGATTTTTTTCCAAATGGGAAGTAGCCCAAGGGAACCACTGTCAAAATTATTTACACAATATTACTTAAGTAAGTTTAAGATAGCCACAACAGGCCTTTCCAAAACCTGTCACTTTGGCATATGGATTATTTCAAGCTAAGATCAATGAAGGCCTTACAGCTCAGGAAAAACATCTACATTCCCTTGACTATTTAGAAGAATGAAAATTGGGGTGGTACCCAAATTAGAATTTTTATCAAAAATAATATATCAGAGAAACCCACCTACATGCCAGGTTACTAATTGATTTTTCCTTTGCTAATACCCACCTGATGTTATTTTGATTATTCATCCAGTCTACGGAAAAAACCAGAGGGGCAGGGACTTTGCCTGTGTTCCAGCACCCCTAATCCATTCTTTAACGCATCTAAGATATTCATTTCTATAAATCAGTCTAATAAAAATAAGAAACAGAATTCAAAGTAGTTATGCATTCCATAAGTAGGTACAGAGGCCTGATAGAAAACAGCTAAAACATTTGTCTGGTAGCAGAGTGTTCCCATAGGAAAGTTATAGTGGAAAATCATTCTGTGATATATTCTGAAATGAATGCACACTTGCCCCCTGGTGATTCATTTTAAGACTTAAGTAAAAATATTTCTAGCTAACTGGAATAACTTGAAGAAAAAGGAAAATTGGATATCTTGCCAAGAAATAAATACATAAATGTCTGACAGGTGGTCTCTCTCAGTATATTGAAGAGTAATGAAAGCTATATGTAAAAATCTCTAACTTTAAGTTTCTTGGACTTTTTATTATTTATTGGCTCTAAACATCATGAACAATAAGAAATTGTTTTTCAAATAAATGATTTGGGTACCAAGAAGGAATAAAGAAAATCTTGTAACATTTAATGATTAATAAAATAAACTTTCCATAGGGAGAAATTTGTCTTTATACTATAGGCACACAGGTAATCAAATGAAGACAATTTCTTAAATTTTTGAAGATATTAATTTTTGACAAGGAAGATATAGTCAGTGAAAACATCATTAAATTAGCTAAGTTACCACAAGAAATAAATTAAATTTCAAATATTCTTGTGAAATAAAGGAGCAAACTAATTAACCACCAACCCTGTACCATCCTGGGAAACTGAACCACTAGATTATGAAATTGCTTTGCTTTACTGACTTAGAATAAATGTTTGTATAATTATATGTAGCTCAAGTTATTATAAATTAATGTGCTAGATTCGAGCTCAACTTATGACTGAGTTTTATTTCATATTGTGCAATAAAATTCTCATTTTCTTCCACATCAGATTTAAAGATGTTGTAGCTTATAGCAAATGCAAGATCATACCATCAAAAGCTGAACTTAACCTGTCACCACCAAAGGTCATCTGGTTTCATTATTTATACTGCTGGAATGGTTGGGCAAAATGTAGGTTTTATATTCCACATATATTTACCATTGGAATTATATTTTAGTTCTTCATTACCTTTACATTAAAACACAACCCTGGGCCTCCATTGTGGCCTAGGAGTTAAGTCTCAGCACTATCACTGTTGTGTCCTGAGTTGGAATTCCAGCCTGGGAGCTAACCCACATAGCACAGCAGATCTCTCCTGTCTCACCTACTGCTCCCCTCAGATTGTATTTCAGTAAATCTTCCTGTTTGGTCCCTACTTTGTTTCTGGTGAATCCTCTCACCACCTGCACCTCTGGCCTACACCCCAATTCTTCTATGCAAAAATCAATAAAATCTTAAAAACAAAACAAAACACAGTGCTAACACTGATATTAAAAGATCTGCCTTTCCTTGAAATATAAATGTATATTTTTAAAGTTTCCAGAAAAGATGTTAAATCAGAGCGTTATCATGAGAACATAGGGATATATGATCTTGGATTTTGTTTTCTTCTTTTCTTAACATTTTTCTTTTAAAAGATTTTGTCCTTAAATAAAGACAACAACCTCCATCTGCCCTTTTCATTTTTCCTAAAGTTATCTGATGATCCTGCAGAGTCAAATGTACAGTTTTTAAATAGGTTTCAGCAAATGATAACATTACTGGATAGTTATACTTTTATCTATTCATTCATTCATGAACATGTTATTGTAAAAAAATTATCCCAAGTGTTATGATACACTTATCATATATTGGCATTTCTGTGGTAACTTTCCATGATTCTATTGGGTGACAGCCTTGATATCTTAATTCATTAATGTTGTTTGATGGCAATGAATTTACAGTTGATAAGTTTTACTGACACATAGAATTGAATACTCAGTGTTCTTAAGTAATTTTATTATATCTGAGAAAGCCAACTTATATATTGGTCAATCTACAGGTCATCCCATGATTTTTTTTTTGCAGAGATTTAACTGGCCAAAGACTTCTATTTTTGAATGAAAGACTATTACAGAACTATTTCTTAGAAACTGGAATAATCATGATTTTTTAGATCATAAAATCATAATTTTTAAAGATCTAGGTTTTTGATAGATAAGGGTCACTTTGGTGGGAGGGAGTTGATAATGGCACAAGATGACTTTAGAGGTAGTAGAACATCTACCTTTTCCCATCTTACTTTTTCTGTCTTGCAATAATAGTTTGATGAGGCTGCCAGAACAAAGTATCATTCACTGGGTGGTTAAAACATATATTTTCTCATAGTTATGGAGGCCACAAGTCTCAGATAAAGGTGTCTGCATCTGCAGGGTTGATTTCTTCTTCTTTTCATTAATGCAGCATTTGTTAAAACACTATAGATTTTGGGTAATTGTGTGCATCATATCATAGCTACCACCAAAAGTCCAGCCCCCATCCACTACCAACCACTCTGACCCTTCTACCCACTCTAGTCCCCTGCCCCTTCTTTATACAGTAACCACCTTTCTATTATCAGAGTATGAAGGTTTGTTTTTATTTTGTTTTGTTTGTTCCTTTGTTTTGTTTCTTTATATTCCACAAATGAGTGCAATCATACAGTATGTCTATCTCCTTCTGATTTACTTCATGCAGAGTAATCTCATCAAGATTCATTAATGTTTTTCACAAATGGCAAGATAGCCACTTTTTTCAAATGGCTCAGTGGTATTCCAATGTGTTTTTATACCTTGTTAAAAACTTATGTCCAAATATAGTTAATGTTCTGAGATACTGAATGTGATGACATCAATATATGTATTTGAAGAGAACATTAATATTTCTATTCTATTTTTATTTATATTTCTATACTATTAAGGCACAAAGTCCATACCTCTGTCTCTGCAGGGGGAATCACTTCATAATCTATATAAATAGATTCTGTATGCTGTAAATTTATACCGAGATATTTGTCATTATTTCTCCCAAAGACTGGGTAGAAAATGATTGTGCTGTGTTCTTAGCATTAAGGATCATGTGCCTGTTGTGAATATAGAGAGTTAATCCTGTCTAATCTTAACATGATTTCTAGGGTAAAAAGTGTGAGTTAAAGTGTTACTTTTAAATGTAGAGATCTTTTAAGATAAAAATAGTTCAATTTTCAATGAGAATTTTAAATTTAAGTTATTCCAGTCATGTCTGCATTTTAGCTGGGAAGCTCTCAGGCTTTTCATAGATTTTGAGATTTAAGATCTCTTGATTTTACAAGCTTGTACTAATGTGAGATTTGATTTTGGATCAAAACTTAGGTTTAAGTTAATTTCACACTAAATGATTAAACAGACAAATAGCTATAGATAATTTAAGCTTCTTAGTAGAATAATAACACTTGGTCATAATCATTAACTTCTATTTATCTGACTTTTTATAGTTTTAATGCCTATTACTCTCAGTTGTACTAAACTAGCTGTAATTGTTTTATTGATTAAAGGAAAACAAATTAAAAACATTTGAGGGAAACAGGCAATTCCATATGACATTGAAATCTGCATTTAATGATTATCATTTCAACTGAAAAGTAATGTTTCTAAATTCATACATTTATTCTGAAATATTATTAGAGATGCATTCAAATATTTACATGTAAGACTATCTATGCAGCATTATTAAAAAAAAACAATACAGGAAATACGAGGAGTTAGAAAAATCAAATATTATGTGGTATATTCCAAAAAATGGAATATACCCCTAAACTCAAACTTTCCAGATAATATTCATTATCATATGGGAATTCTGATGGTGCATCATTAAGATAAGAGAAGAGAACAATATATGTAACTTTGGGTGTTTAATTAGAAACTAAACTATATCCTTATTTATTTTCTTATTTTTATCATTCACTAATTGTATTAAAGTTCCTTTCCACTGAAGGTCTTACACAATGTATGTATGTTTTGTCTTGTTGCAGCAGATGGCAGAAGCCATTGAGCAGGGGCGTTCACGGGTCCCGTGGTGCTCCTCATCTTCCCCTGTAACAAGGTCATCCTCTCTGTCACATGAAGTCCTCCTTTTTCATTCCTTGACCCCCAGATCTCTTGACATAGGATACATATATCCCAGGTCTATCCCATTTTACTTTAGAACTTATAACCATGTAAATTCTTCATATGTATGTTATTAAATTGATTTTTTCATTACTAATCGTACATCTGATGCTGTTTTGATTACTCAGCCAGGGAATCCATCAGAGTGAGGGATTTTCCCTTGTGTCCCAGCATTATGAAACATATCCTGGGTTTCACTGTTCCCAGATATTTTTCTTTAAATTTTTTATTAAGTGTGCACATCATATCTATGTATAGATGGTCTAACTAAAACTCTGACTAAATGCTTACTCATTTTTCAGCTTCTTTCAGGGATTTACACATGCAGATAATATTTAAGCGGTAACTCCTCAGGGAGACATTTTCTAGGACTGCTCAGCTGTCTAACATAACAGGTGCTTTTGATTTCTCTGTCCTAACTGTTATCAGGAATAAAAATTTGTTTAAGATTAAAATAAATCTTTTGATATAGAGAAAGAAGATGCTAACCAAAGAAAGATTTTTAAAAATCCATTGGTATTCCATACAATAAGCAATTATTCTTATGGAGCTTACAACTTAATTTTGATCCCTTTTCCACAAGTCACATTTCAAATTTAAAATTCTGCACCAGTTTAACCTGCTCTCTTTAGGATTGTTTTTTCCATTATGCAGTTTTCATTATAATTTCCATTAGTGAAGAAAAGCAATGACCCAAAGAATTCACGTTTCTAAGGCATATAATTTCACAAGTAGCAGCTACATCATTGATTTTTTCCCTCCCAAACGATGTGCTATAAAAAAAGATACAGAGATTCAGTTTAAAATAAAGCCATCCTCGCTTACTCTGCCATCATACAGGAAAAAAATAATTCTTGTAACATTTTTGCTATTATGAATACATATGGCAGTGCAATTACAGTTTTATTGTCATTCTACACCTTAACCAGAGCACTTACGATAGCTATGTTCATCTTTCTGAATTCAACAGTCACCTCAACCATTGACTCATCGAACCAACATTCATTAAGTGCTTCTTTTGTGCCAGTGTAAGAATGCAACCCCGGTGACTCCAATTGTAACCTGAAACTGGTCCCCATGTGCAGAAGGCAGGGAGATACTGAGAAAGAAGTAGGCTACTCAGATTGGTAGGAAGCAGTTTAAAGAATAAATGAACTTACTTATGAGGCATTATCTTGAGTGGCCACAAGGACAAGTAGTTTTCTGCACTACCTTCCACCAAATCTTAGTTTTATAGATGTGTAATTGTTCAATCACATGTGTATACCATACATATAACACAATATCTCAAGACTATAACTTTGGAACAGCTTCTGGGACTGCACATTGACAGAAAAGGGAAGTGAGAGGTCTTCTATTGCCTGAGTCCAGTCCACAGGTCAAAAGTTAATCACGTTCTTTTGATTTCCTTAATCTAAAAATCTGGCATCAATTTAATGAAGCACAGGAGATAAAATGTGGAGTAAATGGAAAAAGTGTCCTGCCTGCCTGGAATTTCTTTCCAGTGGGTTCTAGTGAGCACATGGATCTTTTACTAGTATTAAAGCTGGTAATTATCTTTGAAGTACTCTTTGCTTTAAATGGGTCTCTTCTCTCTTCCTCTTATATTCTTTGTAAAGATCCTTTCATGGATCATCCTTCATGAAGAATCTACATTTCTTCCTATAAGGCCACATTTTACCCCACAGTTACCAAATATGCAGCTCTCATTTTAACCTCCCCACTCAAATCTAGACTCATATAAACTTGTAACTGTCATTAGGAAATAAAATGTAACATGAAAAAAATATGAAAAGGATTCTTGCATTCATGTTACCAGTGCTCTTTAATCTTTCTCTTACCAGAAAATACTTTCATTGTCTTTTCAGTTATTCAAGCTAAAATCTTAAAATCATTCTTGATGTCTGTCTTTCTTTAAAGTCATATCTATGCAGTTCTAATAAATCAGACAGAAAAAGAAAATTTTAACATTGTTCATTCTTTGTAAAGGAGGGAGGCTTAGAATTTTATAGTTTCCTCAAACTTGTTTCTATTTGTTTAAAAATAATGTTTTCCTGTATTTATCTGTCTGTAAAAGTAAGTCTACACAGTACAAATGTTCTATTAGACAAACTTTGTCCTTAAACATCATGTCTGCGTCTAAGTAATCTAAGGTATTAGAGTTTATCAAAGATTTTGTACTGAAAGGTATAGAGAACTATATTTTCAGTTGTTGGAAAGAGTTTTGATTTAAAAAATAATCAAATCTCAGTGGCTTTATACACATACATTTAAATACACCCATACACACAACTTCCATACAATGCATTATAACAGGGGTTCCTATTCATAATAGTCATGCACAGGCACAGTCTGAGAAAGGCTACTTCTCCTTCCAGGCTTCTCTACAGACACCTTAAAGTTTTCCTCCAAAATGGGACCTTTTATTTCTGCTTACATTTTCTTTGTAAAAACATGTCACGTACATATGAATATCTACAAAGTGGGCAAAGAAATGCAGACCCACTCTATGGCATAAAGAAGAAAATCTGAAAAATTTGATAATTCTGTTTTAAGAGTGCTAACAGCCATTAATTTGAGCCTCTCTCGTGGCCTAGGGGTTAAGTCTCAGTGCTATCATTCATACAGCTTGAGTTCCATCCCCTCTGGTCAAGGAGCTAAGCCACATATGGTGTGATAGACCTCTCTTCTGTGTATTTCAGTAAAATAGTCCTGTCTGCTTCCCACTCTGTCTATGATGAATTCTCACACCCCCACACCTCTGACCTACACACCAATTCTTCTATGCAGAAATAAATAAACATTTAAAAAAAGATGATTAAAACAAAACTTCTAAAATTGTAAGAACACTGTCATAAGGAGTTTGGATTTCATTCTAAGTTCTAGTGAACCCACTTAGAGAATATTAAGCAAGAAAATGAAATTATACGATACACTTTTCTAATTAAGATTTTCTTATACAAATATCTAACATAAAATGTATTAGCCTCTTTATCTTAAAATATATATAAAGTTGAGATACAGATGCAAGAGACAGCTACTGTATCTCATCCACCATGGTGTGCTCCCTCTGGCACACACATGAGCCATTCTCCTCATCTAAGCATCAGCAATTGCCATGGCAGAGAGAAGAGAGCACAGCAAATCATACACTGCCTGAAGAAAGGAATCCATAATGTATGCTGAGCTTGTCCTATTACACAGGTTGCCTACTGATAGAAAGTATTTGTAAAACTAAATAAATAGCAATGCAAAAGTAAATGCAGAAGCAATTAAGAAATAAGACAAAGCAATTTGATTGGAAAGTAAGATTCAACAAAGGGCTAACCATATCCCTGAATTAAATATCTTCCCCTAAATTATAGGTCTCTTCATTGAAGTGGCAGTCTTCCTTGATAAATTTAAACAAGGATTAACTGAAAAGCAATGGATAATAAACACTTTTTCCTAGAAGGAGTGGAGAAAGCTGCAGTTATTGCTGTTTTTATTTTCTTTCCAATATTGCTCTTTTCAATAGCAATTGCTCTTTCCAAGACTTTGCAGAAGAAGCTCATGTTTAAGGTCATTTATTTGCTGAGCAAAGAACCTAGGTAGTGGCTGAAAGGTCAGAAGAGCTTGATTTAAATATTCCTAAGCATCAACTAGTTGCTTAATGTCTATGAATGAGCATGAAGACTCAACTCTCAATCTCTGCGAGCAGTGGACTGGCAGTTAATTTAATAGCAGAGGCTAGTTGGGCTATTCTAGAATGTGGAAACAGTTGTCTGATTAAGTCTTCAATCATGTATTTAAATATGTTATGTCATTGATTAATTGTGAACCTTAGGCAAGCTATGCTGTTTAATTTCTCTTAAAAACAATCAGTTAAGGTTGATTGCTTATAATGTATGGCACATGTTCTATGAACGTTATCTCATCTAAAAAATCTATGAAAATCTATCCCTTTATGCAGATGAGTAAATTAAGGTTATTGAAGATAAGTTATATGATCAAGACTAGTCTTAGAAAATGTCAGAGCTATGGTTTAAATTAAAATTTCTGACACCAATGCCAATTCCATCAAGAACTACATTTATAAAAGTCCAACTTTTCTTTATTGAAAGTGGGAGAAATATTTAGCTGGAGAACACAAGGTTGTAATAGCAACATGTTTGAGAAAACTTAAAATTGTCAGGAGTACCTTGTCAGGAATAATTTCTTGGTGACTGATAATATTTGGAAACAGCTTTTAGGTGTGGATAGTCCAAATGAGAGACTAAGTAATGGTGAGATGGTGATATCCTTTCACATTATAGCTACTTTGTGCCGCTGGGGGAGTCAGTCCTAATAACCTAAGCTTTTGGAATTGACAGAAAACATGCTGGCATACAGTTAAGGCTCCTTCCACATTGGAACTTAGCATTTATGACTCAGACTTCCGACTTGATCCCTTTGGAAGGGATCTGCTTTCCAGACCTTCCCATCATTAAGTGTGAGAGAGCTGATGAAACTCGTGCATTAGAGCTTTGGGGAAGAGAGCCTGGGGTGATTGTGATCAAAAACTCTTGAAGATTGTCCTCTGTATGAAATTTCCTTAGTCTAATTTTAAGGGAAACACTAATCAAAGAGATTCACTAATCCACTGAAGTTCACTAACCTTCATTAACTTTCTATCCTGAATTCTGTACATAACATAAACTCTGAATGGTCTGTCATCAAGTGAAGAAAGGGAAGAATGATTTTTTATTAAGGCTATGTAAGTAGATGATATATGAACTTTAGTCAGGGTTGGAATTAAAATACGCAATGCTAATTTGGAGGAAATTTCTATTAATGACTTAAAAGGACATTTTTTATAGATGATACACTTACCTCTCCTTTCAAATTAAGCTATAAGATACATAATTTAAAGTGTAAAATTGCCTCACTCAAAGTCTCTGAAATATTCAAAGCATTCACTTTACATGTTTTCAATCTAAATTATGAGAGAATTTTTCTATCTCCAAATTTATTCCAAAATGTTATATCCTTCCAACAATTGATATAACACATATAAAAACTAATGGTAATAGGGAGGGGTAAAACTTCACTTGATCTTAAACATTTCTACCTTTTAAAAGAATAGTCATTGCACAATTCATTTTGGTGAAGGATTTAAAATATATTTACCATTCTTTCCCTCTCTTCAGAAGCTGATTATGGGTCTGATATTTTAATATATTTGCCAGTGTGCAATGCTAAGGGTTGGTATTTGATATAGGTAGCCTACAATTTTAATAGAACATATTTGTGAGCCTTTGGATCCACAAAGGCGAGATTGCATTTAATTATAGGAGATGGACAGCTAAAATTTTCATTTTGCTGAGAGAACTGTGTGTGCATATAGCAGATAGCAGGATAGGTCAATGGGATAGACCCGGAAAAAGAGAAAGCATCCAGAAGAGAAGAAATAGTGCTGAACAACAGGGTAAAGAGTGGGAGCCCATGAACAAGGTAGCTAACAAGGACTCCTTAATGGTGAGATGGTGAAAAACTAAATATATGCAAAATATAGAGACTAGTTTGAAGGTCTCCCTATATCTGGCATCCATTTCAATAATGTTCAATCAGTGACCAGTCTTGTTTCTGCTGTACTGGTAAATACCTGCCCTTCTGAATGCCTCCTGAGTCCTTCTGAATCAACTCCCAGTCATCATATAAATTAATTCATAAATATTTCAGTTATTTTAAAATGTAATGAATTTTAATATTCTAATACATTACCATTGTTATGTTCCCAAAATGAATGCTAAATATTCAAAATCAATAAGTACATGGTTGGGGGTTCAGATTTTCCCAATTTTCTCATAGTTTCACTTTTTAATAGTTTAAAATCAGTTATATATACCAAGTTTTATATTTTTTCCTCCGTTCATCTTTTTCTATATTCTGTTTATTGAAGATATAGGGTCATTTTTCCTTAGCGTTTACTACAAGTAGGATTTTGCTGATTATATATGTAGTGTTATCTCATATGTACTTTTGCTTCCTCAATTTCCTATGAAGGTTAGAGGCAGAGATTTCATGGGTTATAGGTTGATATGTTGTCAAGAATAGCTTGCAAGTAATATTATGTTCTACCATAAGGAAATGAGGCTGCTGACTTTCTTTTAACATCCTTGTTATTCTTTCACAGTATAGGATTTCTCTCCTCAGGTGCAGTCACCATAGTTTTCCCACCATCAAAATGTCCTTAGTCCTCTATCACACCCCACTCTGTTCTTCACCCTCACTGTTCCCTACTCTCCCTCTCTCCCTCACCTGAGTCTCTCTGATTTATGTTCTGCTTTCAAGATCAGTCTGAAAAGGGATTAATATTGAAGAGCTTTAAAACATTTATACAGATCATCAACAACAAAACTCAATCAAAAAGTGGGCAGAAGAACTAAGTAGGCACTCCTCCAAAGAAGACATGCAGATGGCCAACAGACATGAAAAATGCTTATTGTCACTTATCACCAGGGAAATGCAAATCAGAACCACAATAAAATATCACCCCATACCTGTAAGAATGGCCCATATCAATAAAACCTCTCCTTTACTCTTACCCTCAGAAATCTCACTGCCTTTATGACTGTCCATAGTTTATGATTTTGCTTTGCATTTTATCTACTATAACGTACAATATTTGTCTTTATCCTTCTAATTACCTTTATTTATAATATTTTCACAATTATATTTATAATATATGGACCTTTGAAAAGCCCTATACTAATTGATCATATTTTGACTATTGATATTTTCAACTGTAACACTACACCAGAAAATGAAGAAAGAACAACTTTTTTCCTTCAGTTTGGTGGGTTAATTAGAAAGGCTATAATAAAAGTTTCTGAGAAACTGGCATTTTATGTAAATTAATTTATTTTCAACTTTTTTTTTAGAAAGATCTCCCTTCAGTAAATACCCATGCATTAAAAAAAAAAAAAAAAAAAGAGGTCTGCATCTTAAGGCTGACAGGAATACAACTTTCATTATAACCCTGAGAGAATATGTCCCTATTGCATTTAACTTTTTGAAGAACACAAACTGATTATATGGGGGAAATGGGGGCTCTATAATCTCTTTACAGTTCACCTTAATACTGTATTGGCAAGGGGCTCTTGAGCCAGAGGAAAGAGAAGCTTAAATAATCTACCATTTTCCTTTCCCTAAAGTTGTTCCCACCAGTAAAATGGATGATATTTTTCTCTATTGCTGCAAAATTGAAAGGGAGAATCTACACCTACTTTCATACAAGTAGTGAAATTCATATGCACACTTCTGTCATTAGAAACCATTATGTGAAGTGTTTCCATTAGTTCTGTCCCTTATCCCCATCACTGACTACATAATATTTTGCAATGTGCCTACCAAATGGTAAAGAATTATGCTATCAACTAATTTACTCAGTCAAGTATTTGTGTTTTTGCTTCTTGACAAATCCTGTACTAATTTGACTTCTTTCCTCAGGGGGCTTACAGAAGTTCAATCCATTGCAATGAATATGAAGAAACAGTCATGTGTAAAGACATTAAAAATAAAGATATATATATATAAAGGGACTAATTCATGACAAGAAGGTAAACAGATGAATAAAGTGTACAGGATAAACAGGAAGAGAGAGTAGCATGTATGAACTCACAAATGTGTATGTTAGGGAACCCTGGACATTGTTGCTCAGACACTCAAAAACCTGATCAGTTGTAATAAGACCATGTTTCCTCACACAAGAATACTTAGACTTAATAAAGTGTGACCAGAAAGGATGAAGCAACATGGTTTGGATTATTTCATTTCTAGGAGCTAATTTATAGAATTTTTGAGGGTAAGAATTAGAAAACACGATAAACAACATAGTACTTATATCTTGTGCATATTTTGAGAAATGTTACATACTAGTTAGTTTCATATCTCCTGAGACAACTGGTAGAATGAATATTCTTATATTCTCTATCATCTTGAGCATCAGAGAGGTGCCACCTTGTTGAGGATAAGCACAATTATAAGTTTATGACTAGAGAACTTTTTTTTGAAAGTTCCTACCTATCTACCCTCATAAAGTAGTGGGTGACTGACTGCATTTCTCAGAAATCTGACAGGAATACAATCAGTTGAGAAAGTATTCAATAATATTTGATAATCTGATATTCCATATCTTGTATTGAGAATGAATTAATATTAAAGACAAAGGAACAAAGAACATCTGAACAGTATCTGTTCATGCTATTATGAACTTCTGACTCATGCCTTAAAACAAAATAAAAAATAACAAGTGATAACTTATTAATCAGTAACTTGGAAAGTAAAGATGTCTGCCTGATTTTTTTTTACCAGAACCCCTCTTAAAATACATTAATAAAATTAGATTTGCTTTGTATTGTTGAAAATGTGAGGTGTTTGGGGGAAGGAAGTGACAAATACCCATGGACACCCCACAGGAGAGGCAGGATAGGCAGTTTTAACTATAATTTCTGTTATTTCTTTGAATTGGTATATGGAGAAAAGGGTGAGTCAGTTTTCAGAATCAGGAACATGGATCACAGCATTTGTAAAAATTGGATCTAGGCTTCTAACAAAGTCTTTCCTCCTCCAGAACCTACCCTTTAAGTCATTTAGGAAAATGATTCACCATATAGAAAAATTCAGTAAAATTTCTCTCACCATATAGAAAGAAGTGAGATGGGAAGTTTTATTGACACTGTTAAGAAAACATAAATGGTTGGTATAATGTCATGAGAAATTTGGAAAGGCTAACCTTTTATTATTGACAATCTTTTATGTGCAAGAGAGTTTTGTTCCCATTTTACTTTCTTAAATACATTTTTATATCTCTGGGTTTTGAAATTTGTTTTGTTCTGCATTAGAAGTGTTGGTATATATGTTCCTTGGTATTTTTTACTGTTGTTATTATTCCATAAAACTATTTCTGAGTTAAGGTCATATGTTACAGATGTTCTAAAAAATCTACAAAATATTTTGAATATTATAAAATATTAAAGAACACACAAAAATCATAACTTACTTTGTCTAGCATTTTCTAAAACAGAAGCATTTTTAATTCTTTAAAGTTAAGCATGTACATGCTACATTTAAATTAATAATGCTGGTCAACTTAATAAGTTATTGCTTAGCTGGTTTCATTAATCTGCTGTGCTTACAAGCAAATATACAAAACTTGTATACAAATTTTATCTGTATGGCAACGAACATAAAATGATTAGAAGCTAACCTTACAAGAAATTAGAGACTGAGAAGATGTTTACCTGTGTTATACAAATGATGTGTTTATATGTTTGTTTGAGTGTGTGCATGTGTGTGTGTTTGTGTGTTTCTGTCTCCCTTGGTTCCAACTACATTTATTGAAGATTTAATATGTACTGGGTCTTATACTCTATAGAAAATAGAGCAATAAATAACAGACAGAAAATTTCAGCTCCGTGAAGTTTATACTTGCCTGCAGGAGAAAAACAAAGGTTGGATGCAATCTAGAAGTTACATTTCCCAGCAAAAGAAGAGAATTTAAGTTTTACCATACACTGCAATAGTCTCTGTAGCAAAGGGAGAAAACAGCTGAATTATAGACATATACTATGAGACATAAAACAGACCACAAACACTTATTGAATGTTCTTGGGATTTATAGCTGAGTAAGAAATAGCCCATACCTTGAAGCACTTATAGTCTAATGAGGTCACAGGAGACACAAAACAAATAGTTTCAATTGTTACATGATAAATTTTACCATAGACATAGTCTGAAGAGACCTGTGAGGTCATGTCTATAGAAATATGGACATCTTTATATTAAGTAACTGGTAACTGGCACCTTTCAGGTTACTACTACTATCATTAATAAATAAGCTAAACTGAACTGTAAGAAAAAAATGTATACACACACACACACACACACACCAGTATTTTTCTGTGCTTCTCTACTACAAATAAACAGGTTAAACCGTGGTCAGGGCTTGTTTTTTACAAGATAATCAAAACTTGTTTTGTATAGATTTGCCTCGTGATTCACCATTTCTTTTGTATCTCCCCTTCTTCTGGTTGTTTTAATCTCCAACTTATTTTGTAAAGGCAACAGAGCTTGACTAAAGAAAACTGGTGGGAGTAGAAATTAACAGGGTTTTCCAAGCTGTGTTTTAGAGCTTAAGCCCAGAGGAGTAGTCACTGACCTGGAGTTAGCTCTCTATTGGCCAGAATGAAAATTGTTGCTGAAAGCGGAACCATTTGCTCACAGTCTAGGGGATAGCACCTCCAAATGAGGAGTGTGTTACAGTCAAAAGATTTCTAATCTGTAGTCCTATCCAAGGTGAGGGGTCCATCAACAAGAAAGTTATTGTGGCTAGCTATATGACTGGTCACTTACGGTCACATAAAGAAGTGACCAATCTGGCTCTGACAACTTTCATTTTTCTATAACTTTCTTATCGGGTTCCCAAACCCTATAAATATTGTCCAAGTCTCGGAGAGTAACTTGAATCTTGCATCTGGTCTCTTTGCTGGTCAACCTTGCAATAAACTTTCTTCTCAAAAAACTGATGGCACAGTTACTAGCTTTCCTCATGCATTAGATATCAGACCCACATTGAACAGCAAGAATATCTACACATTCTAAGAGAAATCACCAAATCCGTCACTCTTGGAGGAGTCCATCTAGTTTCAGGTATGTGATCATGATCTTTGTCATATGTTCTACAATCTTAGTAAGAGCTAACTGGATAAAATGAGATTATTTGATTCTAAATCACCCAATTTATAGGCTAAGCAGTGTCCCATTGAATACCCTAAAAATGATGAGACTTTCAATAGTGAAGATTGTAACAGTCTGTATCTAATGCAGTCATTTGAACTGTAGCTATAAAGAAACTCAATCAGTTAGCAACTGAACATAACGAGCAATGTCAATCTAGAGATACCAGTAGGCAAAAAATAACCATGAGTAAGTTATGAATGAGTACCCTTTGAAATATATTTTTTAAATATTTATTTATTTTTGCAGAGAAGTGTGGGCATAGCCTAGAAGTGGGGGTGGGTGGGTGAGAGGATTAACCACAGACAGACTGAGAAGCAGAGCAGACAGATTTACTGAAATACACTGCTGAGGCAAGACATGGGCAAGACTGGAGGTCAGCTGTGCTATGTGAGTCAGCAACTGGAATCAAACTCAGGTCTCCTGGTGATAGCGCTGAGACAACCCCAATAGAGTGGAGATGGTGGGTTTGCAGCAATAGTGAAAAATAGTAGCAAGTATTGAGTGGACCTGAATCAACACTATGGCAAGATTAGTACTATACAGATTAAGAGTTGCTGCTTGAGGCCAAAGATAGAACCCAGTTCTGCAATGTTGGTCTTGAGTGACCTATTTTGTGAACTGTGTTTGAATTGCCCCAAATCTCATTTATTTTTTTCCGATTTCTTCAAGATGTCAGTTGGGACAGCTTTCCCTGTGAGACCAGTGATAGCTCACTGACTCCAGCAAGAACTAACATATTGGTGAGGTACCAGTTTTTTGTCCTACTTTTTTCTTGATGAGGAAATTAAGACTCAGAATAGTTGAGCAACTACTTCAATATTAAGCAATTTATATTTAAAACATCCATTTGACTTTCAGATCTTCTTTTTTGTACCTTTGAACCTGCCACTCTGAAAGAAGAGATTCTTTCTCTCTATGCTAAATTTCATTGTTTCTTTTTTTGGTACGGAAGATCAGGAAAACAAATAGATGAATGTTTTTCTCATGTTTTCCCTTATGCTTGAATTACCAGTTTAGGAACCTCTATATTGTTCTCATTCTGTTATATGAGTTCAATCATTAGTGGCTGAATATTTATTTTTGTTTATTCAGTTTATTGTTTAAAATTTGTGAATATCTCAGTATTGAGTATAACCTGATATTTTGTCTAAAGATTTCCTAATGAGAATTTCAAGGAAAATTCTGTGTTCCATTTGGCACGTGAGATTAGAAGTCCTCCTGATAGAATATTGTCTACCATGATGTGATTCTGACCTTGGATGCTACAGTTTTCATTAGAAACCCAAAATTAATTTGCATTGATAACATAAATAAGCAGGACAATGCAATAAATTTCTTTGGTAAGTAATGGATATCATATAGTGGCTGAACAGGAGATATAACCATCTTACAAGGAATGACATATAATTTTTTTTGTTTGAAATGGAAATGCTTATCAGTTTCCAAAGACTGAATTGCTTTGAAGATATATCACCTGCTTACAAGAAAAGCTAGATAAAGGTCAGGCATAGTTATATTAAGATAAGATAGTTCTTGGTATTCCCATATCCTGGTAGGAACTAATTTGTTTTTAACTAAAATATACTGCACTATTAAACCAGTTTGAATTTACTTTTGAAACATGATATGACACATATTGCTTATCAACCATTATTTTTTTCTCCTGCCCTTTTATTTATCATAGTAGCAAAAAGAAGTTTTGTAGGCAAATGGTGTATGTCTAACCAATATACTTTAACCAAAGACTAATCTTTTAATATAACTCAAGTGTCAGATTTTGGGAAATCGAGTTTAGAAAACTGGGTAGAAATATTCCTTGACCAAGTATAATATAAGTGAAAATATTAAAAAGTAGTTGTTTATACAGTTTTAACTAGAGATCATAATTTATTTCAAACTGAGGATAGCAAACTTGTCTCTAAGAAACATGTCACTTATATACTGCCCATCTTCAAAGTACAAATTTAAAGGTAGAAAATATACATAATAGTTAATTTTCACATGGCTCAGGCTTTTTTTTGTGTGTGTATGTGTGTGTTAGCAAGGATCTTAAAGTAAGGTTTGTTTTTTTTTTTAACAAAACTATATTTTCAAAAGTTTTAGTCAAACTCAGCAGAAAAATTAAAACATCCAAATCTCACAAATGACACTAGATACTCATACAGGAAATGTAGAAATTTAAATGACTCATACATGGAGCATTTCAGAAGTAGGTGCAACTAGATGTTTTAAAAAATAAAATCCAAGATTGGCTTTATTAAATGATTCATGACTTCAGACGCATCCCATCTAGTATGCAGAAAGGCTCTGCAAAGAGCTTATATAAAATAGGATTTTTTTTTATAGACAGAAAGGGTTCAAAAGGTTATCAGCAAAAGAATTATTTCAGGCAAAGACACTTTCATTCAGGGCAGGGCTGTGGGGTGCATGTTTTATCATGCAGATTACATCACTAGTGCTGATCAAGAAGCTCCAGGTTGATGGGTTTAAAATTGCATTCTGGGAGAGGCTGAAATTGAAATTCAGTTAAGTATAAAATATGGGTGTGGCTAAGCAGGAAGAACTGTATTTTGATGCCTTCTTGTTTTAACAAGTTTTAGGTTAGTTCCTGGTGATCTCATTCATGAAAAACAATAATATAATCTCACCTAGAGGGCAAAAACCATGAAATCCTAGTGATTCATTGCAGTTTTTATTGCTTAACTGATGGTAGTAGTCTTCAATTTAAGTAAAATTATTACTGAGTGTAAATATACTCAGTACTTACAATGTCCCATATGCTTTTCATGGCTCTCCTTAGCTAATTCTCTCAACATCTCACAAAATGTCATTGCTGCTTCCATTTTGTTTCCCCTACACAAAACAGGCACTTGCTGGGCAATACAAATGCAGGAAAGAATATGATAAGCCCACACACTGCCTTCACAGCATTTAATACATAAGGGAAGTGACAGACTAACAAATACAGAATGCCAGTGCAGGATAATAAAAGAATGGAGGAAGAGTCATGCAATTAAGAAGTGTGAAGCAAATGTTCACACCAGGCAAAGAAGACACATAAAAAGTCCCAAAAGATATAACATGCATGAAAGTGTTTTAAGGAATATTTTATTTACCATGAGACAAACCAAAACAAAGTAAAATTTACCTCCTTTGACTTATCTCATCCTCCTCTTGTGTATGCATCTTTTACTATTCTCTATTAGGGGAAGCAAACTTCAAAAACTTCTATGTGTGATTTATGTTCATTATTTTCTTCATAGTTTTCTCCTCTCATTCCTCAACCTACTAAGACTTGGTTGCTGCCTATATCTCAGCACTGAAATTGCCCTGTCAAGGTCATCAAACCTGAACTAAAAAACCTTTGGTCTTTACTTTATCCTCATTGATTAACTTATTATTTAGCCACTACTATCTTCTTTGAAGTCATGTCTATGTACTTCTAACTTTTATAAATTTTAAATTTTATTTTTTTTTAATTTGTTGTAATTGAGGCAACACTGACAGCACTGCATTTGTTGTGGAGTGCAGGTTCACATTTCTTCAACATAATCTCATTGTTCCTTCTTACCCTACTATTGATGAAGTATCTTCTTCCATAACTCTAGTGCTCCAGGGTTTAATTTCTGGATTATTTTCTACTTTTGAAGTCCTAAGGGATCCTACTCAGTTTTAAGGTTTAACTATTATCTCTAAGAAAATGATTCAAAAACTTCACATTTCTGTATCTCTATCAATTTCTCTGAGTTCCAGACTTGTAAATCTAACTATATACTATTGACTTACAAACTATAAAGATTTATTTCATATTGATGATGAATTTTCAGTAACCCAGTTTCACCCATGTTGCTCCACCATACTCAATAAATAGACTAAGATGACTATTTCAGGTCACATCATCATATTCCACCCAAATTGAATGACAGTTGTGAAAGAGAAAGACAAGTTGCCTGGTTTAAGCATACATCTAGATGTTGACAACTGAGAGCTAACAAAGCCAATAAGGAAATGCAGTCTTTATTATTTTGTGTCTAGCTACACAAAAAAGCTAACTCTACCAGTAAAGAAGGTGTTTCTCTTTAAGGTGTTTTCTCATAAAATGTTTAAGGAAGTCAAGTTTCTAATATACTTGATGCATGAATGTGTTCACATATCTGCATCTTCATTGCTATGACCCTCTTTGAACTAATCATCACTTCATCTGGATTACCATTACTGCCTTCTAATAGGTCTCCATGACAATAATCTTTCAATAAATTTTCAATAAAGCATTTGAAGTTATCTTTGAAAATGTAATGAGATATGTTTTATAAAGGTGTAAGTTCTAGTCACTTCCCATTGTACATGGAATAAAAGCCAAGCTCCTTTCACAGGTTAGGGCCTGAAGGATCTGACTGCTCCCAACCTTTTGATCTTTTCTCATAATTCTCTGATGTGCACTCACTAACTTCTAGTCACTCCACCTCTTGTTCAGTTTCATGAATTCACTAAAATTAATTCTACCTTTTATACATGGTGCTCCCTCTGCCTGGAATGTTAATTTTATTTCTTTTTCTCATTCACATCTCAACTTAAATGTCATATTCTCAGAGAAATCTTTCCTAACTAATCTATACACTAATATTCACCATTCAGTTTCTCTCATGTGCTGATGTTGAACTTTCTTCAAGGCATGTTTAACTGACTGTTAATCATTTTCACTTATTTACTTATTCTCTGTCTCCACAGTCCCTTCCTAAATATATGTTTCTTGAATATAGTATTCATGACTATTTTGCCCACACTCCTGAAGAGTGCGTCTATCGTAACATGCAGTACTCATTGTGTAATGAGTCCTTTCATTGTTGTGCAAGAAACTAAAATATTAGTTATTTGGAATAATGTGGCAGGCAAGTAGGAAGTAGCTAAATACGAGGCTCATAGGACTTATATTCTTCAGGAAATTTTGAGTCATATAAAAGAGCTTGGGTTCTTTGCCTAAAAGATATGGGCAGTCACCAAAATGTTTGAATCAGGGGAATGACATTTTCGAACTTGAATTTTAGAAATTTAGAGATCGATGTTTCAGTAAAAGCATTAATACTACTAATAATAGTATTATATTTGTGGTTAGCAGTAATTAAATAAATAGTCATAGTAGTGGCAACAATTATTATAAATAGACATAATAAACACTGATAGCAATAAAACTAATATCTTACTATGCATTTCTGGCACATGAATTGTATGTGTGTCAGATTTGATATACCTTTCATATACATATACATAATCTCTAGTATTTTATAGCCATAATAATAATCCCTAACTTACTGTGTTGCTCTTTCTTTTTGTCAGGCATTCCTATACAAGCTCTTCCATATTAGCTGGTTTAATTTTCATATCCACCAATGAAGTGGATACTATACAGTTCTTACATTACAGATAAGAAATCCAGTAACTGATCTAGCAAAGACAAACTGGCCTTGAGTAACTAGAGGGCAGTTGTGTCAATGTGTGGGAAGAGTCCTAAAACAAAAAAAATAAAAAATTGGCCAAGTACAGGATTCTACTGTGAGATGGCTGGAAATCAGGGAGCGCTTCCACATTAAGCTTTTGTCCATATCTACTTAAAGAAGCTAAGTCTGGGTGAATTTAAATAGTTAGCTACAAATAATGAAGAAAAAAATGGAATTTTGACAGAGATCTCTCCATCACAAAGGTTTCTGAATATATATTATGAGCCGAATTGTGTCCTTCTTCCATCTCCCCCCCTCCATGACTTATATGTTAAAATCCTAAGCTTTAGTACATCAGGATGCAACTGTATTTGGATAAAGGATTTACAAGAGGTAATAAATTAAAATAGGCAGGTAGGATAGGCCCTATATGCAGTCTAAATGGTGTCATTATGAAAAAGGAGATTTGGATTTAAAGACAATTTCAGCACATAGCAAGACAATAGGCACTACAAAACAAGGAGGGAAGCTTCTGGATAAACTAAACCTGCCCACATCTTGAACTCTCGGTCTCCGGAAATGTAAGGGAGTAAATTTCTGTTGTTTAAACCACCATATCTATGTTTTAAATAGCACTGCATTTTGTTATGGTAGCCCTAGCAAACCAATACAATACATTTTACTCTTTCTTATTCCTAACATACAAAATCACTTTAAATATTTTCAAATTTGATTTAGTTAATATTATATGTAGGGCAGGGCCTCCCTGGTGGCAAAGCGCATTGAGCACCACACTGTGAAGCATCTGTGGCCCACTAGCATGTGTTTGATCCCCGGCCAGGGAGATGACCCACATGATGCAGCAGACCTCTCCTGTCTTGCCCATTGCTCCCCTCAGCAGTGCATTTCAGTGGATCTGCCTGTTCTGCTCACCACTCTGTCTCTGGTGAATTCTCTCACCTCCCACAACTCTGGCCTGTACCCCAGCTCTTGTATGCAAAAATAGGTAAATCTTTAAAAATATATATATATATTAAATGTAGGGCAAAAAATAATATTATTAGTTTTAATAAAAATTTATTTTAGAGCCTGTGAATTTGTTTTATGTGTATATAAAGGTTCCTACTAATGACTCAGCCAGCCTAGATATCTATAAATTGTTTTGAAGTTACATGATTATAACATGTAAAATTAAAGTCACATTTTTGGCATCTATAGTAGTATGGATATGCCGAAAAATAAAACTAAAGGGAAATCCAGAGCTTTTCTATAAAAGCAAAGTAAAATTTTACCTCAGATGCAAGTTATATTTTTCCAAAACAATATAGAAATATTATGAAGATTAATGTATTTTTTAAAAGAAAAACATTCATAGGTGTCATTTATTTTACTCTCCTGTCTTTTCATTTCTGCCTTGGCTAAAAGTTTTGCTCTGACTGTGAGTCTAAAATCTTCACCTTATTGAGTGCAGCATAATTGCCTCTTACAGTTAAGATTAATTACCTATTTAATACCTGAGAAGATGAACCCCTGCTGCTAAGTTTTATGATTTCTTCCTTCACCATAACATCATACTCTCCTCTGGGGGTGCGGATAATTAAGCCTTTAACAAACTGCCTTATTATAACCTATTTCAACTAATGCTTTGTTTTTCTCTCTTTCTAAATCAAAGTTTATTCTCACTGGGAGTTTTTTCTCGGCATGTGTATGGGCATAGGAGAGGTCATTATCTTTGCCTTTTGGTATAACAGCTCTAGTCAGTTATGGCTTAAGTAGCTGTTGATTTTACATTCATGCTAGCCAGCATAAATGTATAGCATCAACAAGGTTTGTGATGAAGTATCCAGTACAATATGTGTAGCTTGTATCTCTGTGTCTTCCATTTTATTGTTTCCTAAATTTATCCAGTTATCAACAGGAACAACACAGATTGAGCTTTTCTAATGTACTAGATTATATGCTTTGGCTTAGCTACCCAAAGATAACTGAGATATGACTTTTGAGCTTTTACAGTTCATAGTAGTTAGCAAAACAGATTTACAAATAATTACTTTGTATATGATACCAAATTAATTTGATAGAATATAACTTCGATTATGAATGTATACATTCCACCCTATTCAACTTTCTGTGACTCATGACATTTGACTAAAATCAGGCAAGAGTTAGACAGTTGGTATTCATCACTTAAGATAAAGATAATTAATACAAAAATTATGAAATACACAATGAAATTTCAAGACTGTATTTTGGGAAAGGAGTGAAAGAACTAAAGGGAGAAGATAGAAATTTGGAAGAATGCATGAAGATGAAAGATTATGGCTCATCTAGGTACAGGGAAGACAGGTGAAAATGGGGGCTCTCTCCTAGGGATCTACCAAAAGGACACAAAAAAACCAATCCAAAAGAGTACCTGTACCCCCATGTTTATTACAGCACTATTTATATTTGATAAGACCTGGAAACAACCCAAATGCCCGAAAGTAGGTGACTGGATCAAGAAGATGTGGTACATATACATAATGGAATACTATCAAAAATGATAAACTAAAGTCATTTATAGAAACATGGATGGAGCTAGAAGGAATTATACTCAGTGAAACAAGTCAGAAGGCAAGAGAAAAATATGAGATGGCTTCACTTTTAGGAGGAATGTAAAGGAACAACAACTACAAAAAAAAAAAAAGAGAGTGCTCAAGGAAATGAGCAATTACAGCCAAAAACAAACAAATAAACAAAAAACACAACAAAAACAAAAGATCAAAGACAAACCAAAGGGAACATTTGGGGAAAGGGTGAGGTAGAGACTGGGATGAGGGCAGAAAGAGAACAAAGGACTGAGCTGATGGTACATAAGTGAAATGGTGGTGGGAATTCCCTGGGGACTACAAATGATATCAAATATAATTAAATAAATCTAAAAAAAAGAAAATGGTGGCTCTCAAACTAAGGAGAGATGAGTTAAGACTTGAATGTGAAACAAGGACTGCAAAGACCATAGCAGGAAAAGAGACAGTTTCCAGAAGCTACCAATCTCCATAGGAGCAACTGAAGATAGTACCTTTTGGATAGACAACTGTAACCTATTAATTATTACTGGATTTTAAGTTTGATAAAGCCTGCCTTTGTTATACAATATGCCTTCTCAAGTACAAATGAGAAGAAAATTCCATGCAGAATATAATAATTTGGTCAGAAACTTATTTAATGACCCTGAAGCTGTATAATAAACCTTTAGTATTTGGAAATTAAGTATTCCTAGTGATATACACAGAACCTATAATGTTTATATATTCTTTTTTTCACATGACAATCTAGTTTCTATATGTCAATTCAATGGAATTAATAGCAAGTAATGTCCCATATGTTTTGATATTATATAAATTTCTATTCACAACAAAGCTAAAGTTTGGTAAGATTGTAATATTCATTATTTTACATATTAGGACACTTAGGTACAGAGAAGTTCAATAATATTGTTCAGGTGAAGAGAGAGTTGATATCTGACCATGGAATCTGTGTTCTTACCTATTATTCATTTAATTACTTTTTTTTTTCAGTGATATTTTTACAGTAATTTTTAGGCAAAGGTAATACTACTATTGGAGGAATTTATGAATATGTTTTTGTTTATTTCAAAAGTCCAGCATCTGTGAACTGTGCTTCTGAAGTAGAGATCTGCTGAAGGTTGATTCATTCTGTAGTCAACTTTAAACAAGGATTCTCATATACTCTTGATAGGGCAGTGGGAACATAAGACAGTGAAAGGATAAGGGATACATGACTACATCTGTTGCACAACTTCAGTCTGCATAACTTTACTTAATATACCTTTCATGGTAAACTCCTACCTGACCTTCCCCTTTATCCCCACTACCCAACATCCTTTGTCTTAGCTAAGCAGTCATAGTTGGTATCTGAAGTCATATGAGTGAGTTATTCAATTTCACTGGGTTTATCTCATGTACACAGGAGGTTTTCATATTATTATTAAATTTCTTTCAGACAAATTTCATATCATTTTGGCTGATGTTTGTTTGATTATTTGCCAACCTAGAAGAACTGAAAGTGGTACAGGCTGATTTCCTTCGTGCCCAGCTCATGTTTTTGGTATACAATAGAACATAAAACTATTCCCTATTGCTATGTGTCAATACATATTAAATTTAAATTCAAATCATTAAAAATATTTTTATATTTTATTACTTTTCTTTTTTTTTCCAGTGTATTTTATTTTCTCCTACCCATTGCTGAACATGTGGTTTTAAAGAATCAAGAGTACTTTTTTTGTGTAGATACTGTGCAAGGTGAGATCTCCTATTGTCCTGATGTATCACACAAGATGGATCCCTTTATGTTTGCTACCAGTCTTGCTCTGGAATTCAATACCTTTTGTCTAATATCACATTGGAACATTTTTAAGCCAAGGTTCAACAGAAGAGAAGGGCAGATCCTCAATCTTCATTGTCTTCCATAGACACCTGTCATGTCTAGGGCAGCTTGCTCTTACAACCTTGTCAGTTCTTGCCAAGTAAAGGATATTTTCACTGCAAGATATTTACAATCGTTTGGGAAAATTCAGCTGCCCAACACCTGGAAAATTTGAAAGTTATCTAAAGTTTCCTTTGCTAGCAGTTGTCTCACCTTTAATAAAAGTGAATACCAAAAATGTCTGAACAATTCTGCTAGCTGTTCCATAGTTAGCTTTTTCCCAGCATCCCAGCCAGTCATAGGAGCTATTTTGTCCTTTGAAATTTATACTATCTCTTGTTCTGTAGCAAACCACCTCAAAAGTTAGATTCAGATTTTGACAATGTATGCTGAGGAAGATGCAAAATAGATAGGATTTAATAGGAGTAACTCTCCTCTGCCTCTCTTAGTTGGACTTCAATTGGATTTGCTCATAAAGACCATGGGCTAGTCATCCAAAGCCTCCCTCACCTACAATCTAGCAAATTGCTGGAGGTTGTTGGCTGAAATTTCATTTGAGGCAATGGCTAGAATATATACATGTGGCCTTTCTTTCCAAGGGCTGTTTGGCTTCCTCAGGTTATGGTGGCTCAGTTCCAAGGAAAAGCATTCCAGCAGCGAAACCTCAACACTCCAGGAGAGTCACTTAGCATCACTTCTACCTCATTATAGTCACTAGAAGTTAGTCACTTAGGGCCAGTTTACATTCATGGAGAATTAGACTTCGCCTTTTGCTGAGAAGAATTTCAATAATTTTAAAACAAATCACCATAGAAAGAACACAATGAATCATTCATAATCATTTTCCTCATTACCTATTTTGAGCATTATTTTTGTTTGCTCATGCATTTGTTTTCTGTTGTACTATAACAGATTACCACTAGCTTTGCAGTTTAAAACAACAGCCACATCACGGATTCTGTAGTTCAAAAGTTCAGACATGGCTAAAACATATTTTCTTTCTGTTTAGGGGTTCATAAGGCTGAAATGAAGGTGTTGGTTGGGCTGTATACTCATCCAGAGGCTGACTAAGGAAGAGTTGATTTTCAAACATCCCATGGTTGTTGTCAGAATTCATTTTGCCATGACTATTCTTCAAAACCTTTTCTTCAAAATGAGTAAGGAAGAGATTCAGTCTCTTCACCTTCATTATTTTAAAATTTTCCACTTATATCTCCATATATTGTCATACATAGCCACAAACTACAGGCTACCATTTCAACCTTGCTGTCTTAATATGACAATTATACTCACCTTGTTTGGACCTGACCACCTGACCTCTAATATTTAGAGATGTAATTGGCCTCACCATTAATAAGAGTTTCTATTTTCTGGCTATAATAATCCTAATCTGTCAAAGGAGAGTCATGAACATTTTATCCACGCTGCTGCCCACTCAGGGCATTCTTTTTGTCTATAAAAGATGAGCCCAGGCTTCCTGAGGAATAGATAATTGGTGAATTTATGGTCATTCATCACAGAGTCATTCTAGCATGCCCACTTTAGGTAAGAACTACTTTTCCCCACAGTCTGTCCTGGCAGTGCTGGCATTTTCTTTACTTCCTGTGGATAATCTTTTCCCAAGTGCCCAAGTGCCACCTCCACAACAAATTAGAGTTCGCAGCTAGGCCCTAAGTCAAAGTGTAAATTTCATGCCAAGAGAGAGTTTCCCCATACTGTAACACTTCCTTTTTCTCCTTGATACATGCCCTCACTGATTAGTCTCCCTGAAATCCACTTCCCAGTCCTGGCAGCTACTTGCTAGGCAGCTGGGACATTTCCTTTGTCATGTAGACTTCTCTTTCCTAGAAGGCTTTGCGCTTCTCCCTGCTGGTTATGTTGTGATTTGATTTGTTAAGCAGGAGAGGTTGTGGGAGCAGATCTCAAAGAAGACAAACTGTCTGGTAAAGCATCTGCCTCATCTGAGGGTTTCACATGATTATAAGGCAAGGGGGTGTACTCATCCTTTAATAGGAGTATTTGCTGCTCTTCTAGTCCTAGAAATTTCAAGAAAAGTTGGGCCCTCAATATTTTTTAGTTCATTTACTTACTGTTCCCATGCAGAGTGTCAGAATCTCCTTTGTTTCATAACTAGAACTCAAATTTCATGTTGGAGTTTTGCCAATATGAGTAATCAATCTTCTTCTATATTTTGCTATTTTTTTTAAAAAAATATTATTTATTTATATATACAAGAGCTGGGGTACAGACGAGAGGCATGGGGGTGAGAGGATTCACTAGAAGCAGAGTGGGGAACAGAACAGGCAGATGGACTGAAATACACTGCTGAGGGGACCAGCAGGCGAGGCAGGGGATCCCTTATGTTTCTATTCTTTAAGAAAGCCTCTATGACTGCTCCTCAACATGATCAGCCCTTCCATACAGAAAATGATTGGTTTTTTTTTTTTCAAATGCTGTAAAGGAAGTCTCTGATTCTTACATTTTTATTTGAGTTATTTGAAGTGATATTCAATCACACCAGGTGTGCCATTTTCTCTTTTCAAAGTACCAGTGGAGCTCAGCAACAGTTATCTAATTCCTCAATATCATTACTATCATAGACATATTTTTCAAAGAGCAGAAATATTATACCAAATATCAAATGCTAGTTCATCCCTTTCTAACAGTACTTTAGCTGGATTCATTGGAGGTAAATGCATTAACAATCACAATTACACAGCATAATAGTGACTATCAATTTTCCACTTACTATTCATGATAGGGTCCTTATTCCAGCTGGTCACCATATGTCTAACTCCAGAAACTGATCCTCCAGTCAGCTTTTTAGGATCATTTTTTTGGTCATCGCCCTAGAAATAGAGACAGAGAGACTCAGGTGTACATTGATTTATTGAGTGATGCTATTCAGGAAAACACTGTGAGGGGACAAAGGAACAGGGGAGTAATAATCTGAGTGAAAAAATAGACTAACCTTGATGTCATATGCAGAGGGAATTTAGAATAGTCCTAAAGAGTAACTTACACCAGCTAGTTAGACCAACTTGAGGCTAAGGGACAGGATTTTCTATCTTTTTTTAGTCAGAAATAGGATGTGGGGGGAAGGCCACTCAGATGTCTCCAGGAACGTTAATTCTTGTAGTCAAAGGCAATTATTTTTAGAAGATCACAGTTGTAAATTTTAGCTGCAGCCCTAAAATCATCTAAAGAATGGTTTCAGGGTAAACTAATAAAGGGGATCTGAATAAGGCAACAAGAGCTTCTATCACATATCTTTACTGTAGCTCTGAAGCACAAGTATCAGTAAATATGAACTGTGTCAGCATTAGGCACTTTATTATTTATGATGATATTTTATTTTGTTTTTTGGAGATGCACTGTATGTTAAGAATGTCCTTACATATATACAAATGTGAGGCAAATGGCTGCCCTCATAAACTTTATAAGAAATTGTTGATAGTTCAAGATACTAAGTAAAAACCCCAATGGAAGTTTATGATAATTACTATTTCATGCCAACGGACACAAAAACTAACATGATATCATTTTTTAAATAAAAAATTATTAAAACATCTTAAATACACAGTAGGGAAAAACTTGAAGCATTTTTGCTGCATATTTTCAATCAGTGAAATTTACAAAAAAACAATCTGTTATTTTCAGGATCCATTTGAGTTCCTTAATGTACTCTATCAGTGACATATAAAGGGAACACTGAGACTGGATACTGTGTTATGATCAGTTTATATCTTTGGAGAAGAATGACAAACTTTGCAGTTTCAGTCTAAACAAATAATGAGCACATCACCATTGTATGCTGTCACTTTTCCTTATTACAGCAGTTGGTGTTGATTTTTTCATCTAAGCTCACTCAGCAGTGGCTAGCCACAGATATTGAGTGTTGGAGAGACATTTTATATTTTAATCATCTTTAGAGGTTAACCAGAAAGAGGTTAACCAGACTTCAACTAGGAATTTATTTTTCATCAAGAACATGGGTACTAACAAATAAAGTGACCGATATCACATATGGTGGAGATTAGTATGAGATAACATGAACTGAAAGTTCTTTGCTCCCCAGTTATTTATAATTTAAAGATGTATTTTAAAAATTATGCCAGATTATACCCAACATGTGCAGTAATGTTTTCATGGAAAGTTATAAACACTTCTCACAATCAAATTTTTCATGGCATTTGCAAAAGACTAAAAATGGCACAGGATACCTAGAGGATACACTCTCAAAGACTTTGGTTATTGACAGATTAGTATATCAAACTGATATCTTTAGGAAAACATTTCCAAGATTTGGTCTTCCAACCTTATGCTATACAAGTTGCTACAGTTGTTTTTGTTTAATAAACTATTTTCAAGGTCATATAGGTTCAAGAATAGTTGGCTTAAACAAAGTTAAATTGATTTATTTACTGCAAAACCTCTGGGGGAATTTAATATGCTCATATACATTATACGTATCTAAGTTAAAAAGAATTCTTCAAGCTATTGGACCATAGAACCCATTTCCCTTAGAGCACATCACATGGCAGATTGTGAGAAACACTTTTGGAGAAGGTATTTAAGTCAACTTTACAATTCTTACATGCCACTGTAACTTTATAAATGGTAGTACAAGAATAGGTAACAGTCAGAGTTTGATCAGGAGAGGGAACCACACAACAATTTTAACAGGAATGCTTAATATAAAGAGTTTTTAACCATAGCAGAGATTAGATTAGTAATGACTGGTAAAATATTAAGAGAACTTCAAAGAATGTGACAGTAGTAGACCACCATTATCTCTAGGTGGAGATAAAACATCCAAGGAAGATCCCCAGTCCACACACCTGCTAAGGCTGTAAGCTACTCACTCCTTGGAGAGTGAATCATAGAGAAATCACTGACAGAAATTCTGAAAACTTTCCTTCAGGAATTTATTGGAAATCCATTTTCTAGGGTAGAGAAGAGAGCTAGTTACAGAAAGATGTCTCATAAGAAACATGCTTCTGTGAAACTGTTTTAGGAGATTCGGAGGGTATAGCTGGCTGATAGATACTGCTGGATATCATGCATGGTAGGAACTGGGTACTGGAGAAGGAGTGAACCCACGCTTCATGCTCCAGTTACTTGTTGATGAAGAAGCCAACTGTATTGCGTGAGCTTGTCAAGTGCACACATCTGACCCGGGGGAACTTCATTTTCTTGAAAAGACTCTCCAGCATCAGTTATTGACAAAACAGACTGCCAACTGGCAAAGGAAAAAGTGTATTTAAAGTGCCAGATCCATATTTGCACAACAGTCAAGGAAGGGTAAATTTCAAGATGAGATGCATTAAGTTGATAACTAGCACACTACATGAATATTCAAGAGAAAAATAAATTCTTGTGTTCTTTTGTTTCTTTTCCTCTTGTTTATGTTTTCATGGTTTTCTACAAACACCAGGACTTGGTCCAAAAGTTCGTTTTCTTATAAATAATAATAACAACCAGAAGTAATTAAGGATACTTGGGTTGACTCACAGGAAAAAAAAAATCTTGAAAACATTCTTCTAAAGTCTAGGTAAATTTGATATGAGCACTTTGGGCTACTAATGCAGAATACTCAATTGGCTGCAAGTAACAGAATAAATTGTTTATAATAACATAAATAAATGCTGACTTTCCTGACATGAGAATAATCTCGAGATAAGCAGTTTCAAACATTAGTTTGGTCTGTCATCCACTTCAAAGCTGCTAAAACTCTAATTCTCTTTATTTTTTTCTCATTCATTCCACATTATTACTTCATCTTCAGTAATCATATCTGCAACCATGGTAGAGCAGAGGGAGAACTTAAGAAAGCACCCTGTTCTCCTTTTTAAAAAGCAAAGGGAAATGATTTTTATAGAAGCATACAGCAAGCTTGTTAACAAAATTTATGTTACATAATTACTCCTCATTTGGGTTCTGACTGAGAAAGTGAGTTTAAATTATGTCAGTCTTCACAGTGAACCTTGTAATAACATGATTTTGGTATCTTTATTTGGTAAGCCATGTATAGTATCTTCTCCATGTGGATTTTTTATTTCTAGATTTAAATATATTGCTAAAAAAAACTTAGTCAATACATACTTTTTTTTTTTTTAAACACAGTAAAATCAATGGCAGAATGTGGTAGACAGAATAATAACTAGTTTCAAAGATGGCTATGTTTTAACCCTAGAATATCTGAATATGTTAGGTTGCCTGGCAAAGGGGAATAAATATTGCAGGTGAAATTATCATTGCTAATCCCGTTACCTGAAAGTAGAGAGATTATCTTGAATTATCCTGATGAACCGAGTGTAATCACAAGGGTCCTTATCAGTGAAAGAGGGGGCAGCAAAGA
Source organism: Galemys pyrenaicus (assembly GCA_019455555.1). Taxonomy (NCBI): domain Eukaryota; kingdom Metazoa; phylum Chordata; class Mammalia; order Eulipotyphla; family Talpidae; genus Galemys; species Galemys pyrenaicus. The sequence continues at coordinate 17,513,706 of JAGFMF010011752.1, read as the reverse complement.
GTCAAGTGGTGATATATCTATGGGAGAATGTTCCTGGAGATGCAGTGTTGTTGATGGAGGAAGGGGGCCATTGCCAAGGAATGTGGTCAGTTTATAGATGTTGGAAAATACAAGGTAATGGATTTTCCCCTAGTGACTATATAATGGAATGCAGCTCTGTCAACACCTTGATGTTAGTCCAAGGAGACCTGTTGTTGGAATTCTTACCTATACAATTGTAAGATAATAAGTTTAGGTAATTTTAAATCACTAAATATGTGACAATTTTTAATAAGTAGTGATGAGATGAGAGGGAAATACAAGGTAGATAGACATAATATTGGGATAGAATCATTCTTTTCAGTCTTTTGACCATATATTAGGCACTTCTTTGCAATGTATTCTGAAAACATTCATTTATATATTGGTTGAACTCAAAATTTAGATGTGTGACCAAATGAAATTCTGGAAATGTATTAAGATCATTCATAATTATTTATTTTCTATGGAAGAGTAAAAATGAATGCATGGAACTATCTCTGGATAAATAAGAAAATAAAAAGTATACTTAGGCTTGATTTAAGGTATCTGGATATTTGCTATTAAACCTTTTTCAAAATAGATCATTACAACATTATTTTATTTTTAGAATATAGGCTGATACTTCCAAAATGTTTAAAGAAGTTTAATATTAATGGTAATGTCTTATAAGCTTTTTCCATCTGTGATTCAGCTTATAACAAAATCAGAAAACTCAGTGGCAGATGTTCTTACCATGTGGCTATATACATGATTTTATAACCATTTTTTCGTACCAGATACCAAATAACTTTAATCTTACATAAAATTAAAAATATTATTTGCAGTACTAAAACATTGTGAATTGTTAGTATAAAAAAAGTCATAGACTGTTAACATAATGTATTTAATATACTTGTTTTTTCTTACATTAAGTAGGTTTGAAAGTAAGTTTCTAATAGAAAGACTTTAAATATTGTTCCCACACAAAAACCTGCTATATGCATCACCATAGAGTAAGTTTAAGCATGTTTATTCACTTTCCTTTCAAAAAATATAAAGCATCTCCTTTCTTAAATTAGCTCATTCTTCCACAGTGCAGATAATATTTAGGTTTTGGATACATTCTGACACAATTTAAGTTCCTTGTTCCACTTTATATTTTCAGGTGGGTTTTGACAAGTTATATGCCTTAGCTAAGTCTTAGTTTTCTCATTTATAAAATGGGTATGATATTACAAAAAAATCTAGGATTCTGGAAATTTTCCAAAGTAGGCACTTAATCAACTAGAGTAATTATTCTTATGATGCTTATGCTAGATATATGATTAAAAGAATGCACACATATTTGCAACACGTGCATGTACAAGAATACATACACATAAAACCCACAATTCTTCCAGAAATACATAACCTAATTAAAATTAATAAATTAAAAATATATAACCTTATTAGATCTATTTTTCTGACTCTGTTTTATCATTAGCTTTAGATTTGAGTAATACCATCAAGAGAATTGGACTATGAGAACAAGTTCAAGAGCATATATATATATATTTTGGGGGGGGTAGAATTAGGAATTGATTTTATTTTTTAAAGTTATTTATATATATTTTACATCATTCTTCAATTTTTTTTTTGCTTTCTTTTTTAAGGTGTTATTCCTATAGAATTTCCACCACAAATTCACCCATGCACCATCACCATAGTCCCTTTAAAAGTACTTATATTTTTGATCAATATTTGAACATGACACTTAGAAAGAATATACAATTTCTACTACTAATAATTATAATTAAAAATCCCTAATATTTTTGTGTGATTGCAACTACTGAGTTCTTTTCTAAGTGCTTTATGTGTATCATTAACTGATTTTATCCTCATGACAATGTCACATGTAGGCACTACTATTTTACTACACAATGCACATTTGCTTATGGCAACAGTCAGAAGGACTTATTATATGAAGGAAGTAGGACATGATAATATATGATAGTACATAATTTGTATTTATTATTTAATTATATGGATGGTTGCATTAGGGAACAATGTAAATAAAACATTAAAAACAACTAAAATTTAGTCCAAATATTTATGTGACCACTTCATATAGTTGATGACATCTGAATTAAAGTTTCTACTAGTGCATTTTCTATGTCTGTTGCTGAAATTAAAATACTATTTCTATTGTAACAGAAATGCTGAAAAGCTTAATATATATTAAAATAACTTGATATTTTAAATTACTTATATATGTAAATGGTGGATCAATGGCATTATCTATATGTTGCTAATTACTATAGGACTTTTTATTTTATTAAATAAATCACTTCTTGTTATGATTGCTAGATGTTGCACTCTCAGATTTCATACTGTGTGTGCTTTACTATGGACAAATAAATATTTGGATGATGCTATGGATAAAGGATATTACCCTAAAGATAAATGATTGAAAATATTTGATAACTATCAATAAGAAAACCCAGCACTCTGTTAAGTAAGTGATTGTATGTTATAAAACACATCTATCTCACACGTCCACATGTGTTCATTGACTGGCTGGCTAGTTTTCCTTTTGTGCTGAGGCTGGTATTGTAATTACTTCAAATAGCCTTTCAGTGGAATGAAAACAAGGATATAAAAGGGAAAGCCTATTTCCTCACATGGAACAATCAAATTAAAGACACGGATTTCTGCGGCACGCCTGCTGGATCTCATATCCTGATGTGCCAGGTTGATACTGAATGATTTTCCGTACGGGATAAATCTCTATGGGAAATTTCCAGAATTAAAGACAAAAAAGTTTTACTGAGTTACACCCATTTTTAAGAAGCAAAATGATTCATATCCTGCTAATTTTAGCCTGTTTTATTTCCAGTGCTTAAATTGTATAGTTGCTCTTCTGAACAGAATGCCTACTATTTGTATTTGAATTAATACCTTAAAGTCTGTGTTTTCATTTGGCAGAAATGATGTGCCCCTCTAAATAATAAGTATACTTGTCCTTTCTTAGTATCCTCAGTTTAGTTTCAAAGAAAATAAATCAAACTTTTAGCCTACTGCCATTTCTCTACAGAATTACTTCTCCTTGTGTTTTGTTTTTCCTTTGTTAAGAAAAAAAATATGAAACAGGTAGATGATCTCTTTTTTAAAAATCAAATGCTAGATACTGTTAATAACTATAACATGTGAACATGTAATCTTCCATTTCAAGATATAACTCCAAGTATTACAGTTTTGTGACATAGTAGAACATTGTTCAATCTTGTATTTATTAGCAACCTCATTTCAGAATTTTGTTTACTGACTGTTGGTGAGAACTGCACAATAACTATATAAATTGTTGGTGAGAAATGAAACAATTACTAATAACAAATTACACCCTGAGATTCATAAGAACATTTTAAAAAGTAAATTCCAAGCTTATGAACAACTAATCTTTGACAAAGGAGAAAAGAATATACAATGGAATAAAGACAGCCTGTTCAATAAGTGGTGCTGGGCAAACTGGACTGCT
>JAGFMF010011752.1:17352535-17509690 GCA_019455555.1 Galemys pyrenaicus | reverse complement strand
AAAGGAATAAGAACAATAATAATAACAATAACAGCAATAAAGACACAAAAACCAAAAATGAGGAGACAAGGACAAACTGGGGACACTTGGTGGGGAGGGAAGAGTGGAAGGGTGGAGGGCAGACAGGAGCACGGGGGACTGAGGTGATGGTGCACTGGTGTTATAGTGATGGGGAATATATGGGGATTACAATTGATGTCAAATATATGTAAATTAAAAAAATTATTTTAACAAACAAACAAAGTAATATAGCCAATAAATGGCAAAGCTGAAAAAAAAGTAAATTTGATGTTCTGAAGATAATTATAAAGGTTTTCATTTCTAGTACTTGTTATTGCAAGGTCATCAAAGGTTTTAAAGAAGCAATGTAATTTTATTAAATTTTATAAAATATTTAAAAGTCATACCTGAATTTTGTATTTATTTCATCTTTTGATCTTTCATCAAAATCCTTCTATAATTTCCATGTGTATGCCATTTTATATATATTTATATATTGTTATAAAGTTTGATATAGCACCATAAAGAGGAAAATAAAAGAAGACTAAAATGAGAGAAAAAGGATAGAGTTAAAAGGGAGCCTAAGTATATAAAGGAGGCAAATTCTTGCATCTTAGATTTTTTTTCTAACCGAGGATCTATTATTTTTGTTTCAATTTTAAGTTTCTTCATATTCTAGTGACATTTTCTCTAGCTATTTCTAATTTCTTCCTTTTTGCTCCTTCATTTATGTGTGATAGTTCACAACAGTCTGTAGTTAAGTAATAGTATACAGTATAAAGCATAAAGCATAACTTTAAAATAATCTTTGTGAAAATAGCATTTAAATTGTGGTGAGGGGGCATGCTTTTCTTCCTTTCTGTAAATACACTAGCCTTGCCTTTGTGTAATCGAAAGTTAAAGTTGCAGCATGGAGCATTTTAAACTTCAGCGGCAATATAAAGAGAATTTCAAAAACTGGGGTGAATTATTTTGGGGATTTAAAAGTTTTATATATAATCACAGATTTTGATAGCTTTTCAATTGTTCAAAGAATAAGAAACTTAGAAACTACAGCCAATGACAGGTTGTATGATTTTGTAAATCCATTTTATTATTTCAAAGCTTATATATTTTATCTTCAAAAATGAAGAAAATAAGGCAAAACTGATGGGTTTTTGTGATCAAACAAGATATTCACATATTAAGGAGGATCATCCTATATGGATTCACTTTCCTAAACCTAGTTTCCATTATAAATTTCCCCTAAGTATGCTTAGCCTTATGTTTTTATTATATCCTTGTCTTCTTTGCTTGACTTCAGTTGGTAAGGAAATGTGTAAATAATAATTGTGTTATGTATATAAGTTACATGGGAACAACTATTGGAAATAAATATCTCCAATTAGAACTTGCTATTTGTATTTCCATAGTCTCAACTAATTGAAAAAAAAAAAACTGTCTTAAATACCACTTTCTGAAGGAAGAGTTATTGGGTCATTTTGTCTATCGATGAGTTATGTGTATTTTTATATAGGTGAGTATACATATCTGTAAAACTTCCCCAGGTTTTAACAATGCATAGAGTTTTAGCAGGCAGCAAAGCAGCAGGGTGACTGAAATAACAATTCTAAGAAAAAGAGAACTGTTAATATTCACATCTTGGAGGCTATAGGCAGCAAATCAGTTACTTGTGTATTGATCTTTTATTTCAGAAATGTCTGTGGATAATTATAATTCCAGGTCTAAAAGACAATAGCAGACTACTACTCTTAAAATGATTTCTTCTAAATTAAAAATATTAAGAGAATAGTCTTGAATTAAGTCAGGAAAAAATATCATTTATTCAGTAAATATTATTTGAGTAAAATATGCCAGGCATTATTTCAGGCATTTGTATATACCAGTAAATGAAACATAAGAGGAACCAGAATAATTAGAGTTGAATTCTTATCAGTATTAATAAAATCCTTAATCTGAAAAATAGGACTCTACCTTTGAAATATTAGGACACCTGTGTGAAAGAAAAATTTGGACATATTTGGGGAAAGAAGACCTTGAAAATTAGAAAAATTAGTGAAAAATATGTTGGGAGATTCAAAGTATCATAGTGTGGCAAAATACTTTGATAATATGGGTACTGAGAAAATATACTTTAAAAAGTTAGAGTTAAGACTCTAAGACTTAAAGTCATAGGAGTGATATCTCTCTCTCTCTCTCTCTCTCTCTCTCTCTCTCACACACACACACACACCAAGAGAGAGAGAGAGAGAGAGAGAGAGAGAGAGAGAGAGAGAGAGAGAGAGAGAAATACAAATCAAGGGGATAGGGAGTGCTAAATACAGTGCGTGATAGATGACCTCCTGAAAAGGATTATCCAAACAGAAATCTGAAATTAGGGACGATGTTTGAATAGTTAGTTTATACTTTTGACAGTCTCAGAATGCATAGTTTCAAAACTCTCCCTGTGAGAATCTAGCAAGGTACTTTTGTACTGGAAAATACTAATAAAAACATATCTGGACCAAAAACTTAACAGAAGTTTTCTGACCCGGGAACTAGTGTTCTTCCTGAATGCATTATGTAAGGAAAGAGGAAATTTTAAGTAAGTTTAACTATACAAATTTAGCTGAATCTTCCTAAGTGAGTAGATGGACAGAAAAGAGAAAATGATTCTATCCTACTGCTGTAGAGATGAAGGTAGCAGATAAAACCCACTCAAGGACTGGAACATAAAACAATGAGGAAAAGATATGAAGACTCTGTAGTTAAGTCATTGGTCTTTACCATTTCTCTAGTGACACAGAATCATAAATTTCAATGGCATTTTCAGTTCAGAATTTGCTAAAGTGATCTCCAGGTGAAATCAAGTGAATATGAGGCAGGCTTTTTCCTAGCTGGCAGTTCTTTTAGTTTGAGAAATATAATGGACATCTGCACACAAGGAATACACATTCAGTCCGACACTGAGATGGCAAAGACAGAGTTAAAAGGGGAGTCAGAAATTAAGATCTGAATACAGAAGCATAGCCCCTCAAATTAGCACTGACAACTGTTGTTTCCATTCCTCCAAATTCTCAACTAATTGAGAAAGCAGTAGGAATTTAAATGCCCCTTCTGGAGGAAAATAAGACAGTTTTCAGCCCATTCCAAAGGTATGATAAGGCTGAATATGAAAATGAACTACTCTTGGATATATTTCTTGATGGAAACATTCAACATTTTGGTATGTATTACATTTTCATATATAAATTGAAAACCTGCTAAGGCAAAAGCAATGATGTTCTCTGCCTACCCTCTAGCTCTAACATAGCTATGAGTATGTGGCAACTTTAATTATATTCTGGAACTATTTGATTCCTGCAATGTCTGGTGTAGGAGATTCAGATTAACTCCCCCACCCTTTCAAATCTGGTAGATATTGAACAATTGAGTGATAATCTTGTGAAGCTGATTAATTCTCTAGATTCATTAAATTCATTAATGAATTCATTAATTCTCTAGATTCTATTTGGACCATAGAATACTTGGCATCAAACTCATGTCATGGAACCACAACCAATTGCTGGGGTAGAGAATACAGATTTCAGCAGCGGACAAAAACCACAAGTCTACTTGGGTTAGAGAAACTCTCCCACTGAAACTAAGCAAATACAAAATTGGAGTGAGTAGATGTTGGTCTTCAATCTCTGAATTCACAGCATAAAAATAACTTAAAATTTGACATCAGTTCTCTTTGATTTTATTTAAAAAATCAATATAATTTCTGGTATTTAATTTCTCTTTGGGCATTTGATGAAAGGTATTTTATAATTAAGATATATGCATGAGGTTAGCTTAATGTTGTCACTCTGGTTTCTTGATCTTATAGGTTTTATTGGATAAAGTAAACATCCATAACTTGGAAGGAAAATGGAATAAGAAATTTATTTTTAGTCTTGAGTAAAATGTGATGTTGGTATGATTTTATTCACAGCACTATTTTTAGTCATTTCAGAACCTTCTGGGACCTTAATCCATGCCACCAGACATTGGAAAGTTGCTTCCAGAAGGCTGTGGCAGGACTGTTCTCAGGAATCACTGACATCCTTTTCTTAGGTATTGAGTCACAATTCCAGATGGTCATTGATTTCATGGTTCAGATCAAATGCTATTAGGGAGAAATGAGTTTTCTCTTACTGCTAGTTTCTATAGAATTTTCCCCTAAATATTCATGCCCTCTTATCTTATATCTTCTTATTCTCATAGGGAAAAAAGTGAGGTAGCATCAGGGTTGAAATTCTCTGATTAAGTGTTAATCTTTTAGAAGTTTATTTGTACAAAGTATTTGTATGTAGCAAAAATCCAGCACTTCAGTTGGCATGGATCCTTAGATGAGTTGTTTTAGGCCCCAAATTGGTGTTTAGACAAGTGATGATTAATCCCATTCCCATTCTGATTGTCCCAATACCCATATAACATCATAATTATAATAAGTCCCTTCCTTAATTTTATAATATTTCCTTTTTATCAACACTGTTAGAATATAGGTTGAGAAGAAGGGTAGGAATTACTGGACTCCTTCAAGACCCTAAAATTTTATATATAACTGTGTAGGCCAAAAGCTTGCATGTACTCTACTACTTCTCTGATTGCAAGTCCCAACCTCTCCATAAAATCTGTATTACATCTGCACTGTGCTAGTGATGTGTGTCTGTGACTCTCTTGCATAAGATATCCACACTGGGATACAGAAATCCAGTCCTAATATTTTTTTCTTATGATGATGGAGTATCTGAAATGTGCTGCTATCCAGACTCCTCCAGGCCACCAGGGAGCATCTTTCTTCTGTCACTCCTAGAAAGGCCTCATGGGTCACATGGCTCAACGTATCTACAGTCAGAAAAGGATAAGTTATGATGCAGCAAAAACACACAGAATTTTTACTTACTTGAAGCAGCAAAGTTTATCTCTTATGCATTGCTACATGTTTATTGTGGGCAAGCAAGGAGGTTGTGTTTGTTACAGTTATCTAGGGATCTGGGCTGATGAAGGTTCTCTTGTAACATACACTTCCAGCAATGCAGAGTCAGTAAAAAAAATGTAGCAAGCCACATCAAAACCTTTAGTGTAGATGTGGAACATGACATTTTCATTCATATTCCCTTGCCAAAGCAAATCATATGGTCATTCTTGAATTTAACATGTTTTAGATGTCTATACTCCATTTGGGGAATCACCAGATAGTTTAGTGTCCACATTTCTGGTGTCCTGGTATCCTTTGATAGTGACCTCTGCCACTTCTGACACATAATCAACCCTTTATTGGTTTTCTCCATCATATTTCTCAGTACACTGGGGAAAATACCCTCCATCTCCATCTCTGGCATCTCACTTTTTTTCAACCAGAAAGAGATGCATTATGCTCTGAAACTTAACTGTAGGTTCTTTTATTACTGTCAATATCCTCTTCAGATTTCTTACAGATACTTGGCACAGTCAATGCTAGAAATTTGTCCTCTGCCATGCAATTTATTTAAGACTTATGATATACATTGGGATTCTGAGATTCAAGGAGAAAAACTGTGTTATTAGAGTAAAAATTTCTGGTAATTATTTTAAAATAAAAATTAACATTTTGAAAATTTAATATTCACTTTAATTTAGTTCTCTGTAGAATTTATTCCATAGTGCCTTTTTTTCCACTTTCCACTTCACTACGTAACACTAAATAGAACCTAAAACAAAATATTGAAACTGAAGTAATCAACACACCTCAGATTGCCATAATTTAAAATAATATATTGAGAATTTTCTGAGGAGAGAATTTAGCTTGTATTAAAACTGCAAAGTTTGGAAAATAGTAAAACATGTTTTAATGTAACTATTGGAAACAGAGAAAGAAAATGAGACCCCTATATTTTATCCCAATTATGTAAATTTTAAAATAGCTTTGAAAGACATATAGACAGCCTCAGGAAAACTTGAGAATATACCTTTCTGGAAAAAAAAATTGAAATTGTCAGAAAATTCACCGCTATATAGATGATAGTGCAGCACAATTTGAAACGATCCCCAGGAAGGACTTATTTTGAAGCATATGTATGTCTCCTTTGTGAACTATAATAGTGTCATTCACCTAACATGAAGCTACCAATTTTTTACAATCTTTGTGAAGTGGATAAATGATCCTCCTAACACCAAATCTGGTCACTAGTTTGATATTTGAGCCTCTATTTTTAACACTGAAATTCTAGTACATGAGCCTGCTAGGTTTGTTTTCTTTTTTCTTTAAGCACATTTGTAGTAGTATTGCACAAAGGGAAGGCTACAATATCCCCCAAAGAATATTTTTTGAAAGACAGGAAATATGAAACACCATATAAAGATCAACCAAATAGAAAGTTTTGAGGTGCAAATCGAGCAAATACATAGCATATGAAGTTTATTTTAAAATGTAACCTGAAGCTTACTTTTAAGAAGTAGGATTTCAGTTTTTTCTAGTTTGTCTAGTTTTTTAACTTTTATAATGTTCTCTAAGTAAGAAAAAAAAAAACTCCCACTGTACAAATTTGAAGGAATTTTCTATATACATTTGTGACATTTGTAAAGAAAATTCCCATCACTGAAAATCTAGATGTAGGGAAAACAAAGGGTAAAGTTATGTAAGTGGAGGAATTATTTCCTAACAATTCTCTGATTTAAAAATGGAAAAAAACAAAACAAAACAAAGTAATAATAATCCAGGTATCAATTGCTAAAGAAATCATGAGCTATGAAGATTTACAGTCTTGTAAAATGAAATTTGGGATAAATGGGAAACTATTCACACATTTAAAGTCATTTCATTTCCTTTGCATTTGGTACTGAATTATGTTGCCCTCCTCCTTTGTGATAATGCTTATTGCTCTCATTAGGTAAATTATACGCTTGTTCTTAGGATGAAATAAACATGGCTCCATGGTGGCACAGGGGTTAAAGCCTCAGTGCTATCAAGCTATTGCCAGGCACTGTGATATGAGTTCGATCCCCCATCAGGGAACTGACCCACATGGAGGGCAGACTTCTGTGCACCTGCTGCTCTCCTCAGCAATCTATTTCAGTATATCTGCCTGTTCTAATTCCTACTCTGTCTCTGGTGAATCCTCTCATCCCATGCACCCCTGGCCTAACACCCTGGTTACTGAATACATAAATAAATAAAAATAAATCTTTAAAAAGTGGATGAAATAAACACTATGATCTATGACACCATTTCTAAGGGAGATTTTCAATTTGAGGCACATGAAAGAAAGATCCTTTCCTTAGGAAACACATAAAAGAGGACAAGTCATAATTTTTCTTCTTTTTTTTTGGTTTAAGGAGGAATCATAACTTTTTTTTGGTTTATGGCCCAAAAAAAGTTCTATTTTGTAATTTAAATCTAAGATTGTGATCATTGTGAGAATTCATTACATGATTTCTGCTAATACTTCTTTAACTGCTCAGTTCTCTATTTGCTGAAGAGTTTATTTCTCTGCTATATGCTAATAATTTGTTGGATGTCATTTCAGTTATATTTGCCCTTTGATACCAATTTTTCTTTAGCATAGCACAGGCAAGTTTATTTATAATTTTTTTATAACAATAATATGCTTCAATCCCCTATCCCACAATAAATATACCTTCATCCTTACGCACCCCTGGCCAGACGATATTGTTTTCACTCAGTTTCTCCAATCATTATTATGATGTTATATTATGCTTCTTTACATTACTCTACTCTGAATATCTTCTAAACATTAAAGATTTAGGGCCTCCATGGTGGCACAAGGGGTTGAGGTGCAGCACTATGAAACTATCAGCAGCCATTGCAGCATGAGTTAGATCCCCAGCCAAAGAGGTGGCCCACATGGCATAGCAAACGTCTTCTGGCTCAGCTGCTCCTCCCCTCAGTAGTATATTTCAGTGGATCTGCCTGTTCTGTTCCCCACTTTGTCTCTGGTGAATCCTCTCACTTTCTGTATCTCTTGCCTGTACCCCAGTTCTTGTATGAAAAATTTTTTTATAAATCTAAAAAAAATTTAAATATTTAGATATAATGTCCAAAATTAGACAGCACTCTGAAACCTACAGAATACAAAGAGTGAATGTGTATTCTCATTACATTGTTAGTGTATATTAAACTGCCATATCTTCATCATGCTACCTATATAATTAATTTTGAAGAATATTAATGTAATATTTCATGGTTGTACCCTAAAACTCTTGGTGACTTTTATCAGATGACCCTACATATATTGTTGAAGTCATAATTTGTGTTACTTTCTCTTGATCTTGGCTTTTTTAAACTGAAAAATTAATACTTTCCTTTTCTTAATTACTAAAATTAGGAGTCTGGATGATAAAAGAAGTATTGCTGGTCAGTTTGAATAATGGTTTTGCTATATTGTATTAGAGTTTACTTTAAGATATTAAAAGATAAAGATGGTTTCTTCAAATATCTTTATTGATGGTGAACTGGTTGAGACTGAGTTGCTAAAAGCTAACAGCTGTTGGAAAGGTAAATCCTACTATCAAGGGTTGGAGACATTAGTCATAAAACCACTTGCTTCTGTACTGAGTGAGAGCAGACAGTGTAGAGATGGTGAACCTCAAAGACAAGTTAAGCCTAGACTGACTTGATAATCCTATCCAATGTGACAGCCCACCGTGCTGAGGTATGTCTAGGACAATTCAGAGGGAAATCAGGAAGAGGAGGCCAAAGGGTGTTCTTGCTCTGCCCAGAAAGCTGTTCTCCAGATTTAAGAGAGTTGCTTTAGCTCTGATGAAGTGACAAGCTTGGATGCAGAACAACAGACGCTAAAGCTGTAAATGGCTGGCCTCGGGCCCTGTGTGGCAAGGGTCCGGCTCCTTTGAAAGTTCAAGGTTTTCTACGGAAGCCTAAGAAAAACCAAGTTTTTGCCAAACTGTTATTAAAATTAGAAGTGGTATAAATTCACACCAATTCTTTAGGTCCTGTTTCAAAGTATATCTTCTTTTATGTGTATGATGTTAAGCAATATTTAACTTACTTGATACATATTTATGATACTGTTCTAAAATCCATCTTAGGAATTCAGAAAACTGTGCTTATATAAGAAATCTGGAGTTTGATAGTGTTTTAAATCTATCAAGTAACACCACTCTCTAGTGTCAATTAAATTGCAGTGAGAAGTAGTATGATTTCTCAGAGGGTATAAGTAATTAAGCAATACAGGTTTATAGAGAACCTAAACATTACATCTGGGATTAGGAAATTGGCCTGGGGAAGTAGTTTAAATCCTATAAATAATTTTAATAGAGTTTTCTTCATGAAAATATGTGCAAACCCAATTTGTCCTTCATCTTTCTTCTTTCTTAGGGATAAAGAGTATGTATATTCACCACCTCCAAAAGAAAATTACCGAAGAAATATGGTACAGAGAACTGTTTTTGGACTAGCAAGACTTCTGAGCTGGATGAAAAGGATAAAGATCATCTGGTCTATTTTATATTTCAGATGAGTGAAAGTGAAGTCCAGAGAAGTAAAGTGCCTTGTAAAAGATCTCGTAAAACAGATAATTACAGAGGGAGTATCCAGGATCCAGTCCATTAATAGGCCCCATGAAGAGTATGAAAGTTTATCCAAAATATTTAACAACCACAACAAAAGCATTGCTAAAACTTATAAAATGTGTGTGATAAAATACTGAGACTTGAGACACTTAAAGCTATGACGAATTACCTTGTAAGGGTCCTCTGAGATTTGGATGTAGTTAGAAATCCAAGGTACTGGGAGGTTGAAGAAACCATCTGATCTAGTTTGAGCATAGCACCAGGATTCAATCCCAGGTCTAGTTCATTCCAAGTCACATTGGGGAACTTTTCTTTCAAGAATGAAAATAGGGTGATGTTTATTACTATTATTCTTTTGTTCAATGTGATATAAAATAATGAGGCATATTCAAGTAATCAAGGAAAGATCAAACATCCAGTGACAAATGTTTGGGAGAACTGGAACTCAAGTGATAATTGCCAGTATAAAGGGTTGACACTACTCAAAACCTTGATACCATTGGGAATATTTAGCTAGTTTTCTAAATGTGATACTCTGATGACATATCAACAGCTAGATATTTTATTCAAGATAGATGATTCAATGAACCCAGTCATCTGACTTTTTGATTCATCCTAAAATTTATATTACAAAAAAATAGGTAGTTCTTTGCCTATTTATGTCTATGCAAAGATATTTTTCCATTAATGAGCCTGCCCTTTCAAAATGTAGCTCTTGCCCACCTGTAGCTAGGTAAGGATCTCTTCTCCTTCATTAGCTTACTGTGTGCTGCTGAAAAAATATTATATGGCATAATAATCTAAAAATGTAATTTCAAGACTCAAAGCAAATAAAATACACTCTGGTCCGAACCTTAAGTCAACTAAATCAGAATATCAGGGTGGCAACTAGTTATCCATGTCTTAATAACTCTCTACATGATTCTTTTACCTACTTAAGATTGACGTGGCATCTGCCACTTTTTTGGTACCCTGTAGAACCATATTTACTAGAAGAGGAAAATAGGTGTAAAATCAAGATACTGTACCTGGAAATGATAATTTTATGAAATGAAAAGATGAAACTGTTCTTTGGGATGTATTTCTTATGCCAGCACATATGGAAATAAAACCAAACATAATTTGAGAAAGATTTTTACAAAGAAGCAGGAGAATTGCAGTATTAATTCATCTCAGAAGGAATTTTAAGAATATTTGTATATTGTATTTAAATAAGACCTTTTAAATTTTTTAATTAAGAGGATTTTTCTAATTATGTAAAAATAACAAATGTCAAAATTAATTTGTTTTTGATTATGATTTTTCATGTTTAAAAATATTCTTTTATATGAAAACAATACTTATTTTGATTTCAAAGTATATCGCTTCTGCCATCTGCTCTAGTTGCATTGTTATACCTGAGAATTTATTTTCAATGTGATTCTTTAATTTAAGCATGTTTCTATGCCACTTCTTTCTCTATGTAATAGGAGTATACTGTAATTACATTTAGGTGAAAAATTTGGAAGTGTTACAAATAGACTACCATCTGTTGTGATGTTTAAATTCTGAATAATAAGCTTTATCAATATAAGAATATTTTACCTTACATGTTTAAACAGTGGCTATAAATAATTTTTAAAGTACTTGATTGCAACCTTAATGTATATATGAAGTTACTATCTCTGTGACATGTAAAGTCAAATGCTGGTTATATATAGTGGAATAGTTCCAGTAAGAGTCCCACTGCTATATGGCTAGCTGCATATGCCCCATGTTCATGCTGAAGGAGGATAAAGGCAGGTAAACAAGGCTTTAGTTTGTTCTGTTTGCTGCAAAGAACCATTTTACCTTTTCCAGAGCTATATGGTGCCATAATATTAGGGTAGTTAAATTGTCCTACCAAAAAGCTTCTTGAGCAAAAGAGCTAGATACTTTTCAAAAAAAAAAAAAAAAAAAAAGACATCTATATGTCTAACAGGTATGTGAAAAAAGTGCCCATCACTACTTATTATCATGGAAATGCAACCAAAGTACAGTGAAATATCACCTCACACTAGTGAGAATGGGTCATATACTTTATTATATAGAGTAATTATTTCTTTTGGAAAGGACATAAGGCTCAAAAGGAGATTTCCTTGACTTTTCTCATTATCACTACTGCTGAGTTGCTTCTCAGTTATGAATTGACTGTATTAAATCAGTTCCCCAGAAGTAGAAGTAGGTAAAGTTTCTATACATGTAGTTTATTAAAAAGGGTAATTTCAAAAGCCAAGATTGGAAACAACCCAAATGTCCATCAACAGATGATTTGATAAAGATGAAGTGACTATACACAATGGAAAACTATTTGACTATAAAATAAGATGAAATCCTTCCATTTTCAACAACATGGATAGACCTAGAGTGTATTATTAAAGTGAAAGAAGTTAGATGAAGAAATACAAACATAGTATGATTTCACACATACGTGTAAGATAAAGAAAGAAAACGAATGCTTAAATAAAACAGACAATAACAAACTCCTAGAATGTAAGACCAAACAATGTTTCCTAGAAGGGAACCTGGAAGGGGAGGTTCATCAACTAAAGGGTTCAGCTGTATGGTGAAATATGGAAACTTTTGGTAGATGGTAGACCTTTGGTAATGAAATAATATAGTATTTACAGATGACTATATATGTCTATGTGCATGTATATTTGTATAGATATTATATATGTGTGTAATGTATATATATTCTATATATATACACAGATGATTTATAATGTGCCACTGAAATTTATGTAATGCTATGAACCAATGATACTTCAACACAAAAGTTTAATTAAAGACATTAAAAAATAGGATATGCAGACATTAACTAGGGAAAATTACAGATTGTCACAGGAATGTGATTCAATCATTGAGAAAATTTTGAAGAGCAAGTAGGAATCAACAAAACAAGGTCATATATAGGACAATACAGTTCAATTCCAACTTATGACAACTAACAAAAGTAACTTCAGTGATGTCTTTGTGGATTCATGTCCAGTGGCAAGAAAAACAAAAGTAAATGTAAATAAATGGGAATACATCAAACCAAAAAGCTTCTTGAGCAAAAGAGTTAATTAGATACTTGTCTAACAGGTGTATGAAAAAAGTGCACATCACTACTTATTATCATAGAAATTCAATCAAAGTACAATGAAATATCATCTCACACCAGTGAGAATGGATGATATCAAAAAGACCAAAACCAAGTGTCATGAGCATGTGGAGAAAGAGGAATCCACTACACTATCGGAGGGAATACAGACCAGTACAACCCTTATAGAAAATAGTAAGGAGGTTTCTCAAAATATTAAAAATAGATCTATCATATTATGCAATATTTATTTTCCTAGATATATACCCAAAGAATGCAAAAACACTAATTTAAACAGATAAATGTACTCCTACATTCATTACAGCACTATTTGCAATAGTCAAGTTATAGAAACAACCTGTGCCCAAGGATGAAGAAAATGTGGTACATATATACAATGGAATACAACTTAGCGATGAAAAGACAGGTTATTTCCATTTGTGACATGAATATAACCAGTAGGGATTATGTAAGAAAAATTGATCAGGAAGAACATGATTAACATGGTTTCACTTATATGGGAAATATGGATAAATAAAACATAGGGTCAGATATAGTCAAACCAATAACAAACCCTAGAAAACTATCTGTAGAATTTAGGTTACTAAAGAGAGAGTGGGAAGGAGAAAAACAATGTGTAGGGATGACCAATATGGAGGACTATGGATGCCTGGTGGTGAGTGTGGTCTGGTGACATACATCTGAAGAGGTGTGATACTATATCTTTGAATCACGGGTAATGTTGTAAGTCAATGATATCTCAATTAAAAAAAAAGAAAAGGTCATAGCTGTAAATTAGTTTTACTTATTTAAGAGAGATGGTCATCAGTGCTAAAATCTATTTTTTAAAAAATATAAATAGAATCAATGCTGGATAAGTCTCAATCTATCAACAAACTATAGTTACCCAAGAAAATATGTAAAGACTAGGAAACAAACAGAAAAGTTTTTCATTGCATTGAGAGATGATTATTAAAGTATTCTACTAAATACTAAGTGTGTCCAGTATTTAGTACCAAACTAAACCAAAACTTTAGTACTAAACGAAAATGTGCTGTATTTCCACTTTTGAAGTAAATTCTATATCCATAATATTTGCAATAGGAATGGAATCCAAAAGAAAACTAGTAATTTTTGATCACCAGAGAACACCAAATTAACTTATAATTGTGTCAGAGAAGTATGACAGGGGATCCATAAAATATTTAAGCATCAAAACATTTTAGTGTAATGTTTTATTAGTAAATTAAACTGGAAATATCAATTGAAATGAAAATAACAGTGCAAAAATTAATGTTAAAAGACAGTTCTTCCATGTATTTCAAATATATATGATTAAACAAGTGAAATATTCAGGACCCATTAAATTAAATTTGAAAAAGTATTACAACCAATTTACTTTAAAAAGTTAATATTTATCTTATGCAGAAATCACTTCCTTTGCTAGTACAGTATTAAATATTTAAGCTAAAATCCTCTGAGAATTTACATAGTTTAACAAATAAGTTCAAGAAACACTTGGCTAAAAATAGTTGAAACCCCTACTCTAATAAATTTGGTATTATTCAACTAAACAGAATAGACTAAATTCTTCACATTTCCTCAGGATTTGGTATTCATTGATTTAATAGAATTTCACTAGAAGTGGGTAACCTGGAGGTTTGCAAATCCCATTTAAATTACTCTTCGCATTTACTTTTAATGAAAGTTCTTCTATGGGAGTAAAGCATTTTGCTTTTTAGACCTAAATCTGAATCTAATGTAAATAATTACTTTAAGTGTTTTAGTGGAAGGCAATTTATTATCTTGTTCCAAATACATGATTTTGTTCACTGGATAACTATTTGCAAACAATGTGCTCCTACTCAGACTAAAAAGAAGGCAAGAAGCTGTATCTTAATGCCAATTTTATTCAGTTCTGTGGATTTATTTATTGATAGGTATAATAGATACTTAACCCATGTGGTTTTTGCTTTAGAATATATAGATTAGTTTTTATATGAAATGCGCTGTAATGGCCCAGGCTATTGTTCTAAGCATGTAGCTTTGGAAAGGAAATGTTCAATAAATAATAGGAATCATTATTCAAATTTAACTCGGAGAGTGGAGGGTTAATTTGCTCAAGGCTAATAACCCCTTGAGGTGATCCTCCCAGAAAAAAGAACTGTGTTCCTTCAGAAGCACCATGGTAACCAGCCTTGGTATGATGCTCAAGGCAATTAATTTTGGATTACTACAGCACTTGGATGCCAGCTCCCCCTTGTCATCAGCAGCAGCACAAGAGTCTGTTTCTTTTCCAATGTCTAGCATAAAACTTAGCCCAAATTTCTGGTTTGTCTCCCAGAATCTAACTTTCTGGTTCTACTAGAGCACTGTGCTTAACAGGGACCCCAGCATTTGCTTTTGCTCTTGTCTCTGAGCTTTTTCCAATAACTGCTGTTCCATTAGGCCTGGAATGTACCCCCTGGCCTTGTGCCTTTTTGTTCACTCAACACTTATTTTTAATTCATGTCTAGAAATACATATGCATATAGATGAAAGAAAAGAAAATAGATACATGAAAATGTCCAATATCCAAATTGTAATGCTGATGCTGCGACATTAAGATTCTTAATGCCTCAGCCTTAAAAAATGCTTTTGTGAAATGTCACTTGTGGGGTTCTTGTTATAATTCCATAAGATGATACTTGTAAAGTACTTCTAAGAGTATTCAGTGTTTATTTGTAAATTTATTGATATGGCTAATCATTCCTTTCTGGGGTTGATGGAGTATCTACAGTGAAAAAGGAAATATCCAAAGCACTTAATAATTATCCTAGTAAATTTTCATAAATACTAGTCATAGTTCACCAGCAGAGTTTTAACTACCTATATTTCCATTATTAAACTAATTTACTATTTTAAGGTTATGCTTACATTAAAATTAATCATGATTTCCCATTATTCGTAATTTTAAGTCAACTTTATTATAAATTGGATTTGACATAGTTTTCACCTTTATTAAACAATATGGACTGGATTTAACATAGTTTTCACCTTTATTAAGCTATATGGACAAATGTTTATTATTGAAGTGCTTGAAATTGCAATGCACATACCAGGGATCAAATGTATTCATTTGAAAGATCTATTCAGAGGCTCTTATTCAAGAAGGCTCTTATACTATAAGGATGGGCTTCATCTACTTTTATCTCATAAATAACAAAGGCTAGCTAAATATAAGCCTAATAAATGTGAGTAATTTTTTAATGAAGTAAGTGTTATTTAATAGCTGGAATTTGTAAGGAACACCTGTCATTGTTTAGAGTATAAGATTCTAGAACGTTGAATAGACAATAATGTTTAGAATAGCATCCTTGCCACTGGACTCCACTCTGATTTATGATTTGTCAGACGATTTTTGTTAAATCACACAAATAATATATTTAGTTAAATGTTTACCCAAATTCTGCCCCCAAGAGTGTTGTTGCATCTGCCATAGGCTGTTGGAATTCTTACAAGAAACCTAGAAGTACACCAAAGTTACTTACAGACGTGTGTTCACCTTCATACATATTTGTAGTTGTGATAAAATTCAGAGTTGCTAACACTGCAACATACAACTTGACATGTTAGATTACCTCATCTGCTTCTATTATAGGTTTATATAACAAATTGCATCTACTAATTACAAGGAACAAATTAGTATATGATAAATGTATCATGTCAATAAATAAAAAAATAAATTATATTTTTCACAAACTGCTGTGTTTCCAAAATGCTTGAAGAAATGTAAATGCTTTGCATTGTATTATTATGGCCACTAATGAGTTTTTAATCCTTCCAGATTTATTAATGTATAATTGACAATTAAAATTTTATGTATTGAAAGTATATAATTTGATGATATATGTACACATTGAAAATATTCACCTTACCTAGTAAAGTGTTCCTTTTCTTTTTCATATTTATTTTTGGTGTGAGGACACATAAGGTCTATACTCTTAGCAAAGTTCAAGAATACAATATTAATGATAGTCACATTGTTATACATTAGATATCAAGAATTTATAAATCCTGCACACTAAATTTTGTGCCCCTTGATCCACATCTCTCTCTATATTCATTTTGTTCCAAATCCACGATAATTACCCCTTTGTTTCTATAACTTTGCCAATTTTAGATTTCACAGACAAGTGAGACCAGGCAGTATTTCTTTTTTTTGTGTATGGCTTATTTCACGTAGCATAATGTCCTCTAAATTCATCCATGTTGTTGCAAATGGCAAAGTTTCCTTTTTCTTTTTCTGATCTGAATAATGTGTGTGTGTGCGCACGCGTGTGTGCACAACATTGCTGATAGCCATTTCTCAATCTATGGACAATTAGATTGTTTCCATGTCTTTGTTATAGCTGAGACAAATAGGAAAGTGTGTGTGTGTGCGCACGCGTGTGTACACAACATTGCTGATAGCCATTTCTCAATCTATGGACAATTAGATTGTTTCCATGTCTTTGTTATAGCTGAGACAAATAGGAAAAGTAGAAATATCTCTTTGAGATTCTGATTTTATTTTCTTTGGATATATATGTAGAAGTAGGATTGCTGGATCATAAATTTTGAGGAAGCTCCACACTGTTTTTCATAACAACTGTACTAATCCTAAGTTTTTTAATTTGTTCTTTAAAGCAAAAGTAAGTGCTCAGTCATCAACTCCCTGTTTTAATATCATAATAAAAAACTTAATTATATTTGAAAAAAGTCATTGCTCTCTAAGATGTAAATATAAATGTGTCTTTCTCTTTTTTTAATCTTATATTCTGATTTTAAAAGAAACGCATGGGTATTTTAGAAAACCTAGAATATATAGGTAAAGATAAAAAACTCAAATTACTCCAAATCCCTCAATTCAAGATTCAGTTTTAAAGATTACTCTTTTTTGCTTAATATATACAAACTACCTAGACACTTGCTATAATTTTTTTCCTTTTTGGTATAGTCTAATTTGTGTTATTACAAAAAAAATCAAAGTTAGTTTCTATGTCGATAGTTTGAGGACAGAAAAATACTCTAAAATATTGTTTACTTGGACTCCAAAATTTGATGCTTGACAATAATGATGTACAAAGTTAAAGTGCACACTATAAATTTATTTAACTACAAAATTTAATGAACATTTATTAAATATGTGTCCAGGCACTGATTTAGTTGCTAAAAAGAAATACTAATTATAGCATGGTCTAATTTTGAAGGACCTCAAAACCTAACGAAAGGGGAGGCAAACGCATAAACACCAAAATACCGCTTTGTGCAAACTCTTGTTATAATAGATATAATAAAATGATATAATGATAATGATAATAAATGAGATGTAAATTGAGATATAAATGAAAGGAGTGGATTTGGAAGGACAAGGATTAATTTATAAGGCAAACGAGGCTTGGGAAATATATCTGTAGGAAATTCCAATTAGATTTTGTAACATATGCAAAAACATGGACCCATGAAGGCATACTGAGGAACTTAGTAAGGTTAGCATGACTGTTGTGTGGATGTGAAGTAGGGTTTGCCAAGCCTGGATGTTTTAGGTAAGGTGGGAAACATGAGTAAAGACAGATGGATGAAGACAGTAACAATGGTGGAGGATGTGGTAAACTGGAAAGTATCTGAAGCATCTAAAGGGGGTGGGCAATCAACTAAAACACATGTGCTTGCCAGATGTGTCCCTCAAGCTACAAGTTTGCATCCTATGGGAAAGAGGTAGAAAGAGTGGTAAAAGATTTCATTTGGGATGTAAACCAATTTGGATTTTATCCTTTGGTTAGAGTTTCCCAACCACAGCACTACTGACTTGCTGGTCCTGACAAATCTTTGTTTTGGAGGGTTCTCCTTTGCGTTGTTGAGTGACTAGCAGCCTCTTTGGCATCTACCTAATAGATTCTAGTGATGCCTTTCTCTCTCCCCAGTTGTAACAACCAAAAATATCTCCAGAAATTGCCAAATGTTCCCCGGGTAGCAGAAATTGCTTCTCAATTCAGATTCACTGGGTTTCATAATCATTGAAGAGTTGCTTGTGATGGAATTACATGATGAGATTTAAACTCTAGGGAAAGGAGGAATATAACATATGCAAATAAGGAACCAAATAAAAATCCAATAAATTAATAAGAACAATAATAATAGTAATAATGACAACAAAGACACAAAAACCAAAGTGAAAAGTCAAGGACAAATTGGGGACACTTGGTGGGGAGGGAAGATGGGAAGGGTAGAGGGCAGACAGCAGCACGGGGGACTGAGGTGATGGTGCACTGGTGATATGGTGATGGGGAATACATGGGGATTACAATTGTTGTCAAATATATATAAATTTAAAAAATAGACAAAATAAACTCTAGAGAAAATTCCAGTGGCAGGACTAAAAGTATTATATGAAGATTGGAAAGGGCAAAGAAACTGAAGTTGATGGTTCATACTAGAAGTTACTGCAATAACTTTCTCTATTCCTTGTAAAAAGATATTTTGACAAATAAAATAATATTGTAATCAAAATAAATATTTACCTTTCCCTAAATGGTCACCCTACACACTTTTTGAATATTACTTCATATCCTAGATAGAAATATTGCCAATTACATAATATTATCAATCATATTTATAGTCATAAATAAGCAGCTCTGGCTTTTACATGTATTATTTTGTATACTGTGGCTTTAAAACAAATAGACAGTACTACCTTAAATGTATTACTACTAAGGTTTTGTCAGTAATTGTGCAGATTGAATTACACTGGAAATAGAATCTTGACATTCTTAGAAGGACACCTTAGTGGAGAATGTGGAATCATAATAAAGATCTATGTTACTGGCATCTTAGAGAACTTATTATTTTATTCTTACTTATTTAACAAATACATGGGGTCAACTATGTGACTGGAAGGGTGTCAGCTTCTCAGGATGCAATCATGAGCAAAGTGATGGACTAATAAGTTTGGAGTTTAGTGAAGGGATCAGATTATTCAAATAATCATACAACAGAACTGAAAGTAACATTAAAGAAAGCATGGAATACCTTTTTAGAAAGGTATTGGAATCTTTTAGAAAAATTGTAGTGATCAAGTTAAATTTACAGAGCTATAATTTAATTAAATATAAATGTAATTTAAATATAATTGCCCAAGTGATATCTTTAGAGCTATGACTTTATATGGCATGGGGATGTACTTTATGAGAAAAATACATTTAGATTGTATCAGAACTGATTTGTTACTCTATAAACTTTTTTTTGTTCTATATATGCTTATAAAAACAAATTTGACATATAGTCAACTTTATAAATATCGTCATTTTGTGTAGATATAACCCACAAGACATTGGGATTTAATTAACCAAGTAGCTATAAACAGAGTGGAGAGTCATGCTATTATATGGGAAGAATTTTACATAAAGTAAGATCAAATGTTTTGTGTCATTAACCAGTAGCCATGATACAAAGTTTTGTGCATAATGAATAATTTACTCCCCAGCACATGGTAGGTCATTGTTAACGTTTCATGGAAAATGGATGAATGGAAGAAAATTATATTCTATTTATAAGATATGGTAGAAAGACATGACTCTGCTTTCAGTCTTATACAATTATAAGAAGAGAAAGATAATAATCCTCCTATTAAAATGTGTAATAGTGCTAATGTTTAAGAGTGATTTTAAGAACTTTCTAAAGAGTTTAGGGATAGGAAAAAAAAAAAAAAAACTGTGGAAGGGAGAAGATGTATCCAGTAAGAAGTTTAGAAGGAAAAATAGACTTTGAATGAATCTTGTGGCGTGGGAAGTATTTGAAAGGCAGAATTGTGGGGAAAGGGCATTGCTGGTACAGGTATAAATACAAAGGCAAGAAGATGACATAATGAAGCAGACAAGGAAAAGAACCACTGAGTTCTGATGACCTACAAAAGTGATATGAATAGTTATCTGACAGTGACATAAATTGACATCAAATGAGAAATCATAATTGCATGATAATAAATATTTGATTTAATATATTAAAATTATGTTCATCAAGATAATATTGATTTACAACACCATATACTTTAGAGTTATAGGTCACACCTCTACAAATATTTATTATCACACCATGCCCACTGCCAAGGCCCTACTAAACCTACAGTATATAATACATAGGATCCCTTCCTCATCTTTTCTTTTACCTCACCTCCCAACTTCCTTTTCTGGTAGCCTCAGTCAGGATTTATTGTACTCTGTTTGCTTGTTCCTTTACTTTGTTTTTTAAATTCCACATATAAGTGAAATCATCCAGTATTTCTTTTCTCTACTTATTTCACTTAGCAAGTCCTTTCCAGTTGAAAATAACATGATTTCAACTTTTTTTATAGGCAATAGTATTCCATTGTGTATATTTACCATATTTTCTTTAACCATTCACCTGTTCTTGAGTATTTAGGTAGTTTCCATGGCTTTGCTATTGTAAATAGTGCTACAATGAACTTAAAAGTGTATATATCACTTAGAATTAGTAGTTTACATTCTTCAGAACAACAGCTAGGAGTAGAATTGCTGGATCACATGGTAGATCTACAAAGAACTCATATAACTCAACAAAAAGTAAATGAACCAATTGAAATATGGGTAGAAGAGCTAAATATACTTCTCCATGTAAGATATACAGCTAGCCATAGGCACATGAGAAAATGTTCATCATGACTTATGAGAGATGCTTAATTTCAAAATTTTAGCAGGAGATATTGTGAAATATATATATAATTTTTAGGTGAACCAACATTTTGTCTGTGACTTTCAATTTAGTTGTCACTAAGGTTTCTAACTAGCATTAACTGACAAAACAATGAATAGTTAGAGTTCATTTGATAAAGTGAGGACTGGATTAGAAAAACAATCCCACAGATATTTTCTGAGACCTGTTTCACCAAAACAAAGGCAATTGCAGTTTATAAAGGCAGAAACAGTAAATCCTTGACAATAAGAAAGTAATCCTTTTGGATAGCAGGGACTTCTGGCTCTAAATTGACCTAACCTGAAGATATGCTGAAACTGAGGCACTGCAGTAGCCACTCTCCTCTGTTCTGTTGGTGATGACCTTCAGGTAATGGCCTGCAGGGAGAGATGCAAAGCCTGGGTGATCACCACTAACTTCCTTTTTTTCTTTTTGAAAAGACTGATTTATACCTTTAAGCACCAAATTCCTGAATACAAGATTTTGGAACCTGTTATGACTTGTTTCTTTACCCTGCAGACTAGGATGGGGCTCTAGCAAATTTTGTCTTCACACAAAACTTTTAATCATGGATACAGTCACCCTCAGCTTCTTTCAAATTCAGTAAAATAGAGATTAATAATATGCTTTCTTAACAATAGTGCTAAACAAAGTCTTCATATATTATTTTATCTATAAAATAAAATGAAATATGGCAAAATAGTTGGACTAAATTGAAGTCTATAGTGGTATAAGGTTATTTATCATTTTACTTTCTGGACTTTTCTGTGAGTTTGAAATAAATCATCATACTGTAACAAATACTGAAACAAATCAACATACTGTAATCTAAAAAGGGAAGGTTCCATATTCCCTGCCCTACTTAATGAAGGGTACAGCTAAGCAGAGAGGGAAGACCAAAAAGGTCTTGGGAGAGAAGACCTGGAGGAGGCATGTGGAGCACAGACATGTGCAGAAGCCATACTTGCTTCTCAGCCTTAGATGTGCACCAGTGACTTGGGGGACATTGGACACTTGGAAGGGATGTGAATGAGAGACAGGGCAGGGGGTGGGGGCTGAAAAGGGCAACCTTTATCTTGACTTATATTTTGATTTTGCTCTTTTCCTTGCCTGGCCTCTTCTCCCCCTTTCCTATGGTCCCCCACCAAAAGGTGCCTTAGACTTGTGGCAAGATTTTTTAGAGCATGCAAATTTTATTACCTCAGGCTGCCCCTCAATCTGCCCACTAACAATACATCATATATTTTCACAAAGATGGTCAAATTATTTAACAATCCCTAATTTATTCAATCATTTCTTTGTTCCTGTTATCACAGGGAAAATATAATCTGCAATATAAAGTTTGGCAAACACTTAATACCAAATTTTAATAAGAAATTTAAAAATTTTTCAATGTACTATTATTCATCAAATTTAGGATAGATGATAATGTTAGTGGGCAGACTAACATTACCAAATATATGTAACAAACTTGCATGTTCTTAATGGACTGTGTCATCCTCTGCATTCTCTTAGTGAATAGAAATAGAAGAGGGGGTAAAAGATATTGCTCCCAATGGAACACCCGAAGGTACCCAGCCCTTAGTTAGTGAGTCCTAGGGCAAGTTAGGGTTAAGTAGGCAGCTTCAGGGACAATGTATACAGGGAGAGACTTCTGAGATTTAAAGGCTCAGGAGACTTAAAGAGACTTCTGAGATATGGGCAACAAACAAAATAAGGAAAGCTCCAGAGATAAGGGCAACAAATTCCAAAGGAGGTAATCAAATACCCAGGACCAGGGAAAGTGGATGTACCTGGACAAAGGCAATAAAAAGGTGGGGATTCTCTGATAAGGGTTGTGGGCAGCAAGATTCCAAGCACTGTAGCAGAGTGACTGAGAACACTGAGAACCTACCAATCACAAAGAGGCTGATGGAGCTTTACAATAATTAGGGAAAGAAAGTATATATTCCTTGAGGTATGATTCCACTTCAGCTTCCTTATCCCTCCTTGGTTTGGTTCCACCAGCCTGGGAGTCCCACTTTATTTCTGTTCCTATTCTCCTCAATAAACTTTTTCCTTCTCTAAACAAACTTGCCTCTTTTCACTTGCTTACCTGAGCATCAGCAAAGTTCCTCCTGTGGCTTTGTGAGAGACCAACATAGGTGGTCTAGTGGCTAGGACTTAGCACTGCTGCTGCAGCCTGGGATCCATTCCAAGCTGGGAGACTAGACCTGAAGACCTGAAATTATGGTATCATTATTAAATGTCCAAGTAGGTTTGGCTCAAAGTAGGGTCACTGAGGTCCAAATGCTTGTCACAAGTCTAAATAAAGAAACTTCTGGTGGGGAACCAGAAGAAAGGGACCAAAGAAGCAGTTAAGTCTGGGACAAAAGGAGCAAAATCAGAGTATACAATAGATAATTCTTGCCACAGTCAGCCTCCCCATGGTTCTTTCATCCATGTCTCTTATTAATGTCTCTACATATCACAACTCCATGTGTCTCCTTCCATGTTCCCCAAATCCCTAAAGCGAGTCCCAAACAAACATGGCTTCTTCTTTACAAGTCTCTCTGATCAACATATCCCCTTGCTACTTAGATCTACTTTTCCTTCGGTGGGACTGAAGAAATTTAACCTCCACTTTTGTGGAGATTATATACTGTTATAGTAATACTTTGTACTACTTAATTAGTACATTTTGCTTTCTTCAGATATTATCAACAACCTACGAGTAAGCACATAAATATTTTTTAAAAAGAAAAATACATAGTTAATTTATTGGTACAATTTATTAGGTCACTTACTAAAAGGGACTTCAAACTTACCCAAGAAATTACCATTAATAATCAAATTTCATTCTCTAGAATGTCCCTTATATTGAAGCATGAAGACTTTAAATAAAAGCAGACTGAAGTAATTTAATTTTAATGGGTAGTTTGAATTTATCTCAAATGAGATGTTTGTAATGATAGACTTGGGTTTGGCACACACAAAGTCATTCTGTATGCCATGGACAGAGGAAGTCAGATGGCGAAGCCCTATATCTATGGGATGGGAAAGTAAACACATCCTGTAAGGAGTTGCATAGCAATTGTCAAGGGTACTTAAGCTTTTTCAGGGAGGGATAATAAATAGTTAGAAACAATAATAGAAACCATGGTAATCCTTTCTCTACTACACAAATATTTACTTTCTTTCTCTATGCAAAATTCATTTCTAAGAAACACACTCCAAAGTTACATCTAATCACAGCTATAAGCTCTAAATTTAGAATTTCATGATTCTCCATATCAGATTAAATGTGACTTGATCAGATACCAGTGAAATAAATAGTTTAAAAAATAATCTTTAACCCATCTATATAATATATGAACATAAAATGGGGAGCAGGTATATAACAACTATAAAATATTAATATATTCTAGGGTCTAGTGTAAAAGGGGGAGGATGGGAGGTAGGCCACTGTTTCCACTTAAGCAGTAATTCTGAAATCTAATGGTCAAATGTTATGAATGCTCCCCCTTCCCCACTATGGTAAGGAATTATGCCTGGATTAGACCTTGATTGTATTCCTTGAGAATAGTTTCTCCATATTTCTTGGTTTTATCTTCTGTGAGGACTGTCTTAATCTGTTTGGCCTGCTAAAACAAAATACTACAGACTTGATGGATATAAGTAACAGAAATTCATGGCTCAAGTTTCTAGAAACTAAAAAATTCAAGATGACAATATCACCATGATTTTCTGGTTGCAGCTATAAAATTAATGTTAAATTATGGAGGGAGAAAGAGGCATGGTTCCAAGCTGATAAAGACCCTTTCCTGTTCATAGTCAGTTCCATATTGCTGAGTTCTTAGTGTGGAAGAGACTTGGGATCTCTCTGCAACCTCTTTTACAAGGACACTGGACCCCTTCTGATTTAAGCACCTCCCAATGCCATGATGTATTAAAAATGCTTAAGATATTAGAATTTCAACATATGGATTTTGAGGGAATATAAACATTCAGACTATAGCAAAAAAAATTTCCTTAGTCATTGAGAATTTGCCATCCTGAGATAGCAAACTGAATAGCAAGCATTCATACTCTGTTTCTTCTCTGCCAAGATTTAGATCCTAAAGCTTTCTATCTCTTTTTTTTTTAAAGATTTATTTATTTATGCATACAAGCACTGGGGTACAGGCCAGAGGTGTGGGGGGTGAGAGGATTCACCACAGAGAGCGGGGAGCAGAACAGGCAGATCAACTGAAGTACACTGCTGAGGGGAGCAGCGGGCACAGCAGGAGAGGTCTGCCGCGCCATGTGGGTCACCCCCTGGCCGGCAGCAGGGATCGAACTTGTGCTGTAGTGGCTGCAGTTTGCCTCAGAGTGTGTTGCCTAACTCACTGTGCCATCAGGGAGGCCCAAGCTTTCTATCTCTTAAACAATGTTTTTGACTCTTGATGGTAAAACCTTGTATTTTTTTAGTGCTTTAATGACAATGTTCACATCCACAATCATTTGAAGAATGTCCTTTTCTCTAGACTTAATACGATTATGCCTATATTATTTTCTTTTACTGAATAAAGAGGCTCAACTCCCTGAGAGACCACCCTTAGTCTGTAAGAAATCACTTCCATTCTCACTGTTATTATGTTTACTGACAGTGAAAACAGTAATGCTTTTCTACTCTCCTGCTTTTTCTATCTATCTTTTTACTTCCCATGTAGATTTCTTGACAATAGGCTGAGCATTCACACTTCCTTTACTTGTAGAGAATCTATCTTCCTGGAAAGGTTCTATCTATCATTTAAAACAAAATTCTACTTTTGCAGCTATAAAATTAGTGTTAGATTATTGGTGAGAGAAAGAGACATGGTTCCAAGTTGGTAATAATAGAAACTTTTAGGGCACTAAGTAAACATGGTTGACATAATTGATGGTGGAATCAACACTAGGTAAGACTAAATATATATATATATATTTTATTGAATTCCATGTATAATTTCACAGATAAACATTTTAATTAAACTAAATGTTATATGCCAGAATAGAAAAAATAATAAATGCTATTATAAATCTAAAGGAAACTTAGTAAAACATGTTCTTCATCTGAATTAAAGTGACTTATAGAAACTTACTATTTTAATTTCTTTCTAAATACAGGATTTGGGTGACCCAAGTCAGACCCAGTGGCAACAATGGATGAATGACTGATCGATTTCTTAGGGAGAATGCTTAATTTGCCATGAAGTTTGACTCAACTGGAAGATTGGTCTCTACCCGACAAAAATATCAGTTTACATAGCTGAGCTTTCTAGTAGAGATATACTGGTTACTAATTTTTCATGTCAGTATAAATGATCTAAAAAGATATCTCTAGATGATTAGATTCTCACTTTCAAACTTGTAAGGAATTGTAACAGCTTCAGCGCAACTCTGTCCAAAACAGTAATATGAATGATGGTAAAATAAAATCTACTATTATCTCTTAGTGAGAACACCTCTATGCAATACTGGCTTCTTTCTGTGGAATATTTCTTGATTGAATGCAGAGAGAAACAGGTACATAATACAACTTTTGTAGTAAGTGTTCCATAATGAACACTATAATTTGGAGATTTATATTCATTATTTCAATTGTGCTGAGACACTTATTTATTCATTCTTTCAAAAGGCACGTGATGGATTTGGGAATACAAGGTTAAATAAAAGAATGTCCTTGCTTGACCTTTTGAAAACTGAGGCTCTGGTTTCATAGATACAATCCTCAGGAGTTCTTATGCTCAAATCATTATTTCTTGTCAGCCTCATAGTTAGAAAGGCTACTTGACATGGGAGAAAAGGGCTTTTATTAATCAAGTGTTTCAATGGTCTTCCTTGAGGTGATGCAAAAATGTAGTACTTATTGAAATGCATCGAGGAAATTCACATAATTAATTGTCTAGTCTACTTTAAAGTCAGTAGATCTGATATGAATATCTTTAAGAAATATATTAATAATTCAAAACTTTAATTGGGAATCTGGAAATGCTGACATGTATATGGACTCCCTGGTGATTTAGGAAAAATTGATGCTACTTTGATTTTTAATGATGAATATATATATGTATGACTTTAAATTTATATTCTAAGTGCATATTATTATATTTTATTGAATTGAAAATGTCATAAATAATAGATGCATTTTTGCTTATGTGTAATTAAAGAAAGCAGTGTCAAATAACATACAATCATTGATAAAAATAATACTGAATTTCAGATATTTAAAATAGAAAAAATAATTTGAAATAAAAATATATAAACATGTACAGAAACACATTTTTTTCTTATTTTGGAGATAATTAAATATAGTTTAATCAAAATGTTTCTTGATGGGTTATAAAATTAAAATAGAATATTTCGGCTGAAAATCTTATAGATACACCGAAGTGCAATACTCATCAGAATTACATTTATAATAATTAAGATTTGTATTAAAGCAAAGTATTTCATTATATTCATTCATTACAACCTACAAAGTTAAGCTTGGAATCACAAGTTATTTGGCTAATTGTATTTGGTTTTCTTCTTATTTTTGTAAGCATGTAAATCCTAGAAACTTTTTAACTTTTGCTGATTGATCTTATAAATTTATATTTGAGTAAACTCGACTTACTCAATTTTAAGAATTTTCTTGATCATGACCATTTTCAATATTGATATTTCTATATTGATATTTCTAGACTACTTAATCAGATATTTTCAAGAATTATTTAAAAAATTAAATGTAAATGAAAATGTAGCCATAAAATAAATGAAAATAATCTGAGAATGAACATGTATTTAAATATAAAGGAATATATAAAACTAAGAGGCAATGAAGGAAGTTTAAAAGAAGGACAACTGAAAAGGCATGAGAAAATACTGCCTAATCTAGAATAACCTCATTTTTAAGCCAAATACTGAAAAGCCATTCAATCAGATGTATATTCTTTATTGCTTTCAAAATGCAGTTCCTTTCTCAAAGCTTTGGAAGGAAAAGAAAGTTTGTGAAGAGCCATTCTTCACTTATGGGAAAGTTGAAGCCATTGTTGGATTTGTTGAATCACTCAATTATTCCAAAAAAGTCCTACAGGGAATGCCAAGGGTGATGGTAATGAATGAAATTGATCTAATCTTGCAATATGAAAAGAATTTCTTGGAGTGGAACACTTGTTTCACAGAGGAATCTTCAGGGAAATAAATGGCAAAAGCATCCTTTTTTATTTCATGGAATGAAACTTATTAACATGACATATAAGAGAAAGCACGGGCATTTTAAATCCAAAAGAAAACTTGTCTATTAGAGTCTCACAGTAATACTAGTTTCAAAGGAGTTTCCAAGCATCCTGAAAAAAATGATAATGCGCCACAACCTTTGGCTTAGTTATATATGTCCATTTTTTGCTAGGTCTGTATAATTCTTTTCATGTAGTAATATGAAATTTAATTTACTTTATGGTCTGTCAGGCACAGGTTTCAAGACTTGTGAAGCTACTAGGCATCTTTGATCACTTTAAAGACTGACACCAATAAATGGCACTTTGATTTACATTCACAAAGCAAAGCACCTACTTGGAGTCTTACAGTACTAGGTCCAAGTGATGAAGTATATCTCTATGGTACTTTGTAACTTTCAAATATTTTTTGTATATATGTTTGGTTACTTGAATACTGTAGCAACCATAACAACTGTTAAAACAACTGCAGTGCTACTTTAATTCACTTCACCACCTACTTCACTACATGACAGCAACCAACTATTGCTATAGAAAAACAGAAAATCACGTTAGCTGATCTCACTTTAAATTCATGACCAGGAATCTCAAGTGGGCCCTTAGTACTGCAGGCAATTTTACTATATTTCCCTAGTCATTTACCCGTCTACTTTTTTACATGACTATTTCATAACTCTTTGTTCTTCTCTGATTGATAGTTCTGCTTTTTAATTATTGAGATAATAAATGCAATTATAAGAGGATTTATGAAAATCTCACCTTTAAATCCATAATTCTCTCTGAGTCTGTACCTATATTTGTCCTTATTTGCATGGATGAGCCATTCTTGCTCTCAGGCCAGCTCTTACACTTGTGTGCCTCATTCCCTCTCAAAACAACATCTGCATTTCTTTTCCTTTTTCTTTCGTGTCATCAATTTTCCCTCTGGTAGCTAGAACATAAACATTATGCCAGGTATCTTCTAAAAATACTTCTCCCATAACCTCACACTTCTTCTATTGAATACCCTGATTTTTAGAACTTTTCTAGAGAGCTTTAATAGCTCCATGTACTCTACCCACATTCATATTAACCAATGTTTTGAGTCACCATCATTTTGGGAACTAATCTCGTCATGATGACCAGCAATCTCTACATTTGAGATCCAATGTCAATTCCATTCCAAATCTTGTTGGACCACTTAGCAGCCATTAAAACTGCTAACCACAGGGCCTCCCTGGTAGAACAAGAGGTTAAGTCTCAGCATTATGACACTATCAGCAGCCACTGTAGGACAAGTTCAACCCACATGGTGTGGCAGACATCACCTGTCTCACTCACTGCTCCTCTAGGCAGTGTGTTTCAATCTGCCTGTTCTGTTCCCCACTCTATCTCTGGGGCATCCTTTCACCACTCTGCACCTCTGGCCTATACCCCAGCTCTCTTGTATAGGGGTATAAATCTCTTATAAATCCATCCATCCATCCATCCATCCATCCATCCATCCATCCATCCATCCATCTATCCATCTTTAAAAAAATAAAACTACTGACTACAACTTTGAACCCTTTTATTCCTTTTATTACATGAATATAGTATATCAATCTCACTTGGTTCTTCTACTTTGCTACCTGTTTCTTCAGTGCAATTTTCTCCTTCTCATTCCTATTTTCAAATATTGCAGTTGCATAGGGCAGCTCATGCACTTCTTTTCTTTATCTACACTTAATCTATTTTGACCTTAACCAAAGATTATATTTAAATGTCATCAAGATACTGTTTTACATGTTCATCTTATACAACTTACATTGTTATATAAATTAAAATAGACTTGAATTTAGATAATTTTTTATTTATAATTTGGCTTCAATTTACATTTTCATATAATCTGATGGCATGGACCCATCAAACTTCAATATACCACAATTCAATAATTTAAGACTAAACATTATTACCAATTATTACAGGAAACTGCATCTATTTTGCACATTGCTGCCTCTGGCATGTATGTGCTGCCCTTTGTGACTGCTTGTTAATATTTCGTTTATCTTTCAAGATCCAACTCAAATGTCAACTTCTCTTTGAAGCCCTTCTAGACCTCTTCATATAGAATCTCTCCTCTATATTTCATAACTCTTTTATGCAATCATTTATTGAATATTCCAAGAAGCACACTAGGCACCGTGAAGAAAGGAATAGTGATTGAGATGATTATTTTACTGTAAATGTCCTAGCAAAGTTTTTTCAGGGTTTTAGACAAATAACATATTGCTATTTACTGTTTTACGTATGTAATGCCACAATGTTTTTATAGATTCCATTAATCGTTTTGTTATTGTGATTCTGAATCCTATTTACTATTGATATATAAACAACTCAGAAAATATTTCTTAAAGTGAAGTTAAAATATCTGTTTATTTCTCCAGTTTTATGCAAAAATGTCCAGAGTTTATGAGTTATAGGAAAGATTCCATGTTAGAAATAATACTTGATCTCTCCATGCCCAGTTCAAGTGGAACACAATTTCAGTAATTTACACCTCAAGTTTTACCTCTGCTTCCTTTCTAGCTTTCCATTGAAAGTTTCTTCAGGTGAATAATCCCACTGACATTATTTTTATATAAGTCATATGTCTGCTAACTAGAGTGACAAAAACAAAAACAAAAAAAACCACAAACATGTTTTTGATCTAGAGATTTGAAGTGTCCCATCTCCTACATGCATTTTGCTTATTTACTCATTTTATAAGGTATTCCTTTTGTTCCAGCCAGAGAGTTCAAGATTCAAGCTGTTTGAATAGATTTAAAAATATATTCCCTTTGGAGATAATTAAGCCAAGTTAGAAGCACTGCTTAAGATGCTCTGACAGAAAACTTATACCTGGTGTCTGACCAATACTTTACAATGAGAATGTTTTTCAGAAAGAGGAGTCAAGATTTTCACCATTAATATAGAATACAGTTGGAAAAACTCCAGTTGCACACACTGTATTGTTAATTTAATTTAGCTAATGCATGAATGCAGATTCTTATTTCTTACCCTGCAATATTTCTTTTTTTTTTTTTGAATGAAAACTAATTCTTTAAAATGTCACAAGTCTTGAACTTTTACATGGTTACTTAATCTTGCTAGTGATTCTTCTATGGGTCTTCCATCTCCGATCTTTTGTTTGATGTCAATACATGTATATGCAATTTTCCTTCTTTAAACAGTTCATTTCTTATGAAGATAGGCAGTTGTCACAATCTAGCACCTATCTAGCATTTTGAGAGATTCTTTAATGTCTATTTTTTGAAGATTTCATAATATATGTTAATAATTCATTAAAAAACATAGTATTCTTTCAGTTTTATAACCGTATGGGACTTTTGACAAATGAAGGTACAATCTAAAATTATATTTTATAATCAGATTTTACTTTGTTTGATTTTGATTCTTTAAAGAAGACACAAAAGAAAACATTCACTAATATAATTCATGGGTCTTACTGATATAGGTCTTACAGATAAAGTAAGACCTTTTTGAATTTGAGAGCACTAGATGTTAACAAAATTTACATAAAATAAAATGCTCATAAAAAAGGCAACTATTTCCATCAGTATTATTTATTCTTAAAAATACAGGTTTGTTTATTATGAAAGCCAAGAAGCATGTTAATTACAAAGAACACTGGCATTTTGACCCTATAAGCTTTTGAATATATGTATCTGAAACTCTGATGCAACTGAAAAAAAATTACAAAATCAATATTAGGTTAAATAGTAGCTCATGGGAGTACTCAGGACCCTATGGATATCACAATGAAACTCACTCAAATATTTATGAGTAACTTAGTACTGGAGTCATAAATTAGGTACAACTAACTATCCCATCACCAACAGTGTTGGTACAACCTAAAAATATGATGGAATTATTTCTCTGCTTTAAAATATTCTTTGAAACATATCTTTCATGAACTATAGCAAGTAAATTTCTTTTTGTAATAGAACTGACAATTTTAGCAAATAATATTTCCTAGGGGAAAGCATTTGCAAAACATTTTTCATTGTTTATCTGAAATTCAAAATTACCTTGGCATATACTATTTTATCTGGCAACCCTACTTAAAATAAAAACCAAGAAATATCTGACTATCACTCAGTTTCAACCTGAAAGTATTAAAGGACTGACTGCGATGTTGAGAGAAGGACTTTCTATTTCTGGTTTATTCAGACTTTTAATCCTCTCAGCTGAGAAAGGATACTGACAATGGAGGCCAGGCATTTTTTTGTAAGCTTTTTAGAGTCTTCAGATTAGCACCTCTGCAAATAGACCATGAACACTCCTTTATTCTTCCATTCTTGTTCTATTCACACATGTTCACAAAGTGAGAAAGAAAAATCAGTCTGAAAAGTAGGCTAAATGATTTACTCAACATTTTTCAAGAACCAAGATATAGGGTGTGAATCTTTCCATACATATAGTGGAGCTTATATTTTCTTGAGGGTCTAAAAAAGAGGGTGTTACACCCTCTTTTTTTAAGAGGGAAGTTAAAAGAGGTTAACTTCAGGAGATGTGTTTTATCATTGATTCTTTCTTTAACTGCAAAGCAATAATATGTATCATCTTTTAGAAGCTCCCTTTTGATCTCGTTAAGGGATGGGAAGGTCATTCTTGAAACTGGCTCTTTCAAATTTAATAAAATATAAAGATGAATTTCACACCATAAGTAATTAACACTTTAAGCAATTATTTGTAGTCATTTAAAAATTATGTTTTCCCTGAAATTACTTATTTTCTTTGCTCCATCAAGACACACTCATATCACCTATACCCTTTCAACATTATAGTCACTGGATCCACACTTCATACATGTAAACATATGCCTAAATATTGAAGGAATACTGAATATAGAATAAGATGAAATTGATATGTTGGTTGAAGTTTAGAAATATTTTCCCCAAAAATAGTGACTTGAAAGCTGCAGAAGGACTGGGTTTTTGGCCTGTATAGGGCTACATCCTAACATCTAAGGAGATAACTGGAACATACAAGGCATTCAGTAAGTATTTTATGGATTAAGACGCCTACAAAACCTCTTTTTAGCACACACGATACAATGGCACTTTACCTTAAAATGAAGTTCAACAAAAAATTCATGGTATAGATAAAGAGAAAATATAATGTTCCCAAATGTGGTTAAGAATTTTTAATTCTAAGAGTACTTCAATTAGTTAACTTTTATATGACAAACACAAAAGAAGTTATTGTTTTTAACTTTTGATTTTGGATCTATTTTTAATCACAAAAGTAAAAGTTGTATACGTAAAAATGTTATTTTGAAATTATAAAAATAAAAATCATTGTTTTATTTACCTTTACTTTTTTAAATTGAATTTTAATATAGTCATAGTCAACAGTTGAAAATTTGAAATGAAAATTAAATGCTGATCACAAAACTTTTTTATTCTTTTATCTGGTAAACATTTTCATGGTAATAATTGATAAATGTAAATAATCTAACAAATGTAGTATGCATACATTTTTACATGTAATACACACATTTATTCAATATATCAACTATCCTGAATTTACCTAATTTAATAAGATTTTAACACCAGTTAAGACACTAGGAGAGAAATGTATCTTGATATATATTCCCTGTCCTTAAGGGCATCCTGTTATAACTTTCTAATGTGAATCTTTTCCTTTAGATAATTTGTATAGTTTAAGAGATAGGCCACCTGACTTTCCCATAGCAAATATAGCACAGTGAATTTCAAATTTAATTTAATAACTTATTAGTCAAGGCCATCTGTTTGAACAGAAAAGCTATTTCACAAATGATTTTGGTCAGATTATACTGATTTCTGTAAGGTTAATAACTATGCTTGATTTACTTCAGTGACTTTCCCATTTCAATGGGAAAATACACCTTCCTATGCCATTATCACAGTATCAATAATAAATGATGATGATTAAAAATTTCAATATATTAGATATCCTTCTCAGACAGCTTCTCAGACAACATCTTCACTTGACTTCACAAAGAATTTTTAAAAAAGAAAAAGTTATTATCACTGTATTGAAATTGGAAAATAAAATACAGAGCCACTTACACAGTGTATAAGTAGTAGAGCTCAGTTTCAAGACCACACAAGAATAGACACATTTCACTCCATAATTTAAATTTCAATTAAACTATTATTTTAGGACCTACACACTATAATTTCAGGTTGCCACAAGTATCAGCTGGTTGCCAAAATATTCCCATTGAACAATCTGACCAGAATTGATAATTCATCTTTAAAAATTTCATACATGTACATTTAACACCTATTATGTGCTGGAAACACAAAGAAGACAATAATTTTGTCCTATTGAAGATTGTAATTATGAAGAGTAGAGATTAAAAAATAAATACCAAAAGTCATTTCAGAAAAGTATTGTAATAAAAAATTTTATTGTCTTTTGCCTTAGTTTCTGAGATATAATTTCTAAATTCATGAATTTTCTGAATTATGGAAGTGTCTTTGTTATTCATGGTATTATCTGATATTTTATGCCAGCAACATTTTTATGGTTAGACATCTAAATAATTTGCTAAAATGAGAGTACTCAAGATAAGAGATGACCATGCCAGAAAGGCTATGTGATTAAAAGCCTTGAATTTGATCCAAGTGACAACAGTTGATCTCTGAGAAGAAGAGGGGGACTAGAATTTGATTTAGACTACACGGCCAATTCCTCAATCAACGAACTGCCGATGAATATAATTAAAAACTAATAAAAATGGACCCAAACCTTGCATAAGCGTCCATGGTTTGCATTTAGGACCTTCCTGGATTTCATCCTATGTGTTTTTCTCTTGCTTGATCTTTGTATCCTTTTTGCTATAATAACTATAGTATATTTCTGAGTTCTATGATTTGTTATAGTGACTCATCAAGCTTTAGGGATTGATAGTGGGAACTCTTAATTTGGTAGATAATTTAGTAGAAATTGTATGTGACCCAGAAACTCCCAAGCGTAAGGCTAATATCTAAAGTAATGGCAGTTTTGTGAAGTAACCTGAGTTCTTAGCTTCAGTGTCATTGCACAACTGTTATCAGGATAGTTAAACAAGCTACATGAAAGTGAATGTCTTGGAGTTGGCTATTAGAATCAGAAATTAAATAAAATGACTCCCTGGATGACACTAAAGTCAAGATCTGAAGGATCAGAACAATTCTGGAATCATTAATCTGCAGGTTGAAAACTCAAGGCAAGAAAAAGTAGCAAGTTCAATCTATAAAAATACTCTGTTCAAAGAAAGAGTTGACTGAGTCTCCGCAGAAGGAAACTGATAGATGACAAAGAAAGACATGTCATTAAAAAGAGATCACTGAAAACCAGATTTAACAATTAGACTAACAGTGGTTTCTAGTTCATCAAAATCCACATTTTCATTTTTTTTAAATGAATATACAAATTATGTTTCCTTGTATCCCTTGGAGACACATATTATTCTACCAAGGGTAACAAAATAGCAGTGATGTGTGTTCTTTTTAGCCCATCACTTTTTCTTTTGGAAGGTTTGATGCAAATGACATTAAGAATGTGAATCAATGTTAGAGCCGTGAGATGGAAAGCAGTTGCATTACTGCATTACTATATGGGGTAAAATCATTCTTAAATCAGGAAAAGAAAAAAAATAATCAAAATATAAATATCCATTGATAACAGACCTTTAATATTTGAATCACATTTCTTAACTGATATAAATCAGTGAGCTGGCTATTGTAATCCATTTGACATTGGAAAACAAAGGTCAATAGAGATTTGATACTGAGAATAAAAATTACAGTATTCTTAACCAGAATTTTAAAATGGAATTTCTAAGTCACACATTTTAGTGAGTGTTAGGAATCAAACCAATAAAAGAAGTATTAGAGACTAAGTTCAAAGCACAATAACAGCAAAAAAGTAAGATTTAATCTGAGGACCAGGTGTTTAAAGAAAGAATAAACTAATAATAAGAAAGCAAATGGGCCTAAAATGAATCATTGGTAATTCCCACCATAATGCTAAAATGTCTTTAAATTGTTACTCTTGGCTTTAGTTGTAGAATTCTACATATGCTAGATATGAAGGAACAGATTTGGGGTAGATAATAACTATGACTTAATAGATATCAAATATGATTTAAATGCTGATTCTTTACATTTAATATCTCAAAAACAAGAAATTACATTGTATATATAAAATGTATGGCAAATTAAGATACTGAAATTTTGGAAGCTTGCATTTAAGTAATTTGCTTACTGTCATCTAGCTATGTAGTAAATCCTTGATTAGAACCCAATTTGGCTGATTTTACTGACTTTTCTCTTACAAAATAAATGTTTCTGAAGACTGAACTATCAGAAAGAATCACTTTGAGTGATTGGACAAATCCATCAGGATGATTTTGCCACTTTTACTGTGGATGTGTTGGTATCACAGAAACATCATGATAATTGTAGTTCTCTGTATAATTTCTTTTCTACCTACATGTCTCAAATTTAATTAGACTTCACTAATAAAAAAGAGAAACTCAAAAAAGTACAGTAGTGACTTAGTTCTTTGGCTAATATCACCTTAAAAAAGTCATTCCAAAGTACTCTTTCTAGTCTAGGAAAGGATTAATATTCTCTGAAGGTAGGCATAATATTCTTATTGCTAAAATTATGCAAGGCATAAAGTCCAAAGCTAAACTACATCAACTACACAGCAGGCCTGCTATTTGTAGGATCACACATGGAATAGGTTGATTTAAGAGGATGATAGTTTATTTTTTCGCTTGGGTGTGCATATACATAAATATACATAACTCTGAGCTACTTCTGTGGTTATTAGCATAAAAAGACATACTATAAACTAATAATCTGTATCATTGTAGCATTTACTAGTAGTTTTGTTTCTCTTTCTGAAAGAGAAAGAAAATATTTATTTTAGCATCTAGTTTTTGTCAAGTATTTTTTTAGATGCCTTATTTTACAGACAACCAAATATAAACTCAGAGGTTATGTCTCTGAAGTTATAGAAATTCAGTGCCAATAACCAAGATTTATATGCAGATTGATATGATTATAAAAACTGATTTGAAAAAGAATATTAAGAGTTTTCACTTTAAAAAGCATTAAGTGAGGGCAACATATTCTTTTGTTGTTTTCTAAAATGATATCATATTTGGATTGACTTTATAAACTCAGTAAACAAATTATTTGTTTGTCAAATACCACACATTTTACCACATATAAGATTCAACATAATGAACACAGACAAAAGAAACTCATGGGGTTTACATAATAAAATAAGTTACCAAAAAGATATGTTATATGGGTAGGTATCTTACACTTCTACATATATAGTTATATGAAGTTTTAAAAATTTTGTTAAAATGGACTTTTTTGTCTTCAACTAATAATGAGGTTATATGACGATTAATGCAGGGTAACTTATGCCTTACAGTGACTTTGTTGGAAAATACATAATAGTTTTTAAATTACAAAAAAATCATATAAAATATTTTTCTGAAAAAAGAGAGATTTTTAAAGAGTCCATCAAAGTTATTTTAAGTACTAAGAAAATTCTTTGGATAAGTATAGAACTGCAAAGACAGATATTTTTAAAATCTGCATTTGTTAATCTATATTTTACAAGCTAGTCTAAATTATACAGTTTAGAAGAGTTAATAGTATATGAAAACTAGGGCAATTTTTAATAAGAACGGAAAGATATTGCTTCAAAAGTCTGAATTGATTTACTAAGAGCTGATCCAAAACTTTGAATATCTGTTTAAAAAGGGCCCTTGAGAAAACAGTTCTTGCATTAAATAAAGGTAACTTCAGTTTGGAAAATTATAGCTTCTGAAGGACAACCCATATCATCATCCCCATTTTTAACCTGTGCTTTTTAACGGTGCCCAAAGCAGATGCAAATAATTTAATGAAATCTTTGTCCAGAGACCCACAGTGGAATAGTGCCTGCTGGTCATTATTCTGCCTTGCCTTCAGTTCCATTTATTTTATATCTGCTCCTAAATATAGAAAATACAATAATCAATGTGTCATAATAGCAGTAACTAATCATACTTTCATTCTTCCTTTGTTCTACCTCACAGGCTAGGTATCTTATTTCTTTTATGTGAAAGAAAATGGCTTTAAATGATAGGAATATCATCCTTTAGTTGTTTTCTCCATTACTGGAGACATAAACAGCACAGGCAAAATTACTCTGCCCATGCAATTGTTATTTCAAAGCTCTTTAAATCCACTGGGAGAAAACAATCAACTGGACATATAAATATGATTTGAGCAATTCCAAATTGCTACCTTTGATGTTACATTTGTGAGATAAATATGTTTTTGCATTTTCTGATTCTCTTTTGTAACTTTTCCCTATACCAAGTCACTAAGCAAATTTCTAATACAAGAGTTTTCATTGTGCGAAATTATCAGAGAACCATGGTACATGAAAAAGTTCTGATATTTCAATTAGAAGAGATAGACAAATCTATTACCTTGTTCAGATATTTGTGGATTCTTCTCTTCAATTTAAATGTGAGAATACCTTTCCAAATTTCTTGGGGGGAGGGTGGTCTAATCTTGCAAATTCCTTCAGCTTTTTTGTCTTAAAGGTCTTTTTTTTTTTTGCTTATACCTGAAGGAGAACATTAAATGATTGCATGATTGGCTGGCAAGTTTTATCTTTAAGTGTTTTGATAATAGGCATTCCATTCTCTACTTCCTATAG
This sequence comes from Galemys pyrenaicus, assembly GCA_019455555.1. Classification (NCBI taxonomy): domain Eukaryota; kingdom Metazoa; phylum Chordata; class Mammalia; order Eulipotyphla; family Talpidae; genus Galemys; species Galemys pyrenaicus. Next base: position 17,470,369 of record JAGFMF010011752.1, on the reverse strand, counting down.
TGTTTCCTCAGAAAATTCAAATAGAATCCTGATAAGGGTTCCTTTATAGGCTATCTGCTTCTTCCCTAGTCAGCTTCAATATTCTTTCTTTGTCTTGATCTCTTAGAAGTTCCATACTATGTTTCCTGGTGTAAGTCATTACATTTAGATAATGAAGTATTCTTTCATCTTCGAGACATGTATATTTAATTCCTTTGCCATGATTGGGAAGTTTTCCTCTATTATTTCTTTGAATAATTTCTATTTATTATTCTCTCTCTTCCCCTTCTGGGGTACCCATTATTTTTATATTGGATTTCCTCATATTTCTCAGTGTTTCTTAATTTTTTCTTCCACCTGAACTCTTCATGCATTATCATCTTTGAAGGCATTGAATCAATTTTCCATTTAGTCTATTTTACCTCCATAGTCTCCAGAATTTTTTAAAATCTCTATTGCTACTATATAGCTCCAATTTCAACCCTTTGTTCATTAAATTTATTTCTCAGGACATTAATTTGTTTCTTTCTGAGTTTTCTTGTACATCTCTATTAGGTTTTCTGTGTGCCCTTTCATTTCTTTGAGTTTCTTTATCATGGAAATCTTGAACTCTGGTAGGAAGGAAAGATCTTCTGCATCTTTGCAGTTGGTTTCTGGAGATTTGTACTCTCTTGATGGTGAAACAGCCTCCTGAGGATACAAAATGCCATGGGTTGTATTTTTCTGTCTCCCGGTTATTAGCATTTTAGGTTGTTGTACATTCAGGTATCTTTTTGTATGTTCAAGAACTTTTACATTAGATGGTACTGTATGTCAGGGAGAACACATCCATAATTGTCTCCTCTGGGAGAGGGTGAAACTCAGTGTGCAGGGGTGGTTCATACCTGTTCTTCCACTTGTAGTCTTCCTTCCTGGGTTTCAGTCCCACATCTCTACAATCAGTGGGTCAGACTTTTATTGCAGCTTCATGGCAGTGATTTCCAGTATGAAAATTTTCTTAGTGTCTTCTCTATCCAGTCAACACTAGTCTCTGATGTCTTGGAGCTGTTGTAATTTTGCTTGAAGTCATGGGGTCCTCTGAGTCTAGTGTCTCCCTGAATGACTTTAGATTATTATCTTCAGTGATGTAGGTAAGCTTTTCTGATGCCATCTTCCACTCTCTTCTCCAGCAGTCTAATGCCAATTAGGTAACTACCCAAGTCATGTATTTCACATATGATTGACCCTATTCCCATGGAGATAGTAAATAGCTTGTGACCCACATAAGCAGGGCAAAACAGTAGAACATCAACACTTGGATTTTCTAAAACTATAAAGAATGATCTGCTCACGGGCCTCCCTGGTGGCGCAGTGGGTTAAGCGATGCACTATGAAGCAAACCGCAGTCACTGCAGCACGAGTTCGATCCCTGCTGCCAGCCAGGGAGGGGACCCACATGGTGCCGCAGACCTCTCCTGCTGTGCCCGCTGCTCCCCTCAGCAGTGTACTTCCATTGATCTGCCTGTTCTGCTCCCTGTTCTCTGTGGTGAATCCTCTCACCCCCCCACACCTCTGGCCTGTACCCCAGTGCTTGTATGCATAAATAAATAAATCTTTAAAAAAAAAAAAAGAATGATCTGCTCACATTCTTCTGAAATTCCTGAAGTGACAGAATTAATACCATGAGGAAGACCTGCTTGAATGTCAAGTCAACATAGATCAAAATAGAAATGAGAAGAGATGAGAGATGAAGGCCATTTTTAAATTATATTTCATTTTGTATTTATTATTATAACTTCAGGGATACATATTGATTCCTCCTTATGTGCATATTGTTCTACTCATTCTCCATCAAACCACAAATTCCCTTTCTAATTTTTATATTTGAGACTTATTTTAGGATTTCTACGTTGCATTACTCCAGGGTCGTGACTCATTTGTGTTCTGTCTTAATGATGCCCCCTGAAATTATGTGATGTGGCAAGCTGACATTTTAGTTATTTGAGCTAATAAGTTCCCATTCTTGCATTAATCTAATTTAATTGAGTTCCTGACACTGGCATTTGCAAATGAAACAATAATACATTTATATGTAGCTTTCTCTGCATAATAAGAGAATAAGTTCTTGAGGACTGTATTTATTTATTCGTTTTTTAAACCCAATATTTCCTGACACAGTGCTCTCCCCATAATAAGCAAGTTTATTTCTCTTCTAGTATATTCTATTAAGTTGACTGCCTCTAAGATTGATAAGTATGTGTCAATAGAGAGAAAATTGGGGACTATAAACCATAGAGAAAGAATTTATGTAGTAAATACATAAATTTAGGGAAAATATCAGAGACGCTTGTTTAAGGGAAAGTCATTTGTTTTTCAAAAAATAAATTTAAAAATACAACATTATCATTTGTATTCAGTAACTATATGATTATTTGGTTATTTTGCTTATTTGAACTTATGAAACACAAGTTCAAATTATAAATATTTATGATACTGTTTTTATTACATGATTTTTATTTGTATCACTGAAAAACTAGGCAATATGCAGAACTGACAGACTTGGATAAATAGCTATGTCTACCTATATATCTATTTTAATCAATCTTTCTTAGAACAAATATGAGCTCATTTCAGTACTCAAGAAACTAAAATAATTTCATACACACATGTGCAAAAATACATGCACACACATTTAAATTCTAGTGTAGTCATAAATAGCATTATTCTGTCAACATTTGGTAAGCTATCTAAAGAAAATGACTGTCAAGATCTTCCTTTTCTCCAACTTACTTGCCAAGTTTTTAAATTCTCCAACCCAGAGTCTTGCTTCACTCAGTTCCAACTTTTAAAATTATTTTTAATTTTTTATTAAATTTTTTTACAGCATGGCGAACAAAAAAGGGTGATTTATTGAAAAACACTGCTGAAGGAATCAGTGGGCTATTAGGCAGAGGTTATCTGCTGTTCTCACTTTTTCAATACATGTTTAAACACATTAGTAAATGTTTTCTTATTAAGTTAAAATATAAACATATGAAATCCCGAAGTGTTTTTAAAAAGGAGTGAAAAGAAATAGGACTTGGCAAAGGAAGAGTACTCACAAAAAATGTTACTATTTTAATGTATTTTTTCAGAGTGATGATGAACCTCATACAAAATTAATGAATTTATGAAAAGATAAAGACATTTAAGTTAAAATGGGTAGAAATTTACTCTTTTAAGGGTTTGTACTACTGGAGAGAATGGCAATGCTTAGGAATGGAATCTTTTTTCTGACACTATTAGTGGAAAGTCAAGTCATTCCTTTCTGGCCTCTTTCCAAGGAAATTATTCCTGGAGATGCGAGGATGGACCAGATGACTTTTTGAAATGTTTCCTTTGATTTATAGCTATCAAGATGAGTATATGTAGACAAAAGTACATATGTGCTCAATTTGAGAAAGAGCAGTGCTCCAGATATGTGTGATATAACAGATGTGTAATCCCTGAAGAAACCTATGGAAAAATCTTTGTAGACAAAAACATGTAACAGAAATGTAAAGAAGTTTCAAAGATTACTTTTACTCTTCATAGTGACTATCTGCCTTGATCACTTTAGTGAAATTTCTATAATAAAACCTTATAACATTTCACCTAATATTTCTCCCTACTTAAGAGAAAAAAGGTTAGCCTGCTAAGTAATGTGATACAAATTATAACCATTATAAAAATCCAAGAGGGAGTTTAGCTAATAGGAACTGGATATAACCTGATATGTCTTTTACTTGCATTGACAAGGATACTGGTCAAACAGAATAAAACATTTACATTTCTGTTTATGTGTTGTCTTGACCCTAGAATACATATGTATTTTAAACCAACTCTGATACTTCCTTTAAAATGACAAAAAGACTTCAAATTATCTAAGAAAATTAATCAAATCATTGGTTCATACTTGGAAGTTTGTCTTCAACTTTGGGCATTTGCAATCAGTGGATTTTAACACTGTTACTCTTTTTACTATACTTACACAGTAGGAAAGCAGTGTGAGGTAAGCCACCATTATTTTTCTGATGAATTTAAGATTCGAAAATCCTGAATGCTTATAAAACACAGTAATGGGAAAGGATAGCATAATATTTATGTAAATATACAGAACTTGCTATGATTTTCAGCAGAACTTAAGTTTTAAAAATATAGTAGTTTCCAGGCCTCCCTGGTAGTCCAAGGGGTTGAGCACCACACTGAAGCTTCCTCAGTCACTGTACCATGAGTTTGATCCCCCAACAGCGAGGGAGCCCACATGGCACAGCGACCTCTTCTGCCTTACCTGCTGCTCCCCTCAGCAGTGCATTTCAGTTGATCTGCCTGTCCTGCTCCCCACTCTGTCTCTGATGAATCCTCTCAGCCCCCACGCCTCTGGCCTGTACCCCAGCTTTTGTATCCATAAAAAATCTTTAATATATATATTAAATTTTATATATATATATATAGTAGTTTCCTTTAAATGTGAACCTCAGGGAATGTCTGAAGCCATAGATAGTTCCTGTACATTCATACCTATGATAAAGTTTAACTTGTAAATTTGGCACAGTAAGAGATTAACAACAGTAACTAATAATGAAATAGAACAATTTGAATAATGCAGTGCAATAACATTATTTCAATATAAATCTTACTCTCTCTCAAAATGTCTTATTGTATATATTTAGGTTTTAATTGACCATGAATAACTGACATTATGGAAAGGGTGAATGTGGGTGAGGGACTACTGTGCTGCTGATATATTTTATGAAGAACAACTTTTTTGTTTTTAGTGAGGTAACCTTGCATTGTAGTCTCAGATGTGATGTGCAGCACTGAAAATCTACATGTGTATGTTGTTGTTTGACCTCAGCTTCTTCCAGGCTGAACCCTTGGATGGCCTACTGGGTGACCTCAGCATTGTCCAGGCTTAGCCCAAGTCTCACCTGGTTGTGAACCCCGGGAGCCTCCAGGCTGAGCTGTGTCAATCCTGCTGGTTGACCCCAGCAGCCTCCAGGCTGAGCCATGAGTGTACTGATAATCTAGCTCTGCTGCTTCCAGGTAGACCAGTCTGCTGATTGAACTCTGACACCTCCATCCTCAGCCTGGTGCTAGAGAGATATTCAACTCTGACAGACTCCAGGGTGAGCCAGTGAATGACCTACTGGCTACTCCAGTATCATCCAGGCTGAAGTCCAAAGCAGGCTGCTTTTCAACATTGGCAGCTTCTAGGCTGAGCTGAATCCAGACTGCTTGTCGAATCCCACAGCTTCCAGGCTAAGGCTGGTGCCGGCCTTCTGGTTGACCCCCTGGGCTTCCAAGCTGAGCCCAGTGTTGGTCTGTTTGTTAACTCTGGAAGGCACCAGGCTGAGCTATGGTTCATGATCCAGGTTGATTCTGGCAGCCCCCAGGCTGAGCCTGGGTCCATCTGGCTAGTTGACCCTGGCAGCCTCAAGGTAGACACTACTGCTGTCCTGTTGTAGCCTCCAGGACTCCAGGATGGGCCTTAAGCAGATGATTGGTCTAGTTACTCTGTATCCAGGTAATTATGGGTCAGAATGCTGGTCAACCTCAACAACCTCTACTCCAATTCAGTGCTAGAGAGACAGTCCATCCTCAAAAATGAGCCCTGAACCCTAATCCTGGATGAATCAGGAAGCTCCAGGCCGAGCCTGGGTCCACTTGCTTGTCAATCACTGTAGCCTCCAGGCTGATCCCAGATCTGCCTACTATTCGACCCTGGGAGCTTCTAGGCTGAACCCATTCCTTTCTGCTGGTGGATTCCTGCAGCCTCCACTCTGATCCTCTGCTGGGCAAGCCCTGTATCATCTAGACTGAGCCCAGGACCATCATGCTGGTAGACCACTGTAGCCTCCAGGCTAAGCCTGGGACCGGCTTGCCAGTTGACCCCTGAAGCTCAAGGCTGAATCTGGGCTGGACTGTGGGTCGACACCAACACCCTCCAGGATCAGCTCAGGAAAGGACTGCTGGTTGCCCCCATCAGCTTCAAGGCTGACTCTGGGGCTCTACTATTGGTCAACAATGGCAGCCTTCAGGCTGAATCCAGAGCTAGCCTGATGTTCAACTATGAAAACCTCCATCTAAATCTGGGGTTATATATAGATTTGAAGCCAGCAGACTCCAGGCTGAACCAGGGGACAACTTGCTGGTCAACCGCAGCAGTCTCAAAGGTGAGCAAGCTAAACTGCTGGTTTACCCAGGAGTCTTCAGGCTGAGCCAGGGGATGGCTTGATGGTCAACCCTAGCAATGTCCACAGTAAGCAGGGGGTTGGCATGCTGGTTGACCCCAGCAGCCTCCAGGCTGGGTACAGATCCCTCCTGATGGTGGACTTGGAAGTTTATAGGCAGATCCTGGGACTGGCCTTCTGGTCAACCCCAGCAGCCTTCAGGCTAAGCCCAGATCCAGACTGCTGGTTGATATCAGCAAACAGCAGTCACTCAGGACTGAACTGCTGGTCAATCCCACCAGCTTCAAGCCTAACCTGGGGCCCTACTGCTGATTGACACTGGTAGCCTCTAGGTTCCAGGGTAAGCAGGCAGCTAGCCTGCTTGTTGACCCTGACAGCCTCAAGGCTGAACCTGGGCCAGCTTACTGGTGGACCCCTGCAGCCTCCAGACTGAGCCCTGGTGCCTGGCTAGTCAAAACCTGCTGCCTTTTGGCTGAGCCTGTATCTATCCTGATGGTAGACCCCGGCAGCCTCCAAGTCACCCTGCAACCGGTCTGCTGATTAACACCTGTAGCTTCCAGGTTAAGCCCAGGGTGGCCTGCTAGTTGACCCCTTGGCAAACTGCAGCCACTCAGATCTGGATTGAGCCTCAAGGTTGAGTCCAGGAGCAGTCTGCTAGTCAACCCCAGCAGCTTCTAGGGTGAACCTAGGGCTGGACTGCTGGTTGACACCAGCAGCCTCCAGGCTGAACCTGCAGCCTGATGGTCAACTCCAAAAACCTCCATCCAATTTTGGGGTTAAAGATAGATTCTAACCCAGCCAACCCCAGCTGCCTCCAAGGTGAGCTGAAGTCAGGTCTGCCAGGAGCCTCAAGACTGAGCCCTGGCCCCTAATTCTGGTAGACCCATGAAGCTCCAGGTAGAGGCAAAGGTGTTCCTGCTGGTTGATCCTAGCAGCCTACTGGTTTCTACCCCAGCTGCCTCCAGGTTGAGCCTTGAAAAACTTGCTATGTGAGCTCTACTGCTTTCAGTCTGAGCCAGGGGCCTCCTACTGGTTGACCATGGGACCCTCCAGCCCAATCCTGGTGCTAGAGAGATATTCAACTCTAATGGACCTTGAAGCTTTCCTTAAAATATTGATGTACTACTTGTCTATAATCAATTATGGAAAGCTTTAGTGTGAAGTAGAGAAAGTTAACTGCTTCATTTATATTTTGATGTAGCTTCATTTACATGACAATGTAGTTTATTTATCCAATTCTTAAGTAGAGGATATTCTAGCATACTCTTTCCTTACTTAGGTAATTTACTTTTTCTTATATTTAAATACTGTATTTTCTTCATTAAGTTTAATTGCAATGTAGTTCAAAAATTTTCAGTAAGATCTCCGCTTTCTCTCATCATCGATATCATTTTTCTATCTGTTTTGTCATATGTATTGGAAGTGGGACTCACAACTCACACCCAAGCTATCCCCAGGGCTTCTTCCATTCCTGAGAATACTTAACAGATTGTTTTAGGACCTAAAGGAAGATCTCCTTTTTCTGAGAACTAAGCCATCATGTCATTTATGCTAAAGGAACTTGGGGATCTCTAAGTTCATAAAAATCTGTGAGCTCCCTAAGCTAAATCCAGTGGTTCTAAGTCTAGTGGCTCTTTGTGATTAATTTCCAAATTATTTGCCTGTAATTAAATAATGTGTATCTGTTTCCTTGGTTATGCTTGCTGCCTAAAAATTGTTTGGTCTGATGTTACTATGCTCCTCTAACTTTCCTTTGATTTATATGTATCTGCATTTTTTCTCAAACGTTGTACTTCCATTATTATTATTTTTTTATGTTTGAAACATCTTTGCAAACATCATATAGCTAGAATATATTTTGTTTGCATATGGTAAATAACAAAATTTGGATTGATTGCTACCATTTTATCTTGGATTTTCTCTTAGTCTACTTTTTACACCTTCCCCTTTAACTTCTTTCTGTTAATTGGGAAACATATTTATATCATCTACCTAAACAATATAAGGAGATTTGAAGATATTAAATTCCAATTCAAAATCTCTAGACTTATAATGTTCTACAGTATTTTAATAATTTCACAAAAATGTTATTCATTTTATTTTATACAAAGTTTTTTTTTATTTATATACATTTTTGGGTCTCTCTATTCACCATTGGTTTTTACATATTATACTTTTTTGAGGGGTTGTTTTGCTAAATTATGCCATATAAACCAAAAAATTCCTTTCCTAAAGCAATTTTGGTTGTAACAGTTTTAGATTCCCTAAAATTCTTTATTAATGCACACTCATTATTGAGTTATAATTCCTATAGGTATGAATTTTATAATGTCAATTGTTTCTTCTTGATTATTTGAAGATACTCTATTTTTTATTTCCATTTTGGCAGTTGAAAATTTTAACTATCAGTTTAATTATTATTTTTCTTTTATTTTTGGGGTGAGGAGGGGTGTCTTATTCCCGCTGGTTTCTTTTAAGATATTTTCTCTACCTTCATCTGGTTTTACTCTAATGCATGATTTAAATTTTTTTTCTCTCATAATAGTGAGCCATTTTTGATCCCATAAATTTGATCCTTTGTAATTTTTGTTAGTTCTGTACATTTTATTCAATACCTCTTTGAATTTTGTTTCTCATTCTTACTCCTTTTTCTCTTTCTGAATCTTTCATATTTTTCTTATGTCTTAAACTTTCTCTGACTTATGGATAAAATATTCAGATAAATCTAGTTTACAAGTTCTCAACTAAGATTTTTCCAAAATACTATTTAATGCATAAAGGAATTTAAAATGTAAAATATTATATATTGTTTTTCATTTCCAGAAGAATCACATTTGTTTCCTTTAAAAAATCTTTTTGGGTCTTCTTTTATCATTTTAAATGCCTTCTTTAAAATTTTAAACATTTTAAATAATTTAAACTTTATATTTTATGTAATATTAAAATCTGCAATCTTTATGAGTCTGTTTCTATTTGATGTTATTTTTAAATCCCTTTTTAGTTTGCTTCATAGTTTATTTTATGACTTTTACTATAAGCTCAACTTTCATAGGGTTTTACCTATGGTAAGATATTGAACTCTGGGCTGAAGGTGATTTTTTCCCAGAATGGAGTTATATTTCCTTCTGCAGGCATCTGGGACACTACCAATCTGGAACTATTTTAAATTCAATTCTGGATTGTGATTAGACACCTTTAGGGGGATTTTTTTTCCCCTTTCAGAAATAAGGTTGAGAAAATCTTTCACAACATCTTCTTTTGGGTCATGCATTATGTGAAGGCATCCATCCAATTTCTCACAAATAGTAGGCTTTGCTTTTCATTACACTCTCACATGAATTTTTTAAGTGGAAAACTAGAGAAGGAATGAAATATGTCTTAAGCATAAGTCAGAAGGAGAAAGACAAATAGCGGATGACGTCACTAGTATGTGTATATAAAGTAACTATGGATAAATTAGTAGAAGTTAAAGACAAGCTGAAACACTAATCTTTAATAGCTGATTACAGAACTGAAACAGGGGAAGGGAAAGAACAAAGAAGAAAGGAAGCACAATGGTCTATGGTGGTAGAATATGGGTGAGTTGTGCTGGGTAATACCTGATGGGGTTACCCCAATATTACCTCAGTTAAATACAAATAAGATGTCTTAAGGATAGCTTGTGTATTTAATCCTTCATGGCCTCTCCAGAATCATATTTTCTTCTGAATGTTTCTCTTTGGGATTTCTCTCCTTTTACTGCTAATTCAGCTATCAATGTATGCTATGTTAACAAATACTATACACAAAATTTTATTTTTAAAATTTTGAAGGAATTTATGGATTTATCTAGTTGATCATAATTCCATAAATCAATGTACCTAAACTAATTCTATATATTTAGCATAGACAGATAAATGAGGCTATTTCTATAATGAATGCATGTGACCATTTACTTCATGAGAATAATTATATATTATACTGAGTTGAACAGTGTCCCCCAAAATATTTATGTCTACTTGAAACCTGCAAATATTTCTTTTGGAAAGAAATCTTAGTAATATAATTAAGTTACAGTGGGGTTATATTGGATGAATCCTACATCCAGTATGACTGGTATCTTTATAAAACTACTAGACTCACAGATATAGATACACAGGGCACCTGCTATGTGATAACAGAAGTAAAAATTAAAATGATGCATCTACAAGTCAACAAACACCAAGGACTTCAGGCAACAACAAAAGTACAGGAAAAGGTATGGAACAGATTCTCCTCAGTACTTCTAGAATGAACCAACCTTGTGGAAACCTTGACTTTAGGCTTGTACAGAACTGTGAGAAAATATATCTCTGTTGATTTAAGTTCCAAATTCATGGTAATTTATTACAGTAAGCCTACTCAACTAATCCATATTAAACATTGGGCCCCTGATTTTTTTAATGTATTCATCCTAAGGGTTATGTACACCTGTGGATACACATTAATAGTTATTAACCCTATAGCGAGAGTACTTTGTATTCCTTATTCTGAAGTCTTCTTGTAAAAACTGTAACTTCATAACTTACTAAGAGAGTAAAATAATATAAATGTCATACCATTATGTCTAAAGAGAGTAAAAATCACTTAATCATTTGGTGCATTATTAGTTGATTATAGAAACAAACTCTAAGCAGTTAAAGTCAGAATTCTTGTTATAAACTTTTAAAAATAAAACAACTGAATTATTTTATAGTATATTCTTAATAGTGATATTTCCTGATGGAAACTATCAGGATATTTCTACAATTCTTTAATATTATCAAATCTAATGTGTGTGTGTGTGTATCTACACATATACACACACATTTACTGACATATGGCATCAAAGAAATATATTGGTCTCTTGCTTAAGGAAGTGTTAAAGGTATATTGTTGCTCAAGGTCAATATTGATTTCAGAATGTGGACACTCAACATTTGTCTCATTAATCAATGTATTTTGAGAGTAACTTTAACATTCAATATTTCCTCAGTGTTAAATGAAATGACAAGAGTAAAAGCAGTTTATCTTTGTGCTCCCTCTAGCAGACTTTATAGAAGATTTATCTGGAAATAGAAACAAACTACTCCAAAAGGAAGATTTCTTAAAAACTAACTGCTTGCTTGAGGGTGTGTGTGTGTGTGTGTGTGTGTGTGTGTACATAGGCTATCAGTAAAAAAAATATCAGATGAAACCAATATAGTTTACTGAGTTGTAAGCAAGAGATTTGGGGAAGTATCATTTAAATATGTCATGATAAATTCTCAAAGGACATTTACTTATATTGATTTCAATTTCTTCTTAACTGCTGTCAAAGTAGCTGTTTTGGTTATGTAATAAATACATTTCTAGTGCCATTTTACACCTTACCTCATATAGTGTGTGTGTGTATATATATATATGTGTGTGTGTGTGGATATATACACATACACACCTACATATGTTTATATGAATATGTATGTGCATATATAATTATATTAAATATACTCAAGTATTATAAAAATAGAAAGTTACTAAATCCTAAAACAGAAATCAATGTTGAACCTCTGGCATAAGTCAATGTTATTTAAGCTCTCAGTTTACATGTTTATGGTTACCTGGACTAACTGAAAATTTTAAGACTAATTTCTTTGAGTTTGAATATTCAATTCTGTTGAAGATGGGTGCCCAATTCTTTCACCACATTGTGCTATTAAAAAAATCTTAACTGCCTACCATATAAATACCATGCGATAACACAATTATCACAGAGATATCTGATAATGGTGGTATGTAACCACATCCTTGTAACATCTTCAACTTCCTTGACATCTAATCCTTCCACACCTCTCATCTGAAACACTACTCTCCAGACTTGTTCAAATATTCACCATGTTTGCACCTGATCTCAAGCAGCTGAAAGTTATTAAAGAAGCCACACACCTGGGTTGATCCTTATTACTTTAATCACCACAAACCTCAGTCGAGTACTCAGAATGTTTTAAAATGATGCTACAATTTCATACTGTGTTTGGATAATAAATACTCCTTTTCTCCTTGGATTTGAAGCTATTTCTCTACAGAAAGGAGAAAATATATACCAGAAAGCTCCAAGGTAAAGTTATTCACCACCCAGACTAGGGAATTTCAGTCAGAAATTAAATTGAATAATAGAAAATAAAGAGATGCACCTCTTATAAAAGTGGGTTTATGACCTGTGATTTATATTTACTATAGTATTTAATGACTTTTCTTTGAGAGAAACTACATTACAATTCTCATTCTTACCTTTTGAACATATTTCATTCCACCTTTAGAAACTTTCTTGAGGGGGAGAATTTTTAATCTTTTTGTGGATACACAGTATAGTCATATTTTATCCACATTTCATACTCAAATTTTATATAATTTAATTCAACACTGAATTTTCCATTTGAATGCAAAGAAAGAATATGTGCATGTATGTGCATGGGTTGACTATTCTTGGGCAAATAAATCTAAAAGCCATACTATATTTTTCTCTTTGATGATGGTTTTCATTTGTGTAGCATAATGACATATATTCTGCAGTGTGTGCTTCCCTAAAGTAAGTAGATGATGAATAATGATTTCATTTGTCCTCCTTCATTAGCTTTTATGTTCTCTAACTTCCTGTCTAAAGTTTTTAGGTCTTAAGCACATTTTTAGCATTTGATTCAGAAATTAATGAGTACTCAGATGCCATTGCATAAAATAAGACATTTTAAATGATATAATGATTTATCAATAACAGCACAAGAGTAAACAGAAACACCGGTATACATAAACATCAGCCAATTCTATGGTTCTCAAAGTGACTCTTCAATGTAAAAATATAGTACAAATAGTTTGCAGTCACTTAGTCTCTGATATTTGAAATACTTGAATTATGGGCAGTGCTTAAAATTGAGAGATTTTCAGGATTAAATAACATGCTCATTATTAGCTTATCAATGTCTTATTATATAATTTAAAATTCACACATGCATGCAACAAGGTCACTTTATATTTTTACTTGTCAGCATTTACCTTTCTCTTGGTTACTGTATTCCAGCGTTCTCCTGGAGTTGCTAACCACCATCTCAACATTCAGCAATGTGATTAGATGGAATAGGCTGTAAATAAATAAAAGGTAAAATTATAATTGTTTTAAACCAATTATTTTATATTATATCCTTAACTTAAGATGGTATTATGAGTAATATTTAATCAAACACAGAATGAAATAGACAATCCTTTTTGGTGCTACCAGGAAAGACAAGTTTGCAATTTATTTTCAAATTTGTGGCACAATATTAAGATTTGAATTGACTGGTATTAATATGATGCTACATGCTAATACAAAGAATTAATGCACAGATAGAAGTGGAGCCAAGCAATCAATGATTTTATGTGAATAACAGTATTGGTTTCTCCCCTAAGATGTCCCCGTAGTTTTCCCACTACTGTATCTTCCATGAATAATCACCATAGTCTCCTGTGTTTGTCCCTTCCTTGTTTTGAGCATTCCTCTCTCCCCCCCACCCCCCCACCCCCACTATATTCCTCAGACCTATGGTCAGCTCAGTAAGCTTTTTCTGTAATGGGTCAGATAAAAAAATATATTATGCTGTGAAGACCATATGCTCTCAACTGCTGTTCTGTTCTTAGAATATTGAAACAGGCAGAGACAATATTTAAACAAAAGGGTATGTCACTGTTCTAATCAAACTTAACTTACAAAAAAAGTGGGCTTTGGCTCACCTTTGGCCCAGAAGCCAGTCAACTGACCCTGGTGTATAATACCTCTTAATAAATTACCCAATAGAATCTTAAATATCACATATTAAGATGGAACTATTGATATGCCCTTTCATATTTTTTATCTTTTTACAGAGTCAATAAATAGTATCACATTTAACTCTTTTGTTCAAACAAAAAATTAACTGGCACATATATGTGTGTATGTATATATGTATCCATATATATATCACAATGTCATCATCCTATTTCTCAATAGGTCATACAAATTGTATTTCTAAAATATACTCCATACCCATCCATTTACTTAAATATCAGGTCACCATTATTTTTTTCATTGGTCTGCAACAGCAATATTTTATTTCACTCCCAACTTTCTCTTCTTCCCTTCTCATGTATTCTCTAACAGCACCTTGTATGAATTTTAAAAACACAAGACAAATCATGTTATTCTTCTACTGAAAACTATTCAATAAATTCCCTTTTGTCCTTTGAATTAATTTCAAATATGTGTGATCCAACCCTAGTGGAATCCTTTAAGTTTCCTGAGTATGCCAAGGTCTTTCCTGTCTAGTGCACTTTGCATTCACTATTTCTACACCTGGAATATTCTTACCTCAGTCCTTTATATGACTGACTCCTGTACATGTGCCTTAAAATGATGTCAATTTTTATCTCCTATGCCAGTTTCTCATATCATTCTGTTTACTTCTTTTCTAACACTTATCACAATCGAAGTTTCACAGTTTTTTTGTTTACTGGCTTATTATCTTTCTCACACTGGTATACAAGATCCTGGAGTATAGCATTTTGCCTCACCACATAATCCCTAATACCATCAAGCACAATGCCTGAGTCAATAAATACTTAATAACTGAGCAAATATGAATCTGATTTAAAAGAATTATGAAAGGAAATGTACTTATAGAAACAAAAGCTTACATTTACTTATATTCTTGAATCTTGCATCTCTTCATTATAAAATTAAATTGTTCACTAGTAAAGTAGAGTTTGTCAGTCTCAGCACTATTGACATTTTGGGTTGGATAGCTCAATGAATTGTAGGGTGCATAGTAGCATTCTTGATCTTTATCCTTTAGATGTTAGTACCACTCCCACTTTTTCCCACTCATTACCCAGTTGTGACAACCAAAATGTATACAGACATGCTAAGAATGTCCAGAGAAGTCAAGATCATGCCCTGTCCCAGCCTATAACTATTGAAGCAATAACTGTTGCAGGACACATATTTTGCTTGATGTTGGGATTACAAAATAAACAAGAGGCTCTTTTGCTGCCTTCAAAAAACTATAATCTTTAGGAAATAGAGAAAATTGAAATAGTATTTCAAATAAGCATTGCCTTCCTGGTGGTGCAAGGGGTTGAGCACCACACTATGAGTTGTCAACGGTCACTGCAGCGTGAGTTCGATCCCCTCCAGGGAGGTTTCCCATATGGCACAGCAGACCTCTCCTGCCTTGCCCGCTGTTCCCCTCAGCAATGTGTTTCAGTCAATCTGCCTGTTCTGTTCCCTTTTCACCCCCCACATCTCTGGCCTGTACCTCAGTTCTTGCATGCATAAATAAATAAATCTTTAAAAAAAAAGAATAACAACAGGGAAATTATCCAAAAATAGTGCTTAGGAAAAGTTTACCTTCAAGACATGATCATAAGCTGAGGTATTAGTGTTCTAAAGGAAGAGGTTCATTAAAGGAGATTGAGAATGGGTATTGGGTGTGCTAGAAAAGAACACTCCAGACAGAGGAAGAAGCATGTAGAAGAACAAAGTATGGTCCATTTAAAGAAGTTAAAACAAAATCTTGGTCTATCTAAAGTACAGAGGACGAGTCATCATGTGAAACCTGGAGACGCCTGCAGGTGCTACATGTTTAGACAGGTGCACACTGCTGAAGACACAGGTGTTAGTCTACACATGACATAAAAAGGGGAACACATCAGACATGAATTTTAAAAAAACTCATTATGGATTATCTGACTAAAAGGTATTAGAGGGAGAAAGAGGGATTATAAAGTAAATACAAAAAAAATGATGTAGAGTTTCAGATGCTATGGGAAGAGAGAAATGGGTTCAAATGAGAAAGTTTTTGAGTATTACTCAACTGGGCTTAGTGATTAAATGGATGTTGGGGCAAGGATAAAAGGACTGCAATGTAAACAACTGAGCAGATGGTGGTATTTTATTATTAGTGCTAAGTACATATACCCAAATGAATACAGAGAATATGTTAGGAGATATAAATGTACTTTTAAGACAGAGAAACTCATATTGACAATTTATGACATTTAAGATTTTGCTCCTTTCGTTTATTTTCATTGCTATATTATCCTATGCATTCTATATTTAAATCTAACAAATAACCACAAACTTAGTATTTTAAAACTGTGTATGTGTATTTTTTTTCAAAGTTTCTGTTAGCCAGGTGTCTGGGCAGGGCATAATTGGGTCCTCTGATTCAGGATCTCTCACAAAGTTAGAAGTAAGGCAGTGGTCAAGATTAGGGTTTCATCTGCAGTCCTGAATGCAAAAGAAACTGCTTCTAGGCTTACTCAGAGATTGTTGACTGAATTCAGTTCCTTGTGAACTATTGAACTGAGGCCCTTAGTTCCTTACTGGGTATTGACTGTAGTTTTCCCTCAGTTCCTTGTCCCATGGACTTTTCCACACAGCAACTTGATTCATCAAAACCAATAAAAGAGAGGATCTGTTAACAAGAACAGAATTTTTTTGAAGCCTAACCATAGAACCCCCTATCAGTGTTTCTATATTCTCTTGGTTATACAAAATTGCTCAAGAGAAGAAATTACACAAAGTCATTGAAACAATATTTTGGGTTCTGTTTGTGTTGTCTTGGAAATGTGTCTGCCATATCTTACATATCAAGCACAAACATGAAAATAAAACAAACCTCATGAAAACTTGCTGGCATCTTGATATATTGATGCCAATATAAAAGTTTCATTTAAATTTGTTCTTCCAAGGACTATATTTATGCAAGTTTTAGAGGTTAATATATAGCATGGACAAGAAGCATTTTATATAGAACATGCAAGTTGAATAGAAATAATAAATTGTGAAAATATTTCCTGTTTACAGATATTTATAGTATGTGATGGGACAAAGGAGCTATGGAAAGGAGACCAAAGATAATTATCAGACATTATGGACTTAAAAACATAATTTTCATTCTTTAAAAAAGCTCACGTTACTTCTTTAAAGAAACATCTGATTTTGACTAATCCTAAGATTTCATATTATAATGTCTTTATAAAAGTTGGGACATTAAGCATAACATCTTTTTGCCAAATACCTTATTTCACATAACTTGTTGCACATAGTTTGGACTTGATCTTGACAGATTTTAATCAGTTCACAGAACTCTGTAAATTGTCAAGCATAAAATATAATGTTTGGTCTACTCATTTTAGAGGATTCTTAAAATGGACATAACTCATTTGTGGCAGTAGCAACAAGTGTTTAAGACTGTCTTCTTTTTTCCATGCTGTCCTCATCAGTTAGAGGGATTCCAAAAGATGAAAACTTCCAGATTTTTGCCTACTTTAATGTGACATAATAGTGATATTTTTAGCTTATTTATGTTGTAAGCAGGTATGATATGAATTTTTCATCAATATTATCCTATTTTATTTCAAACTGATGTGTGAGTGTTCTCAATATTGTTTTTATCATCTCCAGCACACATTTTTAAGCTTTAAATATAGCTCAGTTCTATTTCATAATTCACTTTGCTAAGAATTTTCCATGCAAGTAAGTCAGGAAAGGGCTATTATTTTTAAATATCAGTTTCAATGTTTTGTATTATTCCTGAATGTCAGGTCAGCATTGCCAATTTTATGATTTAATTATTTGATCCATGATGTCAGACACTTATTATAAATAATGAACAGTACTTCCTTTCATCTAGAGCAAATGTTATTCATATGGAAATTGGCCAATTTGGAATTTAACAAGAAGGGAAGTCAGATAATTTATTAGATTTCTTCTAACTTTGCTCATGTCTAATAGTACGCAATGCATACTGTTAATACTGTCTAGTGTAAGTCATTAAGATAGTAGGCTCAGATTAGCAGACAGTGCAATTTCTAAGTTCTAACACTACCTCTTCTTCATTTATATTTTCACAAATTAGAGTATTTATAAATCAAACAACATATTTAAATTTCTTTTGCCAGTGTTGAATTATGTGTGCTATGTTAATACAACAGGGGGGTCTATAAAGACAAAGAAACTTGGATTTCAGCATTTTCATTTTAAGATGTCAAACAATAAGGAAAAAGAGACCATCAATGGATTTTTATTGGTTCTTTGAAGGGACATTATGAGAGATTCAGATTTCCATCACCAAAGAAAGAAGGTATGTATGGGAAAAAGAACTTGTAGGGTAAAGTGGAAGTTACCAAACTTGAAGGGAAAAAGGAACAGCTGCCATGCTGAGAATGGGACTATAGCCAGAGCCGAGTCCCTCAGAACATCACTACTGTGGACTACTAGTAGTATCTGAGAAGGATTTCGGTGTACCTGGTGGGAAGAAGAATGGCTGTATAACATGGGCTGCTGTCCTGGTGGCAAAACTTGTACACTTTAACGAGGGTCTGCTCTCTACTGCATAAAGACAAATTATATTCTTAGTGTATAAAACCTTCAAAAGCAAAGAACTTTAGTAGAATTAGCATGCGATAGAGAGAGAGATAGAATAGAGAAAGGATGATAGTTTCCTTGTGAAACATCCAAAGTTACCCATGCCCTTATGGATAAATGTCCAGCCCGACAGTTTAACAAACAGAAGGAGAGTGAATGCCACCTGAGTGTGTGTTCATTGTGAAGTGCCATTGGCACGATTTTTCTATTTATTTTCATTGAATTTGAAGTGCCATTATTGTACATCCTTTCTACTATTTGACAGTATAGGATTTCCTCCCTTTCAACACACAAAAACCAAGGTGTAGTCACTGTAGCCCTCTCACCTCATCACCAACAAGATGCCATCGTCTTTTTATTTTTACATGTCATACTATGAGCATTGGCAAGCATTATAAACCACTTTGCCTATTTGGAGGGGAAAAAAGATGTATTTTAGGTTACACCTTGGGTAAAAAGCAAAAATGAGGTGTCACATTAGTTTGTGATGTCAATTTTTGTTAAAGCAAAATACTGTGATAAGTCACAGCATTCTTTTCCTAATTAGGGATTCATGTTATCTCTTGGCATAGAAGAGTATTCTTGTTCAGTGCAAACAAATTCTAAATTCATATATCTATGAGGATTACCTCTTTTATATCACTCCAAAATCTACATAGACATGTACTTAGCAAATAAAATATTAATTGAATGTTTATATTCTTGCCTTGATAATATCTATTAGTAATATAAAGTTTAATAAGACATTATTTCTATGCATAGAGAATTGCATATGGAGATAGACAAACTCATATCACTGTTCTAAGGACATGTCATTTAATTCATCTGTTTTATACATTATGTATGTATGTATTACTGACATCCTTGATAACAGACACTATGTTCCTAAGTGTGGTTACTGTCCGCAAAGACATTCTCTGAAAAATAAAGACAAGTAAATCGAGAAATACAATGTATGTGATAAGATCTGAGAGAGAGAAAATAGAAGGTTCATGGACCATTTGAAGAGTATGTCTAGCCCATATCTCAGAATCTCTTCCTAGAGGAAACCATATCTAAACTGACAGTTGAAGTATAGGCAGAGATACCAGTTGGGGTATTTGCAGAGTTTCAGGCATCAGGAAGATTAAGGACATATAAGAAACCAAGTCCACGTGGAGGTCAAGAAAAAAGACTAGACTAAAAAAGCAGAACATTCATGTTAATTTTGAAATCTTGACTAAGCTATAGAAATATTTGTTGTTCATAATTTACTGATCATGTTTGCTAGGAAAACTGAAATCATATTAGCTGCTTTTAAATATAAATTTGAACTTGAATTCCTTTCTCTTTCAAATTTCTATGACAATATCCACTTAAATACTGATGGCATACTCTCAGTAGTCTTCATTGATTTATGTCATTTTTACTTCCTAACTTGCCACCACAGAGCCTAAATTGTTATATATTTCTTTCAAGAAATTGTAATAGAATTTTATTGAATCATATAATTGGATTCCTTTTTCTGAATATAAATTAATAAAATTTATACAAATAACCTTATAAAAAAGAATAATGCTCATATTTTCAATTCAGAAAATGAAAAGTAGTTGAAAAGATTGAATAATTCATTGATATTATGGTTGACTCTCTTTCAAATTTCTTTCTTCCTGTTGTATTCTCAACATTTTCAAAGTTAATTTGTGTCACTATCTGCATAAGCCCACAATCTGCTAAAGTTCTTCTGTTTCTGAGGCTCAAAGAGTGCATGTGTCAATTTTCATTCCCCCTGTCATCAGGGAAGCAATATGACATATCAGTAAATATGCTTTGCTAAGCTTCTATCAATCTTACACTGCAGTAAATAAGCCTATTCACCCCTAAACTCAAGCTGTCAATCAGAAAATCAGAAAGCAGGATACAAATAACATATGCTTGTAGCATTGTAGAATCCACATGTGGTTGACATGCTGAGTGACTCATAAATACATATCTTTTACCCACAGAAAAGAAGCAGAATTTGAATGAATAATGAGAGAACAAAATGAATCCTAAATTTTCAACTTATTTCCAGAAATCAGGAAAAGGAAATGAATTTTTCATTGAGAGAAACAGACTGAATAACATAAAGGTAATTTGTCATGAAAGGCTTTAGGATAAACTAGTTAAATGTGAAACATAAATGCTGACTTCATACATTTATGTATGTATTTTGAAAAGAACAAATTGATATAATCTATGAATCAAAACTGTCTTTACAAGGCCCTGTTGGTTATCAGTTTGGTTATCAGTTTTACCATAAGAGATCTTTTGCTTTAGTGGTTCTCATATTGCATCTACCTCATTTCCAAAACAATAGTATGAGATTTAGGGCAAATTCTTACTGAAACACTTATATATGGATACTAGAAACTCTCTCTCTCTCTCTCTGAGAGAGAGTGTTTCAGTATATATACACACACACATACAAATATATATATATACACATATATATATTTCTCCTATGATGAAAACTACCAGTATTATTATATTTTTATGAGGTTGAATGTCCTGCTTTAAAATTCCACAGGTTATATTTCCACTTTATATGAACCTTTTAGAAGGTTTAAAATTAAAAGTAAATTGTCTTTTCCTTATTTCTGACACTGAAGAAAATTTCCAGCTTTTCTTACACATGTTATGGTGCACTTTGTTATATTGTACATTGAATGTTTCTTGTTAGAATAATTTAAAAATATCAATTCCAAACTTAATGAGGTGATTCTGACAACAAAGCCTAATGGATGCAAAATTAGATTATAAAAAATTGTGAATCTCAATTTTAATATTTAAGGTGATTAGACAAACAAAAACGCACATGTGCATCATTACAAACAAAATCAAAATATTTATGTCTTCCCATTATTTTTCCCAAATCAGCTTTTTTGATTCTAATGTATTTCTTCTGTTCTGTCAATCACAACTGTTTTGAACTTTCTGCAATTGGTGAAGTAATTACCTTTCATGCTTTTTAATCACGTGCACATTTTGTAGCAATTAATCATTTCCTGCTGTGTCCTGAGGTAAATTAAATTATAATACTAATACCAGAAGGTCCCCAATAGCTCTTTCTCAGAACTTTAATAAAGCAATCATCAGTAGAAATAGGATATTTGTTTTTTATATATAGAATATAGAGAACAATCATTTTGCTAGAGTGGACAGATGACATTTATTGTTCTTTAGTGCTTATAGTTCTGCAACAGCAAAACTGTAAAGGAACATATTGTAAACGACTGATGTGGCACAATTATTTAGTAACTCCAAACAGCAGCATGGGCTTTTTCTTTTGCAGCTGCTACCCTTGCTCTCTCATTTGATGAAAATGAAATGTAGAGTGAATGTAAATACATTTCTGCTCTGTTCTCACATTCATGACTACATTGCTCTAGTCATGCAGTTAATTTAAACCAGTACACGATTTCTAGGTTATAGTGAGGTGGATTTCATGCCTGAAGTGGTTCCAACTGAAGCTATCTCTGAAACTTAAATCAACAGGCCGAGCGTCATGATCACTATACAGATATATCTTGTTTGCAGTATTGGGAAAGACACTTATGGAAAGATCTGATGCATGTACTTCAGGGTTAGGAGACAACTATTTAAGCTACTAATTCATCAGACCTTAGTGTAAATAATCATGATTAGGGATATTTGAAAATTAAATCATGTTGAAGAATAAAATAAAACATAGATCGTAACACATAACTACTGATGAATGGACTATTCATCTAACAATGGACTATGTTTGTTCCATTTCACTATCTGGAGGAAATTTCAATATGATATGCTCATCACTTTTGCATTAAAATTTAGCCTTCCATTTTGTTTAAAACTGGGCTCATGTAATAGGATCTTAAAACAAAATAGGTGATTTGATCGCCTACCATGTTGCAGGTAATGTTTAATAGGAAATTATATTTCTTACAATAATTAAAATTACCTCTTATTTTGAGATTTTTTGGAACATTTTCTGCTAAATGCATCCTTATAGAAGTATAAAATTGGAGTCATTGTGTGAATTGTTGCAATTTAATGTGCTATTGAGCTATTATGAGACTTTTTAAAAAAAGATGTTTATAGAAATTGCATGATAAAGCAAAAGTTATATTAAAATGATAATAAGAGCTAAAAGAAAATATAAAGCAGAAGATTAGAGAATAAGTGTGGATATTGAAGATACAATAAATGCCAATCTTTGAAAATAAAAAAATAGCACAATTTATAAGCTAAGGAACTATTTTTTACATTTCACAAAAAAATATTTGCCTTCAGGATATTTGTAAAGTATTTTTTCAATGTATTTATTTTTAATAATAAAGTTTTCTTCTCTTATCAGCTGGACACAGGTATCATATCATATTTCCTGTTTTTGTTTTAAAGTCTGTCATTTTACTCTATAGCAATTGAAAGAAAAATAAGAGGACAATGCTTCAGACCTCATTTAAGAACAATTCTTTGTGCTCATGAATTGTTTCTAGGGGAGGAGAAAGGGCTGTTAAGGAAGACAGATATCATACAGGCTTGTCAATCACATTTAATAGGCAGTGGTGTACGGTAATCTCCTTCTTCTCATCAGTCTCTAGCAGACTAGTAGACAGAACTCATTACTGTGCAAATGAACCTGCCAAAAGCTTCAGCCATTTGCCTCAATAGAGGTCACAAAGAATTGACACCAGTTAAAACTGGTTAAATGTGGCCAGGGAAGGAACAAAGAGATGGAGCAGCTCCATAGGTTGAAATAAACAGTATCATATTGACAATAACTTTAAGGGTATTAAAAAAAAAAAAGTCCATGTAGAATTATGTGTGTGTGTGTAGGGGATGGGTGAGCTATTTCAATGACTTTCATGTGTTTAAAATTAGTTCCTACCATCATTTAACAGAAATGAGAAATGTGCTTTTAAGGTTTCCAATATAATGGTTGCAAAATGTCAGTTCAGCATCTTTCAGCCTATAAAGACCAATGGATTTTTAAAAGCTTCATTTGTCTTTCAGTGGACTACATCTTGCCAGGTCAAGCTTTGGATTTAAAAATACACAGAAGGCACCATCTTATTAATGATGGTGGTAATATTAATTTTACTGTTAATTACATTGATTGTTACATTTTAGAAGAGCTGTGCTAAACATAATCTTGGTTAATTTTCAGAAATACTCAATGATATAAACATCATTATCTTTATACTCTATCCAAGGAAATTGGAGCTATTAGAAGTTGAATTTTCATAAAATCATCAACTACAAAATAGGAAATCTCTAGTATCAGGTGTCAGAATCCAGTGTGTTTAATCTACTGGGGGTCTCATTCTTTATGATTTATTTTATTTTCTCACTTTGTTATATTTCTTTTCAGTAATGTATATGTGCAGATTTAATTTGAACATAGATACTTAAGTATAAAGTATACTAAAGTGTCACTGCTTAGGGTGCCAATTAGAATTGAAAAATATAATTTAAGATTATTGTAGAATAAATATTTATCAGTAACTTCAGGGAAACAACATTATATTTAAGGAAAGGAAATCCACAGACAATTTTTGAAACTACTCTGGTAATGTCTAATAATTATTAAGTACATTTTTAGGCACTCTTCACAGTTCTTATAATAGTTACATAAAATAGAGTCTAATTTTCCCATTATACTGATCAGAAAATTAAAGTCTAGAAGTTAATTTATTTAACAGAATGGAAGGTTAGTAAGAGCTAGATATTTGAATTATTTCTATGTCTAGTTCTTTTCCCAAAACTGAGTTTAATGCTGTATTAAATCTTTCAAATATGTTATAGGTATAACCCTGATGGCAAAAACAAGTCTTATTTACCTTAAGATAAGGTAAATAAATGCCTATATAATATTTTCCATGTTTTGTTATGTATTATAAAATATTTGTAATAATAAATTTGTGTAATAAATGACACAGATTAGAACTCGGTGAAATTTAGAATATTACTATGTCATGAGAAAACAAGAATACAGAAAATAAAAGCAATATGGAGAAGAAAGATAGTCAACATCTTCTTTTCTGGTTTGCAATTCAGTCTGACTTTCATGTAGCCCTTTCTCCCCAATCTCAGATTCTCTAATGAGATGATAAATTAAATATATAACATTTGAATATTCCTGGTTTTCTTTTATTTCTATGTTCACAGAACAAAGAAACTGATATGAAGCCAGTAGTTTTCCAATGTCTTGCTCAAATAAAATGTCCTATCTTGAAAAAATAATGTTTTCAATTATTTAATTTTAAATAAGAAAATATTTATATATGGAAGATAGTTGAAAAGTGTTAATTATATGCATTGTACCATAAAGTCAATGACTATAATTACCTGATGGACACAAATATTATGTGTTCAATACTACCTTAATTGTAAAATCTATGCAAAACCCTGCATGTTGGATTAATATTTTCATAAAGAGGAAATGACAAAATTAGCTAACAATCTCTAATATATTTTCCTAGAGGGTTTGTAGTGTTTCTCTAGTTATGATTCCAAAGTTAACCTTTCTAAGATGAAAGAGCTGAAAATAAACAAATCAATGTTAGAGGAAAACTGGAAAGATTTTATCTTTGGAAGACAGAGGAGGAAAGAGAATGAGAAAGAGACAGAAGGAAAGATCAGAGACACATTAATCATAACAATATTCTAGCCTAGAAGGGACCACTGAAAATTAAGAACGAGTGATGAGTAAGCCTTTCAAGGTTTAAAGATGGAGTCCAGATAAGAAACTCAACATTCTTGTGATTATCCTAACCTTTCTCATACAGTTTGAAATCAGAATGGAAATATGAGAACAAGCTTTCTTGTAATATATTGCTCCTTCCAGAGTCAGTCCAGCTGGAAATGCATAGAAGCATGAAAATGAAAAAGAAAACAAATAGAAATAAGCTATCCAAATTCTGAACCAGAGGAGGGGTTCATTTGGATTTGTGTAGACATAGGTCACTTCTATTTTCATCTGAACTGATTGTTCCCTTGTTTCTAATAACAACACTTTGTTGTTTTTTGTCAATGAGCCTTCTTGGAAATAGTTCATCATGTCTTCACAAGGATCTGGGATTATTATTTTTTCCTTGAGAAAGAGTTTAAAACATCACGACAAAAGTGTTAAAGGAAAGGACATAGTTTTGGATTAGGTTGAAATTGAAAGTAATTAATGAGAACATTCTTGCAAATGGTGCAGATAGCAAAATGAATAAATTATGCTATATTATAATAGACTCAGGAAACCTTTGAAGGCCAGAAGTTTGACAGAATGATATAAAGGGATCAATGTACAAATTGCAGCATTAGTGCTCTGATTCCATTTTCTGAAGAGAAACATTATAATCATAGAACCAATTATCTAAATCTGTAATAATGAACTGAATAAGTGTCTACACATTCATATTTAAACTTATTTTATGGTTCAGAGGACAAAACCACAAGCTTGGGAAGTAAAACCGCTGAGTACTAAATGCAAACAACAAAATTTTTAGGCCGTGCTAGAGAGAAGGGAGAACTTATATGGCAAGAATCTTTTTCAAAAAGCAAAATAAGAAACAAATTTTTTTCCCAAGTCCACATCTTACATTCTCTCTCTCTCTCTTTCTCTCTCCTAGGCCTTATTAAATAAAAGCCAACTCAATACTTCAATAGTAGAAAATTTAGTTGATTTATGTTACTAAACACATATAAATCTAGTGCCAGTAATGACCCAGGTAGGACTCCAAATTCATTTCTCTTTATGTTGACAGAGAATTCAGATTTTCTCCTTTGGTGTAGAGAAAGGCCACTGCAAATACCCAGGGCTACAAGTTCTTTGGTTCACATAAAGATGAAGGAGAACATCACACAAACCCCTACATTTGAATGCTAACTCCTTTATTGTGGTTACTACTTAATCCTAAATCAAGACGTCAGTAAAGAAGTAAGATGATAATTAGATAACCCTGAAGGTCCCATTCATGAAGCTTAGTGTGATTTAATACTATGAGAATCATAAAAATTAATAAAATTGGAAGAGGCTGATGCCTCAAAGGAAAATATGGCTGTTGTTAGAAGAAAGGGATAGGTAGAAATAGAAAAGCAGTGATTACATAATGCAGCATAGATATAATGGACATGGAGATCAAAGCCCAAGTATTAAAATATATGGGACTGCATATCATAAAACTTTTATTTCTCCATATAGTACACATTGATCGGATCAAATTAATTCAAAATTGATAACTTACACAAGCACTTAATTATAACGTAATCTATGTATGTTTTACATTTGAGTTTAGCACAAACCATCTCTAAAAATTTGCCCTCACCCCTACCAACTGAGTTCCTATTTCCCAAATCAACTTCCTAATAAATCCCTCGAGCAAAATGCAATTAAAAAGAAATCAGAAGATATATTTGAAGAAATAATTTTATTTCAAAAAAGACAACATATCTTCATTTAAAATATTCAGACCATTTTTTCTTGCATTTACTTAGTAAAATGTTTATTTGCTGTTACTCCCTAAGTACTAAATATTGAAAACATACTCATATATTTTCAAAAATGATTATCAAATTTTATCTAACTTTGAATTCCTATTTTTATAGTTGAACATTTTTGTATTTTTTTTGTTTTGTCTATAGTTACTTTTCTTTTCATCATTCATTTTATCTATCCCTATATTTATTAACAACAATTTAAAGATACTGATTATGAGCTAAATATTCACTTTCCTGTATAGGCTACAGTGATGAAACTAAATCTCTAACCTCACTGAATTTCCAGGTTAGTGGAGGGCAGTGACCAAAAAACAGAATACAGTATCTCTGATGATAAAAATTATGAAGGAAAATATAAAAGAGGAAGTAGAGTAAAGAAAGGAGGGAAGCTTTTAACATTAAATAGTGTCATAAGGAGTGATCCTATTGGAAAAAAAATAATGAACAATATATTGTAGCTACTCATGTGACTAGCCAAAAAAAAAAAAAAAATCCATGCAAAAGAAAAGCAATTTTAAAGTATCAAGGCAGACCATCCTGGAATTTTCCAGAATTTTCTGGAAAATTATACTACAAAGAATAATGTTATTGGAGTGCAGGGGGATTAAGTCAGAGCCAGAGTTAGAGGAAATTAAGTCAGAGAAGAAACAGGAATTAGATTTCATAAATACAAAAATATCATATAATTGGTATTACTTTCCATGAATCATTATCTTCTTTGATTATTTCTTGTTTTACTTTTTGAGTTGTATCTTCATTAATTTTTTTAATTTGTTGTTATCTTGCTGTCCTTTTTCTAGGTCTTTGGGATGATAAACAATCATTCATTTTCAGCCTTCCTTTTTGACGACAATAGCATATCACTTTAGGGCTACCTCCTATCTTTGATGCACTATGTTTTCAACATTATGCCTTTATTATTAGGTTGTGATATTGATTTAAATGCTATTTTAAAATTCATCAGACTGAGGCCTCCCTGGTGGTGCAGCAGCGAAAGCACTATCAAGCTATCACCAGCTACTGTAGCATGAGTTTGATACCCAGCCAGTGAGCTAACCCACATATGGTGCAGCAGACCTCTCCTGTCTTGCGAGCTGCTCCCCTCAGCAGTCTATTTCAGTAGATCTTCCTGTTCTGCTCCCCACACCGTCTCTGGTGAATCCTCTCACCCCCTGTACCTCTGGCCTGTACCCCAGGTCTTTTATGCATAAATAAATATTTTTAAAAATAAAATAAAATCTATAAGACTATGTTTAATTTTTAGGTTTTTGAATTTCTAGGTCTATAAATATTTTTAGCCATTCTTGTTAATATATCTACTTTTATTCCACTGATCTCAGACAAAATGGTCTGCATTAATTCTACAATTTGGTATACAGTTTTTGTTTTTTTTTTACAATTTTTGTGAATATTACATATTGAGAATTTGAAAGCAATATATAGTCTTGCTCTTGGAGGTTCAAATGTTAATTACATCTGTACCAAACAGAATAATGGTCCTCAAAAGAGGTTCAGATTGAATCAGATTCAGTTCCTCTTACTTTTACATAGGTCGTTTTGTGGTATAACTACTCAGCTCTAGGAGCTATACTTTGTAAATAAAATAATCACAAAGAATTTAACACACATTATAGAATAAACTACCCAGAAATAGTAGCAAATCCGGGCATTGTGGTTTCTGATTATACATACATGCTTTATTTTGGTTCATCTTGAACTCTGAACTGTTGTTGCATTGTGAATTTTTCGCCCACTGCTCCCCTCAGCGGTGTGTTTCAGTTAATCTGCCTGTTCTGTTACCCACTCTGTCTCTGGTGAATCCTCTCACTCTCCACACCTCTGGCCTGTACCTCAGTTCTTGTGTGCATAAATAAATAAATCCTTAAAATATATATATATGTAAAATAAATAAAAGATATATTTCTAATCTTGGGATTTTATAGATTCCAGATGCACTTACATTTAATTCTACTGAGCTACTTAAAAATTAATTTGAATATCTGGCTGCTTTCAACTCTGTTTCTAAAATCCTATTTTTAGAACAGACTGTGGTGCTATATATAAATAGCCTACCCATTGTTTTACTATCAGTCCCCTTCAACCAACAACCACCAGGATCACACCTGTGTTTAAACAAGATGGATTTCTTACTGATTGCAGTAGGTTTGAAACCTCATAACAGGAACTATCTTGCAGTCCAGTAGGAGGATGTTAGAAAGAATTGTACAGTTTGGGTACTACTTGAGTAATTTGGAAAAAGGTCTAAAGAAGCAGAAGAGGTTTGCTCTTGATTGGATATTATAGGAAAACAGGGAAAATTCTGTTGAGTGTATCAATAAATCCTGTCTATAGGAAGCATAGATTAGAATGTGGATGGAGATATAATTAATAAAGAAGTATTAAACAATTGTTTAGTTAAACAGCAGGACATATTTGAGATTCTGTGGGTTGCTCAGTGACTATGTCTAAAGTGGATATCTCTGAGATTGTTTATATCCAATAGAAGCAAAGCATAGCTTAACTCTAAGCATTAGATAAATGTGTAATAACACTGAAGCTTAACTGTGAGCCTTTAGCTTTCTTCTTCAATAGCCAAAGCCCAGAGCTTCCTTTTCCCCATTCATACTAAATTTTTAGGACTTTAAAAAAGATTTTCAGAAAAAGGGAAAATAGAGTTTCTTTGATACAAACTCCTTTTTAAAAAAGTGGGTAGTTTTGAACAATTTTGAGAAAATTTTATGATTGCTAATTTTTTCATGAACTACAATGTTAAGCAATATATTTCTTTGAAGACAAAGTGTTTCTCCATTTGAAATTTATAAAATAATTCTTCTCTTGTTTGAACTATATGGTTGCAGTAAAATTGTTTTTCAATAATTCTTCAGTATTACATACCATTTCATAAGTACCCAGAGAATTTACTGTGAAGACTCTTTAGGAAATTGGGCCAGTCTTCTTAAACTGATTTGTTGGTGCATTTACCAGCAAAAGGAGGATTTATAGCTGGATGAAACAGCATAGAAAAAGGTAAAGTCATTGGAATCAAAAAAGAGCAAAAATGTCAGTGCTTAAGTACATTCCTTAAGAAAATTATCATTAACGCTGACCTTTGCGGAACCATTATGAAAACTGTAAGAAATATCAAATGGATCTTATTTTTAAAACAACTCATCTTTGATTTCACATTGTATTATGGGTTTTGTTCCTTTAGTCCGTATTAGGATTAAGTAAGTTAAGAAATTTTTCTTTTCTAGCAAAAAGTGAAGCCAAAATCATTTAATTTAATTATCTTGTGATGTTTTATGTGTGTTTTTACTTTATCAATGTTTCAGAAATTTTAATTCTAGGAGGCAGGTGAGTCCTCATGTTTTCAATAGAATAATCAAATGTTCATTGCATTAAAAAAGTTGAGACTAGAATTAGATTTTACAACAAAGATTTGTTATTAAATTATTAAAATGCCACCTGAACTGTACTAAATTAATTGGAGTTACCCCCAAATCATTCTACTACTATGGATAGTAGAATAGTTCTACTTTAAAGCTGCATATTTACATAAAAACTGACACCTCTGATTAACCAGAAATCACTCTTAATAAACTTTTTGACCTCCTGAGTCTAAAATAAATTTCATTATAGATAAAATTATTATTCTCATTTAAGATAAAAATATCATTCTCATTTGGGATTAGTGCCATTTACAGCGACTTAGTTGGTAAGATTTGAGCAATTATTCTTCAAAATTAGACACTAAGAAAATAGACTATTTAGACCAAATAATTTATGTATTAGTAGAGAATAATTTGATTTCCTATTTAGTAGATGCAAAACTTATTAAAATTAATTTTCATTATTCAAATATTCATCATTAAATGTACATATTTTTTAAAACTGTTAAGTTTTTTATAGCACATACACCTTTTAAACTCTGTTGTCAAATCTCCTGAGCCACAGTTATTTCCATAGGAACAGCAGTGAATGGGCCACACTTTTGAGGTTTGAACTCTCCAGCTTAGGTGCTAAACTGGCCACTTAATTCTGAAGTTTGTTACAAATTCAGCTGTCCCCTTCAATTAGTTGTTGTTGCTATTATTGTCTAAATGCTTCTAGTGTCAGAACTATTCAAGCATAACAAAACAAAACAATCAAGACACTTTCCTAGTTCTCCAGTAGGTGAATTCTGAGATAGAAGTCAGTGTTAAAGAAGTTTATTACGTAGCTTTATTTATTTACTTTTACATTTTAAAGGGACAAGCTTATTAAGAAAAGAAGAAAAAGGGAAGAACCTGCAATAGTCACAGGTAAGCAGGAGAGCTGCCCTCCAAGCAGTCTTAAAGATTAACACCTGTTGAAAGGAGGCACTGCTGGAACATGGACAGAGGGAGAAGATGGACTTTGAGGAGGTCTCGGGGATAGGAGATGGAAGCTGAGATACTTCTTCAGCATTTTCCCAGTTGGGGGCGAGGGGGCCTGGCTTTGAGATCATCATACTGAACAGGCATCACTGTAATTGCCCTAATAACGGGCATGAGACCTTGGCAAGATTCCACTTCTGAGCTGAGACTAGTCTTAAAGTCCCGAAGTCTGGGCGCTCTAACACAGCATGCATCCAGAACAGAATGAGTTAGATTTTATACTCGGTTTTGTTAGTACACAGACTGAAGAGTACCCCGGCACCCCAAACTTTCATTTCTTTGGCCCGACAGTTGCCAAAAGCCAAAGTCACCTTCTGGCATGGGAGAACAGGAAGCATGTCAAAGAGGTCAGGTAAGTCTGGGACAAAAGGATCAAAATCAAGAACACACTAAAATAACAACTGCTATTGTCAACTCACCCACGTGCCTCTCCTCCACACGTCTTCTCGAGTGTTTCTACATGTCTCTTCTCCACATATCTCCTCTACAGCCCCCAAATCTCTGGTGCACATCCAAATCTGAAAAGCAAAGGAGCCTTCTTCAGGTGTCTTCCTCAGGTCTCACAGAACCCACCTGTTTTCCCTGTTACACAGCTTCATCTGGCTGCTCAGCTCCACCCCTTAGTTTCCAGCAGCTAGTTCAAGGCAGCTGCATGTAAATGGGGGTGGGGAAAATGGTACCACACTTTTATGGAGATGCCTCTGTTACAGTTCTGCAAACATAAACAGTCCCTTTGCCTTTGAAAAATATGCCTTACTAAAAGAAAAATTATACTATGCTTTAAAAAAAAAACCTAACTTGTTTTAAAACTATTTTGTAAGAGACATAAACAACTATATTTTGTTGACTTCCTGATATAGGGATTTATTGTATTTATATGTCAGGCTCCTGAAACTGCTTTCCTGAAAATGAAATTCTTTGTGTCCCTTTGAGGTTGATAGCGACATCAGAAACAAACCCTCTGCCTGCTGAAGAGGATGCCCTGCTGGGAAAGCCAGACATCTTGACTCTACTCCTGTCCCTAGACAGAAGGATCCCAGAACAAGCCAGGAATGGGGATTAACAAAGTCCTTAAAATTAGCTATGCAAATTTCAAAAGGCTAGGAACCAGAGCAAGGGAGAGGGGCAGGACTAGCAAATTTTATGAGAAACAATTCAACCCCTAAGTGAGAAATCCCACCAAGAACAATGAGAAATTCCACCTAAGAACTTTATAAAAGGCCACCCTTCTTTAAAAAACATGGCCTTTGCCACTTGTGTCTATGCAAGTGACGCTTTCTCTTAATAATCTCACCATGTGTGCTGGTTTAGGTGACCTGGTTGAATTAATTCTCAAGGAGATCCAAGAACCCGTACTCACCTCACATCAGTTAGTAGACTAGAAAAATAGGATAAAATGTCCTTAAAATATAAAGGTAAATTAGGTATCTGTGTGTCAAAAGCACTCCATTTCCCCACTGTGTCAAAATGCATTAAACTATGCATTCAGGATTACAGAAGAGTCAAAGATTACAAGAGTCAAAGGAAGTGAAAAGTTAGTTTTTGTGGCCGATGAAAAATCCTCACTAGTCATCATGAACATATCAAGGAGCACTACTGAAAATATAGAAAAGTTGGAGGTGTAAATTATACAACTTAAGATCATTTTTTAAATTACTACATATTTTAAGTAATGAAAAACCATTTCAATTACTATAAAAACTTTTACTACCTTTTTAAAGGTGAAATCCTAATGTCTACCATGTCCATGAACAGTGAGTACTTTTCTCATTTGTTAAATGAGGTAATTAATAACAGTCCTGTTGGGTTATTATGAGATTCAGTTATTTAATTCTCATAAGAACTGAACACCATGCCTGAAAATTTGTAAATGCAGTACTTTCTAGGTGTTAATACTTATTTTTGATGTTGTTAATATGAAACTTTTATCACAACATTACAAAAATTGCTGATATGTATCACTTCATCCTTTGACATATTGGACAGATTTGAAGTTCACATTTTCCATGCTGAAGTGTTAATCCAAAAATTTTAATGTGTCTATTTATTTTTATTTCTGGATATGGAAAAAGTTCACAAGATGTGCACTTCAGTTATGCAATTCACAGTTCACGATTCTAGCTTTGTTTTCAAACATAACTAGATTTTAATTTGTCCCTATTATTTTCCTAAGGTTATCATTGAGGGGACCAAGAAATATGTTTACTAATAAAGTTAGAATTTACTTAAACATATTTTAGAAATTAAGTGCATTATTTCCTAATTATGGATATTTGACTTAAAAAATTGAGCGATTCCCTTCTGTTGCCATTTCTTCTAGGAATGGTAAATATGAATAAAATCTAAGCTAAATAATTAATTTTATAATGAAAGATGGCTGTGTGTGTCCAAGTCAGTACAACTTTAATTATGCTTCTCTGAAACAGGACTTATAAAACTCACACTGGTTCTCTAAGTTGCACTATTTGTATACAAAATTCCTTTCTTATTAGACAGCTGATATGTGCTCATCTTTATAACAACATGTGCTCTTCCTTATAGAAATCCTTTTTCTAGGAAACTCTCTGCTCTTTGTAATATTTTTATATTAGACTTTATGTAATTAGATTACTTAATTCCATTAAGCACTTTTCTGGACATCAGACATCCAAAGTGAAACATGAGTAGTTGTCACTCTCAGGAAATCAGCTGAGTCAGATATGTTGACAGAAATTTACTTGGTATCTAAATGAATAAGTGTGGGCTAGACAATAATGCATGCAAATGGAGAAAGTATGTCTTCTAATTAGATTAAAGTGGAGTTGAATGCTCAAAACAATTCCCTTATTTCAGTAAATAAGAATATCAAATTCTAACCAGAAGTTCATTAGAATTGCCCGAGGGGCATGTGTGAAGAAAAGTGTTTGTTAAACATTTGTAGAACATCAACAATTTGGTGAGGGATTTATAAATCTGTACATGTCCCAGAAAAGGAAGGTGTAACTTATTAGATTTATTTTACTTGGTTCTACAGTGAATGGTTGAGAGAAGTTCTGACTTTCAGTGTCATTGTGAATTGTCAGTTTAATTCTAATCCTGTAGAATGTACATACATCTTTTGTGGAAGATAAGATAATGAAGATCTGTTAATAACAGAGGAAGTCTACTTAATTGATAAGTAGGGTGGTTTATCTCAATGTGAATAACTTACCAATATCTGACAGTCTGCCCCATTCCTTGCATTGTTTATTTCATGTTATATTCTATTACTATTCCAATGTTCTACTTTTTCTTTTAAGATTTATTTATTTATACATATAAGAGCTGGGGTACAGGCCAGAGTTCAGGATGGTGCGAGGATTCACCAGAAGCACAGTAGGGAGCAGAACAGGCAGACTGACTGAAACACACTGCTGAGGGGAGCAGCAGGTGAGGCAGGAGAGGTCTGTTGCGCCATGTGGGTCCCCTCCCTGGCTGGTGGCAGGGATTGAATTCATGCTGCAGTGGCTGTGGTTGCTTCATAGTGTGTTGCTTAACCCACTGCGCCACCAGGGAGGCCCCCAATGTTCTACTTTTTAACTTACATCTAATAGGAGGACTTTGCATTTCCTATGAAAATCACCAACTAGAATATGAAATTAGCTTGACTGGGAATTATTTCATATAAAATCTATATCTTCCAAAAAAATACCAGATGAGACACTCTAAAGAATAAAGATAGGTATACTTGTGCATATTCTTTTTGAATATTAAAAATAAGTTCATGCATGTACAGATTTTTGTTTTTGCTGTGCTTTCTTTTGCTTATAATAGTTGACTGTTTTGTAAAAAATTGCTTTGCTTCTATTTTCCATTATTTCATAGAATACGATATATACATCACATTTCATGTCTGAAATTTGGTTTGATGCCATTTTATTGTATATCAATCAATATTGAACAGGAAACTGTTCTAGAAAATAATTTTCATTGTCCTGAGAATAAAACAGGTTGACTAATATAGAATACATAAGAAAAACAGTCATTGGGGAAAAGTAAATTTTAATCTCAGTAAATTTAGGTTATATTATAATTTTCCATAATTATTATCTCTTTCTGCCTTTGTTTACATTTCTTTGAATAGTGAACATAAATAGGGTTCAGGTTTTTTTATCCTGTGAACTTCCAAATTCCCCAAATCTTAGTAACTCCAGATCAGAAAGTATACTTAGAGTATATTTAATTTAATTCTGCTGACTAGACTAATACCTTGGCTTTTAGAAATGAGTCCACATAGGAAGGATTCTGAAATGTGCCAACTGTTTTGTTTTGATGTCAACATGCTGCCAATACACAGAAAATGGAAATCTATTTTGTGAATATAATTGATCTTGAATGGGGTCAAATTGTTTACTTAATTCAAATATGATGCTAAATTAACTTGTTAATTTGTTCACAGAGCATAAACAAACATCTCAAATATACTGTTCCTGTTCACAAATTGATGTGTTAATGAATTTTCCTCAACAGGGTTCCATCACACAAATCCCTTTGGGTTTATTATCTGAAAGGCCTAATCTGTTAGAAACCTCATGGGGGTGGGGGTAAGGATTGTACATGCTTAGAATTATTTGGTTCCTGAGTACTATCCTTTGTGTGTTGGCAATTTTCCTCCAAGGCACAAAGCATCTTAGCTGAAAATGTACTTAAAGATTACTCTCAGTCCAAATCCAGGACAAGAACTTTTAAAATATGTTAGATTGAGTACCCATGAGCATATAAGCAAAATAAGATTCTGACTGATGTTAGTGCCACTTTTGTGCCAAATCAATACAATACAGATTGTTTCATTAACTAAAAATGTAACTACCATATTTTTATTTTTTTCAAATCATAGGAAAGTAAAACTGAGGTAGGAAATAACCAATATTCAGATTTAATTATTGTTTTAATAATTGTCACTCAACATTTAATATTTGAATTGTTTTACTAGCACTCGATGTTTCTATATGAAAGGAAAAAATCTGTTCATATTTTCACTAATGTTTCCTTGGGGGTTAATACATTTTCCCCTGCCAACATCTTTCATAGCATAGTCAAATATATACTTAGAGAATTACTTATTCATTGTGATAATTGGACTGAATTAAGCAGAAAAAGTTTAAGGCACTGGAATTGCTCAGTGTAATGCAGTAAAAACACATGCAAATCAGAAAATGTAGTAAGAGAAATAAAAACTTTATATTAAAATGATCTCTTGGGAACTTCAACTGTAAATATGGAAAGCTTTAATATTTCACTAACCACTGTTGTCTTTGCTCTGCTATTATTCCCTATTTCTATCAGTTGGTAGAATTTTAATGACATCTCAATCTGATTTCATAATTGGTATTCATGTTTGGTTATAAGAACTGTCAGCTGCTATCCATTTCCTATGCAGAGAGAAAAATGGAGCATGGCCTCACTGATTTGCTGTGTCTCTTCCAGTCTGTGCCTGTTCACATTACTTCTTCAGTCATTAAGTACTGGAGACTGGCAACTCACTCTGCTTTTCTTCAATTTTTTTGTGGTAAATCTATAAATCATTTTACTGTCCTCATATCAAGTGGCAGAAGAGTCATAGTAGACCCAAGGAGTGGGATTTTTAAAACTTGGCCTTGAAGAACTAATAATTGATCTCAACAAGGTGTTCTCTACCCAACCCTTACCTCCTTTCTCTGGCAAAGTCTGGAGACAGGGCAATATATCAATCAGATCTTCATACTGATTCCCTGGGAAAATGTATGGTAATGGGGTATTCTTTTTAATTAGTATAAAACTATATTGATGTCAAATAAAGATAATGCATTTGGAAGTAATTTCAAGTCACTAAGTCAGAAAACCTAGATCAAAGATATTCATACACCTAATCATTTATTTATTTGTATCTTCAACAAATAATATCTGGAGCTCTACTGTATACAAGCCACAGATAAACATGGGATTTACAACAGTTTTTTTTTTTTTTTTATCAACAAACAGCAGGTTAAAATGGATAATATAATCTTAGTATTTCAGTATAACTGTTAGTATATTAGAGAGGATAGAATAGAACAACCACTATACAAGATAACTTGTAAAAGATTATTTATTTAACTACTGAATAATAATGGCTTGGGAATGCAAACTGGTAATTATTCTCTGAAAGAGCTTCCTGAGAGTGATTATAAAAATATATACACATTTTTGATAGTAAAGTCAAAACAAACAGATATTAATAGCCTATAAAAGAATTTTTATTATGTCAGCTTTTAAAACATTTAAGGAATTTGAGATTCAGTTATATATTACAAACAATTGAGAAATAGTTTTAAGGGTATCATCAAACTGTATTAATGCTAAAATGAATTGTCTTAATATAAATTCTAGTTTTAAGAATGTAAATTAAAAATTATAATACAGTATTACAATACTTTAAGCTTTAAGAGTTGCACTACTATATTAAGCAAAAACATGACTCAGTTGTTACTGAACATTACATATATTCTAAATATTCACATATACAACTTAAGTAAAGGCCCAGTTTACAACATGATACACAACATGTCTTCCTAAGGTGTTAGTGATACCCATTTTCCTAAACTAGAAACAAAAATTGAAAATTAAACAAAGAATCCATGAGAGAAAAAAGGCACTAAAAAACAATGGCTTCAAGTAGGCTTCTAAAGTACAACTGAAAGACTTACTGGTTACTTTTCACTGTGAAATCCACAAATTAATGGAATACTA
This sequence comes from Galemys pyrenaicus, assembly GCA_019455555.1. NCBI lineage: Eukaryota > Metazoa > Chordata > Mammalia > Eulipotyphla > Talpidae > Galemys > Galemys pyrenaicus. The sequence continues at coordinate 17,432,150 of JAGFMF010011752.1, read as the reverse complement.
TTTGAAAATACATAAAGAAAATAACTGCTAACATAAAATTCTCTACAAAGTAAAAATTACTAAAAATTAGAGATTAAATAAGTGTATTTTCAACAGACAAAATTAAAGTATTAATGGACCATCAGTACTTCAATAAAAATATCATAAATTAGATTTTTTTTTCAAATAGATGTAACAAAATCTCAGAAAGAAATCCAAAAATTCAAATCAATGAAAGGACAAACACTAAATAAAGTGAATAAATATTGAATCTACAAAGTCTAAAGATCTATGCTACTTAAAATACATGCATAACCAAAATGCACAAAACAATAAAATAAATGTGGATATGCTGCAAATTCAAAGTGTTCTAATCTTTTGGCTTTATTGGGAAAGGAGATAAAATTATATTATCTATAAAAACACCTAGGAGTCTTATTATAATCCTCAGACAACTGAAAGCTAATCGAAAACAGGACAGAAAAAAAAATGACTTCAAAAGAAGGCAAGGATGAAGAGAAAAAGTAATTTATGTATTCAACAAAGAGTAATTATCATCATGTAGTAAAATAAGCAGGAATAGCCCATATGTTTCAGTTCTAAACCTAAATCTAAGTTTAAAATCTTTTTAACATTATAGGATTGTCAGAATGAATACAACATAAAGCTCAGATAAATTCTGTTAATAAGAGACACACTTAAAGTATAATGATACAGAAATGTTAAAGAATTGACCTATTCAGTGAGGGATGTATAGCTCCACTAAAACAACACAGAGCAAACTTTACAGTAAAATATTTTTTAAGAGAAAAGGGATTTTTCATAATAATAAAATAGTCCTCCAGGAAGATACCACAATTCTAAATCTACATGTATTCAATTATATAACTTTACACTACATAGGAAAAAATAAAGACACACCAGAAGGAAAAAGTTGATAAATCCACAATCATAATATAATACTCTATAAATAGAATAAAGAAAACAATTTGTTGGTGTGACATGCTAATGAATAAATGACCTATTTGACATTCTTTACCAGTGTATCTGCAGCTGACAATGTCAGTGCACAGATTCTTTCTATGAGGCACTTCATGGAATCTTGTACATATAGTCTTTATTGACATTGTAAGCAAATCTCAAATCTCACTGCATAAAAATTTCATACAAATGCAAATTTCATAGGATTGCATATTCTTTGGCCACAGTTATATAAAGCTACTAATCAATAACTAAAAAAGAGTTTAAATAAATGAAAGCACATTTAAAGATATTGATTACAGTTTATTTTTTTAAATTTTTCAAGTAGACAAATCAAATTTAAATTAAAACAGATGCTTTCTAAAATATTTTCAACATTCATGTGAAGCTTTTACCCCAACATTTCTGAATTAAGTTCATTTTATTTCAGGCATTCATTTCTTATTATTCAGGTACAGATACAGCATCAGACAGTGGTCAAGAAAATGGTCATTATGCCTAGCTGAGATTTTCACTCAGCTTCTAGCTTGTTGTGTAATCCTAGACAAGGTACTAAAGCTAACTAAACTAGTTTTCTTATCTGCAATGTGGTGCATAATTCGTAATCTGAATGTAAAGATTAAAAGGTGAGGCTGATGAAGTACTTTACCCATAGTAGAAAAACAAATTTTAAAAATTGAGTGGAGTGCATCCAATACAATGTTTTTCCTGTTATTCATTCTCAACTGTTCCACAGAATGTAAATGACAAGTACTTTTGGGAACTCAGGAGATATGCCTTGGGCGAATACTTTTTCACCACAGCACTGTAGTAATTCTTTTATCTCCTATCTAAAACATTTGTTTGCCTTCAGGAAAAGTTACATTTTTGAATTCATAGCAAAACTAAAATATTACAGTACTGAACATGGTCCACTTGCTAGTTAAAATAGCTTAAGAATTATTTTCTTTTGTTTCTTGTGACTGAAACAAACAGCTTGAAAGTTAGGGGAGTCTTAGAGTCCTCTGTTTCTTGATCAGAGGTTTAAAATGAGTTGGAATATTGGTGGGAGTGGAGGGTGAGGGAATAAAAATATTTGATCAGGATATTATCTCATAAAATAAGATGAACATTTGTTGCAAGAATTTTGATTGACTTTACCTATGGACTTATATCTAAAACTTTATATTTGGCTATCATACTGTGAAATTGAAAAACTAGAAAATTTAATAAAGAAAGTTATAAAATCATGGGTGTGTCCATTATTTCTCTGCTTGAGGAACTCTGAAATCTGTTAAAAATGAAGAACTTTATTCTAAGTATAACATGATCTCTGTTCAGACAATTTGACCTAGTATAATGTGAATAAAATCTACACTATTAAAAACTTCTAAATAATAAAATTCAGGAACATGAAAAATTTAGCATTTTTAAAGCATCAGCTTGTATTAGTTTACCATTGCTGAAAAATGATGACCTCAGCTTTCATGCCACCCCTCAGATAGCAGTTTTGTAGGTCAGAAGTCAAGGTAAGCGCTAATTAGTTGCTCGATTGGGGTCTTCCAAACTAAAATCAGATTGTCAGGAGTGAGTGCTTGGTTCCTGGTTCTGGGAAAGAATCTGCTTCCAATTTATTCAGGTTTCTGGAAGAATTTAGCTCCTTGACGTTGTGGGACAAAGTCTGATTTTCCTTCCAAGTTGTCATGAGGGGTCACTCTTAGCTACCAGTTGGCATCCACATTTCTTTCCATGCTACCCTTACCAGCTTCTAACTCAATAAAGAATTTCTCATGTGTAGAATTAGTCTTTGAATCTCTTTTTTCCTCTGTGGATGAGACCATAGAAAGTTTCCACACCTCCTAGTCAATGATTTGAGAACTTAGTGACATCTGCAAAATCTTATCAAAACAGTTCCTATGTTAGTTTTTGATCAAATAACTGAGACAAGGTATGTACTTACTAGGATGGGAATGATGGGGGTATTCTTACAATTCTTCCTACCTCACAGTTTAAATGCTATTCTCAGACGAATTAAGTTAATTTTTTTATTTTCTAGAAAAATCAGTAAGATAACAGAAAATGGATAGATGCAATTTTATATGTCATCAATTACTTTTCTCCTGGTTTTGTTCATATGATTTGGTCATTTGTTACCATTTGTGAAATAGTCTACTACTTATTATGTCTTACATGATTAAACTGAAAAGACTCAAAAACTGTCTGAAAGCAGGGTTCACTCTATATAAACAGGATTTTCATTCATATTATAAAAAGTTTTAAATTTGTTTCTGTCTATTCTTTTATAATTTATGTAACTTTAGTAAGATAGCCAGTTAGTCAAACCTAAGGTTTTTATCTGATTATTGGATTCTTCTTTGTATTTTTCAAATATACTAAATGAAGACAGCTGAACACTGACTACAGATAAAATTAAATACATATATTATCTGCATATAATTCAATGAGAGGCTAGAAAAAAAACTATCAATGTCAGATATTAAATATTTTAGCCTTTGTAAGGTATACTTGATGCATCTTCTTTGTTTTGCTTGTTTGTTTGTTTCCTTTTATACAGCCCTTTGAAAATGTAAAAGACATTCTTAGGTCCTAGATATAACAAATCAGGCCATTTATCAAATTTGGCTGTGGTGACAATAATTTGCACTGTATATTCTTACTGTATTCCTATTTCATAATTGAATATGTTATATTATTGAAATTATAGTATACATAAGGATATGAGTTATATAGATATATACATTAAATATCAGGTAGTAAAATAATTTCTGAAAAAATAGGTGACTTCTACCAACCCTGCAGAAGAATTATTAAACTTCTCAGTATAGCTAATTATATGAGAATTAAATTTCTAAAGTAGTTGTATTGCTATGACAGAAAAAAGAAAAATTTCCTCTTTCAATTGTAAGAATATGTAGTATTCCAGGTAATACATAATTGATAGGCTACTTTTACTGTATCCTATTAAATAATAATTTTCCCCCCTCAGGATCTTCCAATTAATAGTTCTTAAGTCCAATTAAAATGTTTATGTTCTAAATACTTTTTTACATAGAGTATTACTTATAGTATTGGTGAAATGAGTACATTGTGATCATATTAATCAGACATAAAATTTTAACAAGGAGAACTATTGGCTCTTTATTGCAACTATTCTGAAGGTTTCTAAGACAACCTTACTCAGAACAGAAGAGGATAAATACATTCTGGTCTTCTGAAATAGCATAGTACAAACCGATTTATTATTGTTTTTTAAAATTTCTTGTGAATGACTGAGTTTTAAATTCCAAAGACTTGAGTGGAGTTGGTCCAAAACACTGATCCATTTATAAATTGTACACCTTATACAACAGTAAATTACACAAATTAATTAAGTGGAAAAATCACACAAAAATACAAAAAATACAAAAGCCTAAAGAAATTAAAATTGAAAATCCATCTAATGAAGAAAAACTCCATTCGCAGATTCATTTGTTGGTAAGTTTTCTTAAATATTTAATATCACACAACTTTGTTCATAAAATAAAGGATGTTAGGAACATTTCCCAACTCATTTTATGAGGTTAGTACTACTTAATTTAAAATCTTATAATGTGATTAATTTTTTGAAACCTATGGAACAATTCCTTTGGGAATGTAGAAGTAGAAATTCCCCAAATATATTACAAAATAACTAAAAATGAATACCATCAGCAAGTGATATTTCCCTCATAAGTGCAAGGTTGTTTTAAGCTTTAGACTCAGAAATACAATTTATTATAATGAAAACATAAAGCAGAAAACAATAGATGCCCAAAAAGAAATTTGTAAACGTCAGAACCAGTCACGATGAAAAGTCTCACCAAAATAGGAATGAAAGAGAAATTTCTCAGATTTTTAAAAGACATTCTGTGAAACTTAAAGCCATGCAGACTTAATATCCACCGAAGGTCATAAAAACAAAAAAACACACATGAATTTCAATTTCACTACTTTTTCTATTTAATTCCATAGGTACGAAAGCACTACCATTATCACTGTTACATTTAATATCATGATTATAATATGCCAGGCACTGTGCAAGAGCATTCATTCCTTTCTGTATTTAGCACTTTTACACTAGCTCTGTGTTTGTTAATCAGAGTTCAAATTAATGAGGCTCAGTTCAGTTTCTCTTTTGATGCAAGAAATTCCTTGTTTTGAGTACTTACTAACCAATACCTATAAAAGATTTAAAGGCAATTCCTTAGAATTAATCATCATAAAATAAGATATCCTGATCTAAACTTTACATCAAATATTATATCATACTTTAATATGATTGCATTTACAGGCTCAAGTAGCAGGATTTTTATTCTCAGCCAGAAATTCTTAGTAGAGAATATACATTTATACAGAATTTAAAGTAAAATATAAGTAAATAGGGTTTGCTAAACACTTTCTTGACATGCTTTTCTACCACTCTTCTTGTATCACTCTCCTCCAAGTTGACTTACAAGGTATGTTGGCGAAACGTTGAGAAATTCATTTTAGACTCAAAGTAGTGATTTTGATGTATAAGCTTTCACGAAAGCATTTATGTGTTTATGCCCCAGGCTCAAAAACTCATCTAAAAAGCCAGTCAAGGTTCTTGTTAGCCAGAAAAATAAAATGTAATTTTTGTTTATAGTTATCAGAGTAGACAGTCTGTGTCGATTCTCAATGCCACTCTAATGTGGGAGAATGTATATGTATTCTAAAATATGTCAAATGCATTTAGAAAGGAATAACTGTTCTATCAGAGGAGACACTGTTGACTACAAAGTTGAAAGCTGCCAGAAGAATGAAGAAATAGCAGGTTGCTTGCTTAGGAGAATGGATGCATCCATTGTAATGATCTTGAATGATCAAGAGGAAGGCGTAATTGACACGGAGTGACTAATCAATTAAAAAGTGAGGAAGCTCTGAACAAAGAAGCAACACTTCCCTCCCAAAGAAATGACGGTATAAAGAATTCTCCAAATTCCAGCCCCATTGTCTCTTGTGTTGGTCTCCAGAACATCCTCTGAATGTTTTATAACCTCCCCACTCTGACTTCTACTTGAGTAGTATGCTTATAGTAAATTTTCATAAATAAAATCATATTCTGATTATATGTGATTTGCTTTTTACAAGATAAATGTCTTCATTCTGATGGGAATTACCATTTTTTATGATCTGAACTTCATATTATACAAGTATCAAAGTACATATAAGCGGAAGCATTCTGTAATCTCTGAAAGAAAATTTAGATCTGGGCCTAAAAAAAGAATACAGAAAGGTTTATCCACAGGCTTTTACATCTTTAGCCCTTCAAATGATGAAAAATCAACTTGAATAAAGTTACCAAAAACTGATTTACTCTAAATCATATTTAATTTTTCTGAGATTCAACCAGGGACAATCTGTAAAATATATTGCACAATATTCATATTTTGTGAATAAAAGGATAAGGTGGTCACCCATAAGAGAAATGTTGATTTAACTTGAAGTGTATTTTTTTAATGCTTCATTTATATTATAATAGCCTCTGCCAATGGACGATTATGAGTTTTATAACAGATCTTGAAAAACCTTGAGTTTGCTCTTTACATATGCAATCCGGATTACTGACAGCATATTTTACTACTGCAGTCTCAATCTCAGTGGTGAGTCCAGGAGTCAATGAAAATACAATTATTTTCATCCTAGTAAGATGGAATTGCTTTTTCAAAGGCAGTAAGAGAATGTGGGGGCCATCAAGAATATATATGGGCTTCCAGAGCGAACCATACCTCTTCAAAAACAAAAAAGAAAAAGATACATACGGCCCATACATATATGGGAAATTATGAAGGAATGAAACCACAGGCTGAAGGAAGTAAAGAAGAGATAGAGAGGAGTATTTGACACAGGAAGTAATCCCTGAATACCATATGCCTATATATTTTCTTTGAAATACATATACTAAGACATGTTCTTCGAACAGTTTTCCCTAGCTAAATTTGTTTTAGAAAAAGAAAAAGCTGTTTGGCAAACACATTGCACAATGTGTTTCTTATGTTGATTCAAAATATCTTTAGAATATGTACACCGTTAAGAAGTTCTAGAGTAAAGAAATCTGTGTAACACTTCATTGTCCAAACATCAAGAATATATTTTGGAATCCTGCACCATAGAATATTTTTTTTTGATCAGTGGAGGTCTCCTTTAAAAAGACCATTAGACTGAAGATTTTAATATGCTATTTAATAACGCAACTCTAGAGGAGTACACAAGTTAGTGGAATACTTCTATCATGGAATGACTTATGTCTGTGAAAATAAAGTATAACTATATAATTCCATAAGAATATACCTTATGAGTAGAATAAAATTTTATATGTCACAAAATAATCAAGAACCTGAAAATTAAAACAACAGTGAGATACCAATACACACTTATTAGAATGCCCAAAACCTGGAACACTGACAACCTCGATGTTGTGAGACTGTTTTAAAAAATAGTCATAAGAAAAATTTCCAAAACATGTAAGCCTCTCTTATGACTTAATACAGTTTAGTGAGTGCATAGAAGAATACAATGATAGCAGGATGAGAAGAAATGTCAAGAGGATTTTGTTAATAAAAACAGCATGTTTGGACAGATTGATAGTTGAAGGAGGGGGATCAATTGCTAGACAAGATATTTGAAAGGTAATAATGATAAACCATACTGAATAATTAGTGCACACACCAACATTTAGGAAGCCAACCACAAAAACATGAAAGGTAATTTTAAAGACATGTATAATAATAACAGTGATTCTTCCTATTTATTCTTGTTTTAGTAAAACTGTTTACCTTTGCAATGGGATTAAATAGCTTCTCTCTAGGGGGATGAATAACCAAAAAATTAAGAACAGTAATCATAAAATGAGGGAAACTGGTGTGTTGCCCTGCTACATTCTGCTTTCAAAAATGTGCTTCTTGACAGCAATTGATCTCAGGAAATTGGTCCTGTGATTTCTCAGTCATGATTGTCTTGCTAATTTTTGAGTCTGTGGTTATTGGGAACAATTGCATTCTCCTTATTTAAAGTGATTATAAGCATAAAGATGCTAATCTGGCTGTTCTGTAGCTTAATTTATGCAGGTGATGATTTTTAATTTTATCTATACTACTGTTCTGGCAGGAAAGAATCAGTAACTTTTCTACGCTAGAGAGCAGCAACTCTAGCTGAGTCCAAGGACTGAATGCCAAAATAAATATGGAGGGGGTGCTTGAAATTGGAACGTTAGAGAAACATTCATTGTGAATGATAAAATATAGAGGGACTGAATGTAAAACAAGATCATTGCAGAGAAGTACAGAAAGTTCTTCTCTTAACAAATGGAGCTATCAGAAAGTAAACTAAAACTAATTTTGCGGAAATAATGATAATTTACTAATGATAATCTTCACAAAATGAGATAACAGTTGATCGATTACTTCTATACTGAGAGATAATAACTGATAAATTGTGTGTTTATGGGGAGGGAGGTATAGTAAGGAGTAGCATTTTACCCTAGGTCTATACACCCCTATGGGTGTATGTAAGAGAGACTACAACCATCTCTTGTGTAGGCTATATATAGAATCAGCAGCATCCTCACTTTTCTTATAGACCAAAATATTAAACAAGGTAGAAAGAATTTCATGAGTTGGAGGAGGCATTACCTTTTAATTAATGAAAAGGTATTAGATTCAATGACCTTCAAGAGCTCTTCCATAAAAATCTATAATTCTGTGCCACTATAAGTCATGTGATCTGTTTTCCTTTCCAGAGCTTATTAATTAATTTCCATGATGGTCATAGCTGAGCCCTTCTTCTCTATTATACTTCATATGCTGTCAAGTACCATATCTAGTTAATATTAGTTTACTTTCCTTTCTTTTAAAACTCAAGTATAAGCCAGCATAATATATATAATATATATTAGGTTTTACATATATATTATATATATATAAATTTATATGTGTGTGTGTATATATATATATATATAGGTACTATACACATGCATCTAACTTTAGAGCTGATATACTCCTTGAAGTCAGAGTGATATTTCAGAAACACAAAAATGGTCATTGTTTCCTTATTTAAAACCTTTTAGTAGTTATCATTGCCCTTTGAGAAAGCTAAAGCCCTTAATGCTAGCTTTTTAAAAGAAAATTTTTAGTAATGTTTATTATTTATTTAGCCTACATTCTGTTACCACTCTTCTAACTAATGCTCTTTTTATAACAATTTTCCCCCTTCCTTGAATGTGCCCTAACTTTTCTTCTCTTACTACCTACTTACATACTGTTTTCATTTTCATAATGTTCCTGTCCTTTACTGAATACTTATTCTCAGCTAAGCATCATAATCTTGATAAACTTATCCTGGTTTTCAATATGAGGTTATAGCAACATGAATAATTTCATAGTATAGACTACCCTGTGCACTTCCTGTTTAATTTACATGTCAAATAAATTTGACATGAAATACACTGAAAACTCCATTGAGGATATTATCTATTTTACCTGTTTGTTAAATAACTTAACAGGAGGTGTGGACTTACTATAATAACATGAATATAATATTGAAGTTTATTGATTTTTTTGGAACTTGATTCAAGTATCATAACATAGTATAAAACTGGAATTTTATCTCAGAATCAAATAAAAGTCAGTGGCCTGAAACGACATCACCAACAACCATAAAAAATGTAGCAAATATTTTAGATTGAAAAATGCTGTGGTAGACCACCAATGCGTAAAATGAACAAATACAGCCCTTCATACACCTTGAATATATTGAAGTGGAAGTGATCAAAAGCTTGAAAATCAGAAGCAAGATATTTTTTGCAAAAAAAAAAGTTTTTTTCAGAACACAACACAAAAAGGTGTTGCTTCCTCTTTAGCTCAAGTCTGATGAGAAATGGATTAAGAAGTCCATGTGTTTGAAGACCAGTGTGGACTGGTGTTGGGAGTGAAAATGAGGAAAGTAAAGGTGAGAGATTGTGGATATTGGTCTGAGTCACCAGAAGAAAAATAGTTTGATTTGCTTTGGAATCTTTTTTTCTATTTAAACTTGAGACAAATGTATTTGTACTTTCTTCTGGATAGAGTGAGCTTCACAAAATAGAAAGTCATCTAGCTAATTCTAATAGGTCCTGAGGGACTTCCAGAGACTGTAATCACAATAAAAAGGATGAAAATGCAAATTCCAAGAGCTGAGGAAGGGATTTAAAGGGCCTACCAAAGAAATATGTACCATCTTTCCATGGGAATACATTGAAATGTTTGTAGTATGGTGTCCAAAGACTTGAAAAGCATCTAAAGAGCATGAGCTATGTTCAAAGTCAGATTTTAAGACCATTCAGTGGCAGATAAAAATGATGAGGGAACACAAAAAAATCCTTCTCTTTTCAATCTGGAGGAACTAGGGATCTACTGAATGGGGGAAGAAGAGCAGAAGTCAACTGGGGAACAGAGAGGAAGTCAATGGTTCACAACTTCACCATGTCAGATCTGTTACCTTCTTCAGGTCCGACTTGGGAGACGACAAGCACATTTACTTTAAATGAATTTCAAACTGACAATTATCTTCCAAGAAATGAAAACTTTTTTAATAAAGAGAAGGATTTTAATCTCCACTACACTTGACCAACAAAATAAGTAGTTGGTTCTGATCAGAATTCTTGTGAAGCTGTGGGAATGCATCCTCAAGAAGAGAAAGATGGCTCAAAAGGAATAGAGAAGTGGCCGAGAAAGCCAGGGAGAGAGAGCTGGGATCAAATCCCAGGTGGAAAAAAGAGGAGAGGAGGCATATGAGTGGGATGAAATCCAGCATAACAGGTGAAAAGAAGGACAGCCTGACTGGAATCTTCCCAGAACAGCTCCTTATGAGAGGTCAGAGCTTCAGAGAAATGAAAATGGAGATTATCAGTGTAGTCATTGCTCTTGTCCCCACCTCCCCATGCAATTCATGGGCTTTCAATGAAGTTTAGTATGACTAAAGGTTTTATAACCAAGGGTATGGAGAGTCTTTGCAGGTGAAGAAGATGAAATTTACAATGTTTATGATCAAGCCTGGAGAGATGGTAAAGATACGGCCTAGAATATTTATAGACCCAGTGAAAATCTGGATGGGGATATGTATGGTGATGACATAGCAACCAGAATAAAGACCAACAGATTTGCTCCCAATAAGGAGTTTTCTGGTTCAGATTGGAGGCAAAGAGACTGAGAAGGACTTGTTCAATTGGAGAAAGATCCTTTTAGTTTGGATAAGTTTTTGGAAGAAGCCAAACACCACTGTGATGCTAAAAGACCCTCAGACAATAGCCTCCCAAGGAACATGAGAAAGAAGGTAAGGAGAAGAGGAAGAGAGTAGAGACACCTCTCTTCAGAGTGAATGAGCTATTATTAAAAACCTTCATGATGAGAGTTATATGGGGAAACACTTTGCAAATGATCAGGATAAGCCCAAATCTAGTGAACCAAATCTTGAATCTAGTACTACTTTTTATGATGGGAAAAAGGGGTAGGGAAGTGGATGGAAATTCTACTTTGACCTATTTAGTTTGCTTTTTTAAAAGTAAGTTTTATTTATTTTATGTAGAAGAACTGGGGTGTAGGCTAGAGGTATGGGGAGTAAGAGAATCACCAGAGAGAGAGGGGAGCAGACAGGCTGATCAACTGAAATCCACTGCTAAGGGGAGCAGCAGGCAAGACAGGAGAGGTCTGCTGCGCCATATGGGTTAGCTTTTTGGCCAGGGATTGAAATCAGGCTTCTAGCAGTGACAGGGGCGAGCCTTAACCCCTCGGCCGTCAGGGAGGCCCTGAATCATTCAGTTTTTTGAACTGTAGGTTGTATTTGTCTTTCTCGCATCTTTTTGACATTTGTAAAACATGCTGCCCACGCACAAAAATGAAACCACTTCCTTTTGTGTGACATTAGTACTGTGAGGTTAATAGGTTAATTTTTTGTGTAAGAACAGCTGCTTATGAATGAAATCACCCAACCGCAGTGAGGAGAAGGGTGTTCATATGTTGGCAATGTCCTCTAAATTATGTTTGACCCTATTGTTCTGTTTTAATTTGAGTGGGAGAAAGTAAGCTCTTTTTGGTATAATTATTTGCTTCAAATAAAAACTTATAGACAAAAAAAATAAATAGCTGACAGTGGTGAAATGATTAAAATAAAAAAAGAAAGTTTTAAATGGAACCACACATAATAATATATCAATCTAGTAGGTATTAAAACTCTGGACAGAGGGGTGTTTCTTCCATTCATAAAAATTAGAAATAGAAAATGGCAATTGCTTATCCCAGTTTATTGAACTTTTTATACTCTTCAGAATAGGTGGCTGGATTTATCTCTTAAAGTAAAAAAGAAGTAAAAAAGAAATCTAACTTTGAGAAAGTTTTACTCTTCATCCTGAATGTTTATTTTTTTTCATCTTTCTAAAATGCTGAGAACTATATTCAGATTGTTCAATTCTCAGCATAACTAAAATGTTATTTGATTTTTAAATATACAAGCTCTATTTATGACTCAATTTATATTAAACTCCAGTTTATTTTGTTTTACTATGTAAAAATTTCTAATTAGTGATTTCCTCAGTGAAGTCTGTGACTTAATTTAAGCCTTCAGAATGTAAACCTTTTCTGAAAGAGTGCATAAAAATCTAAGTCATAGAGAAATGTGTAGTGGAAAAAAAAGAAAAAAGAAGAAAACAAATAAGAAATAAGAGTGATTATTATACCATTTTAGTTAAATCAAGTTCAGTTTTAGTAGTTGTGTTCTTAGATAAAGTACACAGAAAACACCCTCATTTTTTCAGTTGTATTCTTACTCATGGGACATTTAGGAAACTCTGTAGACTATATTATGAGAACATGCCAGCAAAGCAAGCGAAAGCACATTACTAAAAGTTCTCAAGGCCATTATCATCTTGGCTTTACCTACTGATGGTAGCAGGTAGCTGTTTGAATGATTTTTTTTTTTTCATCCTTACAGGAACATTCATTATTCAGAGCCATATTATTTTGTTGAAACACTAAGTGGTGAATAATTTCATACATGTCTTTTGCAGTTTACAATATTTTGAGGGCTTACATACCCTCAACAAATAAAACAGTAGGACTTCCCTGCATTACTTAAATTGTCAGAGTTACACAGAGTTAGCCCTTACAGATCATTATGCATACTAAGTAAATCAAAGGCATATCCCCCTTTCTTAATACATATAAATAGAAATAACTGCAATGTCCACAATTTGCATTCTATTAATGAAAGCAAAATTCTAGAAGAAAAGGACTGTTACACATAGGTCACAATTTCAGATCCATTATGAGAAACATTTCAGCTTTGCTTAGTTGTTGTAATAGGACATTATCCAAATCCATGGTGGTGCACAGAATCACCTATACCACTTGAGGTTTTTGCTTGTTTCTCTTAATGCATTTGACAATGGTTTTAAATTTATAGTATTCTGGCATGAAAGGGAAGCTAAATTTGACAATGCAGCAGATAGTTCGAGTAATCTATAATCTTGTGGTCACAATGTCTGAAAAATGAGAGTAGTTTTCTTATTAGAAAGACGTTTTTGCACTCTGTGAAAATACATGAAAAACTATTAGCCAATAATGTCCTGAAAAAAATAGTAGTAGATATTTCAAATACCTTAGATTTTCTTTCTTGATTGTAAAGGGTAAATAATCTGTTAGCTTGGATTATCTGTTTATTTCTTTACCATCTTCAGTAATAGAATTTATGGAATAATTTCTGCTTTGCTTCCTACAAACTCTGACCATTCTATTCTCAGTGTTAGAGATTTTAGCAAGAATTCATTATCAGCTATGTACTGAAACAAGATTCCTACTTTTGGAAATTTTATTGTGCTATCATTTCTACCTTCTGGGAAATACATTCTTCCTTTCATGTGATTTAAAGATTTTAAACTATTTAAAGCAAAAAAAAGTTATGCTTCTTTTAAAATGGTAATATTTAATTACCTCATTTTTATATTGTTTCTATTTCTCACTTCATGAACACAAACTCTTCTGCATGTATATATTAAGTAGAGTTAAGGTCAGTATAACATGTTAAGATTTTTCTATAAGGCAATTACAAAACAGAGATATAATATATAGCTGTAAATTATTTAAAAAATGAAGTTAATCTATCATAAACTTTTTTATACCTCTGAAGTAAGAGAAACATAAGAAATATTATAATTTAGACACAGTTTAAACACTTACACAGTTATTTATACATATTTATTACACATTAAGATGTCACTGTTAGGCCACAGAGTAAGGGCTCTCAGCAAGAGTAAACAGTGATTCCCAGGAGTTATGTCTTCTGTTCTCATGGAATTCATAGGTGTACTGCAATGTAGCAGCTTACCCAGGTACTCTTTTTGTGCAGGAGGAGGGTATGGATAAATTCAATATTTATTCCGAATTAAGTGAACACTCTTTTTCAGATTGACTTTCAAATTGTAAACGTCAAAGGATAAAGTCTCTTGACTAATTGTAAAGGCCATTAAATTCCTTTATGCTAAACATTGAGTTGTCATGAGGTAAAAATGTCTCCTGAAAGGGTAGAAATATGAACTATATGCAGCATTTCTCAACCATGATGTCTGTGAACCCCCATCTCATTAAAATTTTTTTTCTTAAGACCTTCAAGAAAGTTACAGAGAGAACCAGTGTGGCATATATGCTCTCTTATTTTCTTTAATTGCAGTATAGCATTATGTAAATTTCAGGTATTGTTACAAATTAACATCTGTATATACTATCAACATATGTCATATTACTAAAAATCTAAGTCTATCCTTCCTAACACCATTGTCCTCTTTTTTCCAATTTATCTCTGAATTGATTGATTGATACTTACAATGTTGAAAATATAATCAACAAAACCAAAATAGCTTGACTGAGTTTTTCTTGTACCTACTGGTAGAATGTCACATACATCAAAATAATGACATATAGGTCAAAGTTCATGGGAAGACAAAAGAAAAGCCAGACTGGGAGAATCTATCAGTTTTGCACAATGACTTTTCCCTCTTCTTTTTGACCAATATAGTAATGATGCCTCTAGGGATGCAGTCAGTTGTAAACTTGAGGACAATATCCATACAATAGAGATTGTGTAAAGAGAGACAGAAGGAGCCCAGCTCTTTGTTTGGAGATTCTTTACCAGTTCTACACTCATTGGTCGGCTTACATACATAACTCTTATTACAATGAAAAATAAGCCCTTCTGTGTAAATTCCTATAACATTATTTTGCTGTTATTTGATGCCTCTATCCATCTAGTTAGTCTAGACTATCAATTGTTTCTCTTATTAAGATCTGATACTTAAATCACTCACTGTCAGTTAAAGTGAGGATTTATTTTGGTGCAAATTCTCAAAAATATTACCTGTATCCATCAGAGAGTGAAGGGAAGTTTCACTGAATGATTTGGATAACCAGGAAGAACAAAATACATTACAGAGTAATAGAATCACTTTTATTCCATTCCATGGTTGATGATTTATAAATATAAATAGATATTGATTATATTTTGTAGAATTGCTTTCATGAAGAATAAATTAGGTTGAATAATTTTATTATAATTGACAAATATAGGCATATATTATTTTTGCTTTTGACAATCATATTTTAGAATAGTATTTGGTAACTATTCTTAATGTAGTTCTTAAGTATGGATAACATTGCCTTTATTTTAAAGATTAAAAACCAAGGTTTCAGAAAAAAATAACAACATTCCCCAGTGGGCAACTAGAAATAACCAAATGCACAGTGATTGGCAATAGCTTGATAGTGCTGAGACTTTAACCCCTGCACCATCAGGGAGTCCCTGCTTTTATTTTTTAGTGTAGAAAGTCTATTGGTCGATATTGACCATTAGTAGGCAAAATTAATTATCTTCAATTCTCTCTTTTTAAAAATTTTTATTTATCTATTTTACATTCTTTTTTCATATTTATGCAATGTTTGATTTCTCTTTTCAGATGTAATCCCATGAAATTACCACCGCCAAGACACACAGGAGGTACCTTCCTGTTGGTTTAGGGGTTAAATCTTAGTATTATCAGCTTTAAGGTTTGAGTCCCATCCAAGGCCACGGAGCTGACCCACATGGCACAGCAGGTCTCTCCTGTCTTGCCCACTGCTCCCACCTCAGCAGAGTATTTCAGTAAATCCACCTGTTCTGCTCTCCACTCTGCCTCTAGTGAATCCTCTCACCCCTGCAACTCTGGCCTAAACCTCAGATTTTCTGTGCAAAAATAAATCAATAAAAAGAGACACTCATAAAACATCACTATAGTCTCTTGTGTTTGTCTCACCCCTGTTTTGCCTCCTCTCTCTCCTCTTCCCCTCTTTAATTCTCTTAATGGATCAATAATTGATTTTAAAATTAAATTCAAAAAACTTTCCCCAAACCTTTTTATTTGCTCAACCATCTTCTGTGGATCCTTCACAACCCCTTGCATTTCTATTTTTGAGTAACTTCATCTCCTTAATATCTCATCCATGTTTAAATTTTGTAAAATGGGGCCTCCCTGGTGGCACAGTGGGTTAAGCAACGTACTATGAAGCAAACCTCAGCGACTGCAGCAAGAGTTTGATCCCTACCACAGGCCAGGGAGGGGACCCATCTGGTGAGACAGACCTCTCCTGCCTCACCTGCTGCTGCCCTAAGCAGTGTGTTTCAGTCAGTCTGCCTGTTCTGCTCCCCACTCTGTCTGGTGAATCCTCCACCTCCCACAATTCTGGCCTGTACCCCAGCCCTGTATGCATAAATAAATAAATCTTAAAATAAACAAACAAATGAATAAATAAATAAATTTTGTAAGATAATCCATGGGATGTGATAGGAGGTTTTAGATTAAGCTTTTTTACTGCCCTAATCACAAATGCAATGTGTTAGTACGTTAGAGGCTAGTAGATTTAGGGAAGGAACCATTTCAGCAATGTTCACCCAGGAAAAATCACACAACACATATACACATATACACAATCTTGCTGAAATCAGAAGATGGACTCATGCAAATGAGACATCATCTCTAGCATTCTGTTGGGGGGGTCTTCTTAAACTGACTTAAATTAAAATAGAGAAAAAAGTTACATCTTTTGGGGTTTTATTTAGATTGAGCTAACATATGGTCCTAATATGTTTTCTAAGTTGATTTTGTTTTGTTCACTTCACACTAGTCTAACATTGCCATTTTAAAAATCTTGCATTTTTAAGACAATTATATAATTTAGAAAATGAAATGCCATTGTTAACTTCTGCACACTAGAGGGCACTAAAATATCCTGAGAGAAAATGTACTCAGTAATTTACCTTAGTGGACTTTTGGGGGAATAATAATCATTCATTTTTAAATCCTTCAAAAGAAACAGAGGTGCAATAACAGGATTATTATAATTTTGTAAATATTATCTTTGATAAAGTAAGATTGCAACATTATTTTTTAAAGTGACAATCACATCAGATTTCCTTAAAAGAGTGCCTTTCAGATATCAGTGTCTCAAGATATTGTGTACGAATCTCTCAAACCTGTTCTTAAAACTAATCTCTTTTCTGAAGCTCCATTTGCCAAACACATTTTTAGCAGTTTTTTTCCACTGATCCATAATAAATTATCCAACCATCCTGATGGAACCACATCAGTATATGTCACTATATGCTTAACAAGCTATCAGACCAAAGAAAATACAGACCATCATTTGGTAGATAGTTAATGTTCAAAGGCAGTAAATACATATTTTTATTTTGTTATTTTGAAGCTATGATTAAAACAAGAATTTTCTAGTCATTGACAGCTTTTTATCACTTTCTATGTGGTTTTTCTTCTTTACCAGTTGTACTTTTTTTCCTCTCAGTGCCTTGATATTGACTCCTTGGTAGCTTGTTTGAGTCATGCAGGAATTCTACAAAACTTTTCCTTTTCCCTTTCAGTCATGTGCATGAACAAATAGCATGAGGCAATGAGGATTTTGTGTGTTGTAGATTGGAGGTATTTCCAGACTCCGTCTTGATGGAGGGACTGTCAGTGTTAATGCCCACTTCATTGAAGTGTGTATATGAAAACATGAAAGGAGGAGAATTTAAAAATAGATAAAAGCAAACAAGTATCAAGAAAACAACAACAAAAAAAGGGTGACAAAAAAAGGTGATGAAATTATTGATTCTACAATTTATCATTCTGAAAAAAATTTAAAAGTGCCTGGTTTTGGAAATGGCAAGGAGGAATTTATCTTATCTAGAAGATAACTTTGAAAGAATTTGTCTTGAAACATACCCACAGTAAATCCAAACATCTGAATACATTCATTGTTGTTTTCAGTGACACACTTACATACACAACCAGCCCACTGAATACACTAGTATTGATAGAAACTTCAGTGACATGTAAATGAGGTTTTTCCATGTATTGTCTTTAATGCATTTAATATATCAGAGTGAGTATTACCACCACATATCTGAGTTACTTTAGTATATAAAGCTGTTATTTACTATGGAGACAACATCTAAAAAGTAATCAATATTTATAAAGACATGACAAAATTGTTTTTAAATTGAAACATGGATGCCAAAGCAATGCCAGGTTTGACGGGTCTAACTAAATGGTAGGTTTTGGTGATTATGCATGGTGGGGTCAGGGGTTATTACAGGAGGATAGCAAGTTTAGGCTTGCCTGAAATAAGTATGTACATAGTAATGGCATATACTGGTTGGTATTTGTTATTGTGGTTATTTGTTCTCTTCTGCTTTAAACTATCTTGTTTTACTATGTTAGGTATTCCTAAATATCAGAAGTAGTGTACCATTGTGTTTTAGAGTTTTTATTCTGGGACCACACTGTGCAGGTGGAATCCTGGCTCTGCTTTTTGCTACTGGTAGGAGCTTCAGTAAATTGTTTAACCTCCCGATGGCCCAATTTCCTCGCAGGTAAAATGGAAATTGTACTTGAAACATTGTTTTGAGGATGAAATGGAATTATTCTTCTAAAAAGCTTAGGATATACATTTTTTAAAAAATATATTTATTTATACATACAAGAGCTGGGGTATAGGCCAGAGTCGTAGGAGGTGAGAGGATTCACCAGAGACATAGTGGGGAGCAGAACAGGCAGATGGACTGAAATACACTGCTAAGGGGAGCAACAGATGAGGCAGAAGAGGTCTGCTGTGCCATGGGGGTCCCCTTCCTGGATGGGGATTGAACTCGCCCTGCTGTGCAACAGATGCTGCACAGTGCAGCACTCAACCTGCTGTGCCACCAGGGAGGCCCAGTATATACATATTTGTTAAATATTTATGGAGTAGGACAATCTGAATTAATGAAATGAGAGTTACTTATGTTATTTAGAGAAATGGCAATAGATATTTAAAACATTTTATATACCTCCTTGAGTTAAAATGCTGTTTTATGATTAGGTGGCAGCTAATTGAAACATAACAAAGTAAGATCCTGAGCACCTCTTGGCTCTGCTTATCTATTTGATTGTAAGTGCATTTCCAAAAGTGTTTCAAAGCATTTGATTCTTTAATCATGCTTAATGTCACCACTTTACATCTAGTTTACACTACAGAGTTCAACAGTTGATCATTTAATTATATACTATACACATATCAATTCTAGCCAAATCTTTCAGGATATCAGACTTCTCATACAGATCCATGTTCATTGCCAGTCTCTATTTTATAAAGCACTTAACAAGGTTGTCTTGAGTTGAACTTATTTGCATATATATTGTATAATAATTTTCTACCTATGTATTCTATGACCTGTAGAAATTTATAACCAAACACTGAAATGAGTCTGATATTTTTACATTGATTTTCTTTCAGTATTTGTGGGTGAGGGTTTTGAATTTTATATTTACTTTACCTCTGATTTATAGATTCAGTTAAAATTAGAAAATAAACACATTCATATTGATATATGGCTAGACTAGATGACATGGAGAATATAGGTGAAAAAATTCCCGCAGAAGGTTACAGGATACATAGGTAAAAACTCAGGTTTTGGGAGGGTCTTGAGCACTGATTCTGTCCCCATGGAGCTGGGCTCTGTCACCTTGCCTGGGTGTGAATGCATTCACTAATGTGGAAGCTATTGGAACCACATAGTATTGTCGTTTTTATGGAGACTTCCTTTTGTAGTCATGCTCAATTATTAACTCCATTTCCACCCCCTTTTTCTTCCTTGGAGAATGGGAGGTGGCGGTGGTGGGGGGGGTGTGAGACAGAAAATTCCAGGTTTCTAATTTCTCACTTCTGAAACAGGGGCAGAGGAGGGTTCTGAGGCCAGAGATCCCCGCCAAAAGCCCCAAAATGCCAAAAGGCCATAAACCAAAATCATGGGCTATAGTAATAGGGGCTATAGACTAACAGAGGACAGTGCCCAATACAGGTCACTGTCTATGCACACAATTGCAAGAGACCTCAGGTATAGGAACAACAACCATGGGGTTTATTTACAAACAGGGGAAAACAAAAACATTTACATATCCAGAAGAGGCTGGCTGCTTCATCCTAATAGTGTCAGTAATGGCTTCATCAGGAATTCTGGACAGCCCTGACCAGTAGCATTGGCCACTACTGGTCCTGCAGAAGTGGTGTCAGAGTTTCTTGTGAGTTTTTGGGTTATACCAACAATGAACAGCTCTTTGAGATACCAGACCCAGTGCCTTTTGTGCTCTTTTCAGTCAATGTCAGAGACAGGACCTAGGCCCAGTCACTGGCAGAGTCCTTTAGCCTCTGTTCCTTCTTCAGAGAGCAGCTGATGGATACTTCCCTCCTTTCTTCAGAGACTGGAACTGTCTTCTCTTCTTCAGGGCTCTCCTCTTCCTCTACAGGGGCTCTTCCTCTGGGTTGTGGCTTCCCTGCACTCTTCTCTGTCTGTGTATGTTCATGTGAGTCCACGTGTCAATGTGTCTGTGTGTCCCAGACTCCCTCTGACCCTGGCTTATATCAACTTTCAGGGTGACCCCCCCCACAGTCTGAGCAGACCATTTTTCAATCCTGCGCCTGATTGGTCTGTTCCATAATCCAGGAGATGTACTTTATACAAACATGCTCTGCCACCACTGACTTGTGGTGAGAGGTGGAGTCCTGGCAACAAAGCATCAATCATTTCACAGCTCACCTCTGATTGGTTCATTCCATGACTGAGGCAGTACACTGCTACATAAAAGTCTCTGAGGAACAACTGCCACAACTAACTTGTAGTGGAGCAGCAGAGTGAGAGACACCATGGCTCCTGCCAACTGGAGTCTGTTACACTTCCTCTTTTTGCTGACTGGTCTCCATAAAGGAGCCTCCAGTAATTCACAGAGTTACCTCATTAGAACAAGATGATCCTAGTGCTTTTATCACTTTGAAATTTTTAACGTTTTTAGCAACTCAATACGTGGTTGGGGGTGGCTACACATATGCACATATATAATACATATATATTTGTCTGTTATCTCATAAGGTATATTAAGAGGTGAGTTTCAAAGAGACACACAAAAAGTCATATACAGCATTAAGTGTCCATTGTCCTTAATACTCAAATATCACTCTCTAATATATGACTCCACTTATATTTTGGTCCATGATCCTCCTATACTGAATATTTAAGTCTTCAAATCACCATTTTATTCTACGTTCTGAGTGTTTAGATGGCTGTTGTCATTATATGGAACACTTCCCACACACCAACATAATTCCTTGCTATAAATCTAGGTTCAATTTAGATGTCACTCTTTGGCAAATTATTCCTCATGTTTCCTCTATTTCCTGTCTCTCTCTCTACTACACCCTGGTTGTGAGCTACAGCACTCTCTAATCTCTCTTTATAGAACTACTACATATTTGTTGCTGCAATTAGATGGTAACTTGTGTCCTTACCTGGGAATAAAAATTCCTAAGGACAGAGATTTTAGTTTGATCTTTCTATTATAGTAGTTATCAACCATTTCATGGATATTGAAAAATATATTTGAATTTGTTTGCTGTATTTAATAATTAAAGGAGTATTTGAACTGTTATTGAAATGGAGAGATTCTTTTATGGAGGGTTAACTTATTTTGGTGTGGTAAGATAGGAGAAAGACTTGAGTAGACAATTACAAGAGAAAATTAGTGTGTTATAGTAAAGCAGGATTATTTTTAAAATGAAACATGGAAAAAGTGTATGTTGGCATATTAGGAGTTAAGCAGTATATCAGACAGTTTTGTTTGTGGCTTTTGTACTAAGAATCCATTTATCTTTATTTTGTTTTTTTGAATTTGATTTTATTTTGAGGACCATTTTTCAAGGCTATACATTTGTGTGACTAAAGGCCGATGGGAATTAGCTCTAGGTACTACCATAGAATTAACAAATAAGGGTCTCCCTGGTGGTACCAGGGATTGAGCACTGCACTGCACTGCACTATAGGGCTTCTTCAGCCACTGCAGCACAAGTTCAATCCTGGGTCAGGGAGGGGACCCACATAGTGCAGTAGACCTCTCCTGCCTCACCTGCTGCTCCCCTCAGCATTGTATTTCAGTCCATCTGCCTGTTCTGTTCCCCACTCTGTCTCTGGTGAATCCTTTCAGCCCCAATGCCTCCGGCCTGTACTCCAGTGCTTGTATGCATAAATAAATAAAATCTTTAAAAAAAAAAAAGAATTATCAGATAAAATGACTTCACTTTTATCAGATTCACCAATTGGAGAGAATATGGTAGATGACATATCTACCAATGTCTTAATCCTCAGTTTGAAGGTGGCGTCAGCTTGATGGTATTCCCCCAAATAGAGTAAAGCTGAATCAAAGGACAGAGAAATTGGATGTCCTTTCAATGATGTTTAATTCTTGGACTCCACAATATTATAAAATCACTTGACTTGCTCATTTATGGGTTAATAAAGTTTTCTTTTCTTTTTTGTTTAAAACAATGTGAGTTAATTTCTTTCTCACTAGAAACCAATAAACATCTCAGGTGAGAAAGAGGTCAAAGGGATGGAAAAATGCCAATTTATCCTCTGAAATAAGAAGGAAAACATGAATGATGATACTAATAATTTTTGAGGTCCCTTGCATCATTTATATTTGCAATGTTATGTTTAGTATAATGCAGCATTATTTTAATATACTGCTTATAACAATTTGTCTAAATAATTTTATTTCAGATTATACTGTGTTAGCAATTTCTTCTTTCATTACTTCCTCCTGCCCTTTTGCTCCTTAATTCTCACTCCCTGCTCTGGCAGCCTCAGTTCTACTGTCAAGTTTGTTTTGGTTTAGTTTTGACTATTCCTTTGTCTTGATTCTGTATACCACAAATGAGTGAAATAATCCATTATTTGTTTTTCTCCTTCTGACTTTTTTTACATAGTATACTCTCCTCCAGTTTTGCCCATGTTTTTGCAAATGGGAAGATTTACTCATTTTTATCACTGAGCACTATTCCATTTAGTATGTGTGTATATATATATATATCATATCTTCACTTTTCATTGGACATTTAGAATGTCTCTATAATTTTGCAACTTTAACTAGTAGTGAAATTAATAAAGAAATATATATATATGCCTTTAAATTAGTGTTTTGCATTCTTCAGCTAGACACTGAGGAGTGAATGTGTTAGATACTATGGTAAATCTCATTTTAATATTTTGAGAAATCTCCACACTGGACCATCACTCAACTGTATATGAGTGTTATTTTCTTTCCCCCACAACCTCACTAATACTTGTTACTATATATTAACAATTCCATTTCAATTTTTTGTACTAGAACGTGAATTTCCTAGCTATCTTAAAGTGGATTCTTCCCTAACATTTACTCCAACAATATTTTTATCAACTCAATGTCATTTTACATTAACTACATATTTAAACATAATATTCTTATACCTTATAATTAGTCTTTTTATACCTTAAAAGTTGCATTAAATAAAATATCTTAGTTTATATATAGTTGCAATTTCTTGTAAACTGTATAAACCTTTATGAATTACAGCTTTATATGCATTATATAGAATATCTATAAGAGTATATGGAATAAACTAAAAATATATTTTAGTGCACATTTTCCTCCAAATGTTTCAGAGTGCAGTGAATTTACCTTTAATAAAAATACAATTAGAAAAAACTTATTTACCACAACACAACTCTTTAACCTACAGGAAGCCCAAGGTTTATATTTCTTTTCCTATTGAACCCAACCCTGGTTTTTATAATAGCATAAAAACAAAGACATGATTTTCTACTATGGGAAATGCCATAAATAACAAAATTTGAAAATTTATTACCTTTTAAAAAGTTATGTTGCTTATGGATGTTCTTTGGAAAGTTTAATAGGCAAGCAGTTCCTAGTTTAGTGCCAATTATATTTCCCTCCAAATTTTACAAATTCCTAGTATATAAACAGATTGAAGTTAAATGTAATCTCATATTTTTTAATCTAACAATATGTTCTGTTTTGGCTGCCACAGTAACTCAGAGGAACTTATTCTGATCTGACAGTGAAGAGTTCAAGCAGCCATAAATCTAAAAAGAAATCTGCAAACTATGAAAGTTGAAAATGACATGAAATATTTTTAGCTCTGATTTTTATTTCAGGATTATTCATGTCACTCTTAAGAAATTTATGAAGTTTCTGATAGCCTTTAAAGCATGTCTTTACTATTTTCCAGTTATGTGGTTTGTGAAAAATCCTGTTGATTACTCCCAAATCCTCAAGGAATGAGTTTATTCAATTGTATAATAACGTCATTCATTCACTTAACAAATATTTTATTCAAATACATATTGACTCTATATTCTGTACCAGGTTCTTCTCTTCCAGTCTCCAGCAACATAGCAGTCAAGAAAACAAACTTTTTGCCCCATGGAACATGCATACAAATAGATTTGCTGACATCCACAAATCAAGCTGAACTTTTAAAAAAAAAATCAGTATTAGAACAGTAATAATATATCTTCAAAGAGAAAACATCATTTTCCTTTTAACTTTTTATTTTTGAATGATTGGCACTTTATAGACAGTCTAAAATTACCTTTACAAGTTCCAGTAATTTCTTTTGAAACCATAAAATCACTTATAGAGTAATGCATTTGACAGGAAGCTATGGCTTTGCGGATATTCAAGAACTAAAATTAGGGCAGGAAAAAGTAAATTCAAGACTTGTGAATTAATATAGGTGTCTTTGTCAAATATGAATTTGCATTAAGCCAATTTGAGAGACTGAAGAAAAAATAATATTAATCAATTATAACACTAATATAATTGGTATGTGTGGTAGGATCACACTTTTTTCCTAGATTTGAAATTAAAGGGAATTTTATTCCTGATACACCTTTAAAGGATTTATAATTGTGTTCTATAACACTGTATTAAAGAGAAGTAAATTTTAACATCTGTTTATACTCCACATTCTTGTTTCCATAATTTTTATGAATTTCCCTGGAGGAAAATTAATATTTTTACCCAGTCTTGTATATGATCTAGTTCTTATTGGAAAGGTGCTGTCTAAACATTAGGATCCTTGCTATGTGACTGGACATTGTTTGAAATAATAGTGTAAAAACTCCAATAATTTATTGAAAATTTATTTTTTGATGCTCAAGTCATTGTTTCAGTGCTATAAAATGTGGCCAAAATGATCAAAATATAATCTTTTTTCAGTTGAGATATAATGGTCAGTTGGGATATAAAATAAAGTGTTTAGTTGTCTTGTAGTTTAGAAATATAAAACAGTAATAAGTAGCTGTTACAGATTTTACAAATAGGTAATTTGGTTGGCTAATGAGTGTATATGAAATTTATTGTAGTTTGCAAAAAAGATTCTGGATTCTAAAAATGGTCACAATCCTTTACTTTCCTTATATATACACCCTTTATCACATGACTTTGAAATAATTAAAACTAAAAAGGTAGAGAGTGGTCCATACTATGAAGTTGACCTGACCTTGTAACTTGTTTGGCTCATAGAATGCTCTGGCGTGGATCCTAATACACCTCAAAGGCTATGTGTGTTTTTTTTTTGTGGACTCTCCCACATCTCTACCATTGACACCAAGAGAACTTGACTAGTTAAACTTAAGTGTGAGACAAATAGAAGAAAGCTGACTTATTCCAGATACCCAGCAAGATTCAACAGCTATCTACCCACAAAAAATGAGAGGAACAAGGTGAGATAGTAGTGCTGCATAGCTGATGACTGCAGATCTGTGAGCAACACACCTTTATTTTGGTTATTCCACTAAGCTTTGCAGCCATCATGATTATTGAGGCATTGGATAATTGATGAAGAAAAACAAATCTGTTTCAACTACTCTTAAGAGTGCTTTTAATTTTTCTGACACAATGTGAACAAATTAATTGTAAAATGTTCATCGATTAGATATTTTAAGTTCTAAATTCTAGGAGTTTTGAATCATATTGTTAGTTCCCTTTTCTGGAGGTATCTCAAAGATTTTTCACTTGAACAAGTTGTCAATAACTCAATAGAAAAGGGTGAAATGAAGTGGAGGAAATAACACTATATAAACAAAAGATTTTCTATGACAACAATCCTTTCTGTTTGAATGACATAACTGATTCTACTGAAACCCAAAACAATCCTTAATCTTACATTTTTTAATAAATCATTTTTCTATCAGTGATGTAATTAACTGTTCATAGATTCAAGAATGTTTTAATGAGAATTATCTTTAGTTAGGGGAAAATTTATTCTTATATATCATTATATTTTTCTTTAAAAATCACAAGTGCAGCTGATAAAAAAATGAAATTAACCTTCCTTCAACCATATATAAATAAGACAAAATGTTATCTCAGATATTAAAATATTAGCTATAAAATACAATTATAGTTTTATGAACCACTACTTGTGAGAACTTCATATCTGTTCTTCTGTTCACTTTGGGTTTAGCCTGCTTAATGCCTTTGATCTGTAATTACAAACTCTATTCTTTAAATTTTTCAATAAAATATTCATAGTTAACCCATTGGAAGTCCTTCCATTAGAACTGGAACCACAAATTGATGACACGGTTAATCAGTGTTAACATCTATAATTCTATGGTGCCAATGAAAGCATAATTTTCATTTAGTTTAACTGATTGCAGCAATAACTTTATTCCATTAAAAAAAAAAACTTAATCAGTAAAATGTTTCCAAGCTCACTGGAGAATGTTATCATGTTTCTAATTCAAAATCTCTTCCAGGTTTTTATTTTGGTAGGCAGGCAGGTGCTAAAGGTAATAAATGTAGTAAGTGACAAACAATACTTTACTTTCAGAGAGACACAAATGAACAACATTTTTTCTTTTTACTTTTTAATCTCATCTTTTTAATTTATCTTATTTTTTAACTTTGGTTATGAAATTGTTTTCCTTTTTCTCCCTTTTAAAAATAACTATTTCATATGTATTTGTTTTCTAGTACTTTCAAGCATTTGCCAATTTCTGCATTTCTTTGTGATTACCCCCTCTGACAATTGCTTGTTTTCCCACTGGAGTTTGTTGAATTTTCATGCTTTGCTCTAGCCTGAAGCATAATGTAGAGTAATTTAAAAACTATGTCATTTTTCTTGGTATCTAAGCAAAAAACAGAAAACTTAATATAAGTATTAATCCCTGGAATTTAGAAGGACAATTATTTTCATTGATCATTTCAAAATTATTAACTAATTTAAACAAAGCCATTTCAATATCATATTAGTTCCAGTCATGTCTTATATGGAGCTTAGACCTATAGTGACAGTCAATCATAATAGCTACCACTTATTATTTGTTTAATCTATTCCAGGAAGAGTGTTAAGTCAATTATTCCATAAAACTAGTCTTATGGAATTATCTTTATTTTAGAAATGTGACAACTGAAGTTTAAGAAGAATACTTAAAAAGTTGTGGAGCTACTAATGTATTAGAACAGTGGTGTAACCTAAGTGTATCTGATTTTAGGACCAATTTATAATATGTTCAATCACCACTGAGTTTTCAAGGTTTGTGTTCTGATAAATGTCATCATCATATTCATACTCCTCTCCCATCATCAGCATGTGTGTTTTTCTAATAAATTCATCTTAATAATTATCCAAGGATGGCAGTATTCACTGAAAAGAGCCCAACTGGACTTTGTGATACAATAGAAAATTAAGGAAAGGATTAGGCTATGTATATTGTCATGATGCAGAAGAATGCCTTTGAATATTGATGTTAAAAAATAAACCTCCATACAATAAACACAACACCATTCAAATGGCCTGTGTTTAGTTTCGTAATTAATGATTTCCATGCCAGGGCAGACTCAAAACATTGCCTGGCTTACTTTAATAACATTGAACCAGAAATCACAATGGTTGATCTTATACAAGTTTCATCATGAACTAGACTTGGGAAAAGTCATTTGATTTTGTAAAAGCCTCAGGATCCTCATCTATAAAATGGAGGTTATAATTTCTGTACTTAATTAGCTGTCAGAGCAATGTAATCTATTCAAATCAACTGAGTAACCTGAAGTGATCATTTATCATGGGCAAGTTTAAGGAGCAGCATAAATGAATAAAACTCTATCCTCATGTTAAGGGTAAATTACAAAAATAAGGATTTTGCAATCTCTTATTATTTGCATAATATAATTTTGATCAAGGATAGTATTTTTATGCTCAAAATATTGAAAATATTATAACAGATGATATGAATTTAGGTATTTTGAAGAGTTTCCATAAAATGAGTGACTTCTTTGACAGAATTCTGATTGTACACTGAAATCTGTTTTCTTCTTCCTATGGATATGGCCTCTCTGCTTCTGGAAGACAGGCTCAATTGTTCCTTAGCTATGAGTGGTCATGTTACTAAGAGTGGTTAATAGAGCTTCCTCACTTGCTTGAAGTTAAACCACTGCCTTGTATTAATCTCATTTTCTTCTCTTGGAAGATTGGAACACAGATGATTTGCAACTTAAAAGGAATTATGACATATGACCTGATATTTAATGAATGGCTGAGCAAATGAAGGAAGTAACGTGGCCCACTGACTGCCTTAATGGTGCATTGCTGCTCCTGTTATCATATCTTGGTCTTCACTTCAATTGATACAATATTTGAACTAGATTTGCCTTTACTGAATGGCAGAATTGGGGAAAAGTGTAGTTGGAATTAAATGTGGGAACATGATTAAGAAATCAGATCTTTAAGAAGCTTAAATAAGTACCCCAAAACAAATAGGTGGATCAAGAAGATGTGGTATGTATACACCATGGAATATTACTCAGTCATCATAAAAGATAAACGTGTCATCTGTGGCAACATAGACAGAGCTGGAAAGGACATGCTAATCAAAGTAAGTCAGAAGGAGAAAGACTAATGCTGGATATTGCCACTTATATGTGGACTATAGAGAAACAAAACAAAGGGTCAGACACAGCCAAATTAGGTACAACTGTAGAAACCAGACTATAGAACTGAGGTTATCAGAGGGGAAAGGAAGAGGGAGTGCAAATATAAAGGGGAGGGTGCAGAACAATGGACTATGGGTACATTAATGGTGGGTGTGCTTCAATAACTATATCAAGTGAGGATTCTTATACTTCCAAAATATAAGCATGTAAAAACAATTTTCAATATATTTTTAAATGCATTGAAAGCATTGGAAGGGGATTAAGATCAAAACCAAAAAGCAATTTGACTTGGAAAGGAAAGGGTGTTATTATTTTTTAATTGTAATATGTTTAAAATGGCATAAAGATATCTATTAGGGCAGTCACATGACAGCTAAAATATATAACAGGATGGCAGCACCATGAAGTATTTAACACCACCCAGGACGTCTGGGCCACACTATCTAATCAGTTTCCATAGAAAATATTAATAATTTAAACTGACATACTCTAGCTGAATTTAAAAGTCAAATATCTTTCAAAACAGTGAAAGGGTATAGGAATGTAGGGATAGTGTGGTAGCCATATACTCTTTTCCTGCATTAACAATTCCAATATTAATCTGCTTCAGACCTTGTTACAGAACTTGTTACTTGAAAGTTCCTGGGCTTTATCCTACAGTGAGCCATCAAGTGCCTGGCTTTGTTGTGGGTGGAGAAATCAGTTCTATCAGGTAGTGACAATTTGCACAGTTTCACTCAACTGAGAACAAAGTTAATTTTTTCCTCCTTGTAATGTCTCTTCCTGTAGTATCAGTTTCCTTCATGATCCTCTTCAAATAATCATAATAAAAAGATAACAAGTGGTACTGGGGGATAGGAGGGGAGTATGCCTGTTGTACAGATATACATACCTATTTACAACAAAACATTTTCCCTTTTTCCTTCCAGTCTGGCAATTATCCCTACCCCTTCAAATATAGAATCAAATATTAAATAAATTGAGGCAAGTAGAAGTAAGTGATTTTATTAAAGAATCATGATTGAGGACTTGAGCATAGGAATAGCCTCCAGATAATTCTGGGAAAGCTGCCCACATTTTGAGCTTCTCAATGAGAATTATATACAGTTTTAAGGAGGTTACATGTAGCATTTTCAAGGATTTCACACAAAGAAAAATGAGGGCAGAGGTTCATTCATTTTTCTATCTGATGCTGTCTCTGCATTGAGGAAAACAAAAGATTTGTTAAAAATTACCCTATCTATATAAAGTCTTATCTTCTGGGAACTGGGACTTTTAGCAATGTTGCATCTCTCTGAGTTGACATTCTTTGAAATTACTGCATTGTCTAGAGGCAACAGTTTCCCAAAAATGCTGCTTTTTCATAAAGACAGCATTTTTTCTCTGCGTAGTTTCTGCAGGACCAAACCAGTGCAACTTGACTCTATGCTCATGCCTCTTAGTAGGGCCCAGAGAGAGGGTACACGCTTAATTGTTAGTTTTGCTTAACAGAGGGTAAGTTGAAGACCCTCCTACTTCCCCAGGACTGAGTTGCTTCTCAAGCTGCAGCATTTTCAGTGCAAAAACCAGGAAAATTTCTATAGAAAGTAGGAGGAATTGTTTACCTTATTCTAGGCAAGGAGATGGGGGTTGTGAGTTGGGAGGTAAGGGGTTAAAGGGAGAGAGAGAGGGAGGGGGGAGGAAGAATGGGAGGAAGAGAGGGAAGGGAGGAGAGAGAGAGAGACAGAGCCAGAGAGAGAGAGAAGAGAGGGCAGGAGGGAGGGAGGGAAACTGGATTGAAAGCTATTAGTACTGAGTACAATTTACATTTATAACAATCTCATTTCCAAGCATATTGCATTATAATGCCTTTGTTAACTATCTCAACCCTAATACCACTCTAAGCTGGAACTCTGAAAATTACTTTTCTGCTTTATCAGGTAACTTTCTCTGCCACTAAGTGAACTGGAAGGAGAGGACACAAAGCAGGAAAAGGGCTAAAGTGACTTTCTTCTTCCTACTTATTGCTATTCCTATGAGTGTAACCCAAGGAATGACATTTCAACTAGGCAACAAGAGCTGATTCCAGGGTCTTTGAAACTCAGCACAAGACACACCCTGCCCTATTTAGATATCCACACAGGTAGCTGCTACTTCCTTAGCATTTTAGCCTTAAACCTGCAGGGCCCTTCCTGAATTCTTAAGTTACTAGCAATAGCCAGGTAATTCCCTCTTCTCAGAGGTCTGAGTGCAGCTCAGTCTGGCCCTCTGTCAAGCCTCTGGATTCTGATAATCCCACTTCCTATAGCAGGTAGCTGCTTCTGTCTGCTACTGTCTTTATGCTACCTCAGTGATTATTTTGTTCTCTCAACCCTCCAAAAGTAAAGCCAAATAACTACATTAAATTCTCTCTTAAAATATGTAGTATAGTTTCCATTTCTCTACCTAAAACTGGACTCTGCTAAGAAGAAAATTAAAATTAAAAAACCCTATAATAAATTTTATTAAATAAGTTCTATAGCTAAAAATAAATCAAAAAGTCACTAACCAATTAGCTTTAGCTAAGATTATTTACTATATCAGTTTTCTTCCAGGTATGATTACGATTTTCTAATAATTAATCAACAATGAGCTCTTAATTTAAGAAAGGCCAATTATATCACTTAAACATTTCATTAGGTCTTTCTATAAGGTACAAAAGCACATTTACAAAAATCCCTTTATTAGCATAAATAAAATTTGCTTATTTCTTAGAAAATAAAAGCAAACATGAAAGTTTTATGCTGTGTAATGTAAAGAACAATTCTCCAGAGCATATTTAAATTATATAGCTTCCTTATTATACACTGTATAACTAGAAAGGAAGAAGAAATAGAAATATGCAGACTCTTACTACTTTAGGCACAGTTACAAACTTTAAATTATAAATTAATTTATAATTTAGCTTCTCTTCTGAGATAAGATTAGTATCATTCCCACCCTACAAATACAGAGATGGTGGCAAAGGGAGCTTACATTCCTTACTTAAGGTCAAGTTGATTGTTAGAGATAGTAGCCAAACCTAGGTAGGATGGCTCTCATTCGTGGGTGCTCTAAACCACTCTAATATGCTGGCCCTCCTCTAGGTAGATCTATGAAAACTGTATCTTGGAATAAGGGAGAATTGGTCAAATATTCATCATTTTACCTAACAGTGTTCTAAACAAGAATAAACACAGAAAATAGTTTACTAATCATTTATAAAATACAATAATTTTCTGTTTTAATTTAATATTAGTCTTTTAGCAACAAAAATATATTTATTTCCTGTTTTTATCTACATTGATCTGCTCCAGAAGAAAATATTGGGTTCAACATCTGCCTATGAATCTAGTACACATTACAATGTGAAATTAATGTGATATTTATATAGTTTCTTCAGTGAATGCCTTTTATTTATTAAGTGGGCAGGAATTTTGAGGAAATTTTCTTTTCAAGGACAGTAATATTTGATTGGTTTTCATTACCAGTAAAGTATATATGAAAAATATGGTCACATCCTTAAGACTATTTTAATATATAATATGAAATACACATTAGATATTAAGTTTAAGATTGTAAAATAGAAAAAATAAAGGCTCTCTTATTACAAAAGAGGAAAGTCCTTATATTTCACTAGTTGGCATTCATTAAAATTTTATTCACTCAATTAACATTCATAGGCTATTAGAAGTATAAATCAGGATTTTATTTTTCTGACCTTTATTTACAAACTCTCCACTCCTACATAAATAAAGAGACACTGTAGGAAAGTTGCTCCTAGACAACTCGTATTAACCTAAGACTGTCTCGCATGTAGGATACGAGTTGCTCATCCAATTGGTTTCTTTCATATTTATAGTTATTTATCTAACACTGTGACAAGTGTGACTCCTAGTCTCTGCTTCTGTAAATTATGAATGTATAAAACACTTACGATTAATTATGTCACAATTTTTCTAGATGATGGCTTTTTGATTGTTATGAATCTCTGAGGCTAAAGACAATAGAAAAAACAAGATGATTTTTTCTCATATTTTACTGAGAATATTTATTATGAATGAGAAGATATGAGTGGTAAGAGACTGTGATTTTAGTCAAATATTCCATTCCCCTTGCTCCAGATTACATTTCTGATTTAATGTGGTGGTATGCCTGAAAGGATTCTGGTATCTCATGAATGCTCTGAAAGCAACACTATCAAATATAACTTTTTATGATGAAGGGAATCTTTTATATCCTCAGATGTGGCTGTTAAGTACTGGAAATGAGATTTATGAAACTGAGGATATGATTTTTTTATTTGATATAATCTTAATAATTTAAATTTAATGAACCAATTGTGGCTAGTGACTATCACATAATACACCTCTATTCTATGGACTTTGGGTTACTAGAAAATGTAAGTCAGAGTAGAGAAGATGGTAGGAAATTTTAGGAATTCACTAGCCTCAGACAAAATTCTATGTACCAAAACTTCTGTATATGAATGCTGCATACAAATGTTCTTTTAAGGGCCTCCCTGGTGGCGCAGTGGGTTAATCAATGCACTATGAAGCAGACCGCAGCCACTGCAGCATGAGTTCGATCCCTGCTGCTGGCCAGGGAGGGGACCCACATGGCGCAGCAGACCTCTCCTGCCTCACCCGCTGCTCCCCTCAGCAGTGTGTTTCAGTCAGTCTGCCTGTTCTGTTCCCCACTCTGTCTCTGATGAATCCTCTCACCTCCCTGGACTCTGGCCTGTACCCCAGCTCTTGTATGCATAAATAAATAAATCTTAAAAAAAAAAAAGATATTTATTCAGATGTTCTTTTAAGCATACAACAAATAACTTGCTAGAGCAACAAATGACCCTAGAGTTTTGGGTTAAAGCCTAATGAAACTGTAGAATGTAAGAACCTTGAGGGACTATTTATATTAAATGCCTCATTAAATATTTAAATATAAATAAATATTAGACATTAGTTAACTAATTAGAGGTCACCCAGAAACAAAGCAGTTAAGAGATATCACTGACTTGATTAAAATTAGAATAAACAATGAGAATAGTTAACTATCTGCCAATACTCATAGAGCACATAGGTTATCTTGCATGGTAAGCATTATTATTGTTCTGTTTTACAGAAAACTCAGAGATTAGGTAATGTTCCTAAGTATGATACTGTGATACAATAAGAAATATTTATTTTAATCTTCATCCTTATGGTCCAGACTAGAGCTCCTAAAACTATAGTTTTCTAAGTGTTAAAAGTAGTAGAAGCATCGTTTTTGTTGTATATTTGCTTTTTCCTGAAGCAATAATGATGGTGGTTACCTTTTGTTATTCATAAGAAGTCATTTTCAGAACTTATCTGAGCTTTCTTATATGAGCTGGCTTTGGTAAACCACTAAAGATGGAGAATTGGTTGTCAGGGGAAACCAATTCTGTGATTAGAGAGTTCGAATTTCCAGGTCCACTCCCTACCTCGATGGAGAAAAAAAAATTGAGGTTGAGTTAATAACCAAGGCCAATGGTTTAATCAATCATGCTTATGCTTATATGGTGAGGTTCTCATAACGAAAGGGGTGCAGAGTTTTGGGTCGATGATCACTTCATGTTCTGAGAGGACTGTTCTTGTAATAGTCAATAACATTTTTTCTGCGATCTGACTGTTTTTGCAAATTATCAAGCTTGAAAGGGTTTGTGATAACTTATATTTTGTAGCCAAGGCAGATAGACCTTTTTGAGTATTGATGAGTAGTCTGGGGGCCTACTACATGTGATTGCAAGGGGGAAACCTTGTAGAACTGAGCCTCTAACCTGTTGAGACTATGGTAAATTTGTGCTGTTAATTTCAGATTTGAGTTAAATATAAGACACACAATCAGTGTCCAGCAAGAACTGAAAAATTGCTTGTTATGGAAAAGTCAATGCATCTGGTTTTCAAAGCATCGTGAGTAGAGAAAATAATGAATATATATTTACAAGGTCATAGAGATGATAAATGGGGGAGTTACCTGACCTGCTCCAACCTGATTCTTTCTCTCTAAATGAACTGCTTCCTTGAAAACTGAATTCCATAGGTCAGGGACAGAACACTTAAGGTTAACATGAAGTCCTTCCTATGGAATGGTGGGCCACATTAAGCTGTTCACCAGAGGTAGATAAAGAACCCATCCACATAAAGAGCTCAATGAACCCCTGTACCACAGGGGACATAACTAAATGTTATGAGCTTGGCCTCATAAAGAAACAGGAAGAAGAGCAGGGTGGGATTGTGAGAGAGAAACAATGGAACAAATACAAATCTACCCATTTTAAATGAAGGGAAAAAACTGAATTTTTTTATAAGTTAACAGTTGTATTTTAGAACACAAATCCAGAAGACTGTTCACTGTCCTCAAGGAGACCTATCAATTCCCAGACAGGAAAATAGCCATGGAAGATGGAAGGAAGACGCCTGGCTCATGGTCAAGTGGACCACATTCAGAAGTGAGGGGTGCATAGTTTGCTGCAGTTCTGGATCCAAATTTGTGTTCCATGATGATTTAGCAGTAAGAAGCCAGTCAGATTCTATCAATATATATATGTTTAACACTTTCTCTTTTTCATATCCTAATTCCATAAATACTGTCCCAAACCCCATCCTCCAAGAGACTGTTTTGAGAGATTTACCCCTTGTGTTCTGCAGGTGATCTTACATTAAACATATTCTTTCCCTAAAAACTGGTGACATGGTTATTGGCTTCTCTGTCATCAACTACCTGGCCTACATTTGGAAAAAATAACAATGAGTCAGGTAAAGAAAGTCAGAGACATTCAAGCACTTAAGTAATGTTAACATTTTAGAAATGTTTCTGGATTGAATAAAAAGTAATCATTTTTTTAGGTAACCTAGAGAAATTAGCATCCCAGAAGGCAATAGTCCCAAAGTGACAAAGGTATTCCTGCTTTAGTTGTAAGAACATTTAACAGTGATGTATTGGATCTGGTATTTACTGGTCTGAAAGACATGATTGCTTAATTTTCAGGAATTTGCAAGCCAGATGACCTATCGGTAACTTGAAATTGACAATGGTGGCAAGATTTCGACCATGGAAAATAAAAAATTCTACATAAAGCCAATCTCCACATCCTTTATAAGGTCAGATGTTCAATATTTGCCAGCATACTACTGATCGTGAGAGTCTATGGTTGGGGAGAGTTACCAAAAACTGTTTAATAATTAACTTTAATTACCTCATCCATCTCTTGTTCCAGCTTGTAATTTAATTCTATCCTTATTTCTCCTATGCCCGGCAAATGCTCTTTTCTGCTTTTCTCCTTTCTTCCAACAAAAATCCTACTTATCATTTGCCAGAAAATTTCTCAGCTGCTCTATGGTTTTTAAAATCTTATTCTTCTAAGTATAGAGGTAGTATGATATTTTAAATTTAATTTACCATTTGATTTCATGTGTGTTAAAGTTGTTTCCAAATAAATGGATATTATCTGACTTCAAAAAATTTTTGTATATCTCACATCACCAAGCATGGATTTGTAGAACATCATTTGTGTTTAATTGAGAGATTTTAAAAGTAGGG
This sequence comes from Galemys pyrenaicus, assembly GCA_019455555.1. Taxonomy (NCBI): domain Eukaryota; kingdom Metazoa; phylum Chordata; class Mammalia; order Eulipotyphla; family Talpidae; genus Galemys; species Galemys pyrenaicus. Next base: position 17,395,234 of record JAGFMF010011752.1, on the reverse strand, counting down.
CATGCAACAAAAGATTCAAAGACTTTAAGCTGCCTGTTTTAGTTGCATATTTCCCTTATTTGTTACTCCTACTTGGATACATAATAAACATCTCATGCTTAACATGTCCAAATACAAAACCAAATCATCCTCATTGAAGTCAATGTGACTTCATTCAATGTAATAGCTAAAAAAAAAAAGAGACGAACTATGTAGGTAATATTTATGTGGGCTGGAAGTTTGAGCTGGGCTCACTCAAGGATCTGAAGTTAGCTTTAAGGAATTACCTGGTTATCATCATGGGCGATAAGGGTGATAAAGCTATATGTTTCTCCTCAACTGAACACCTGTTTGGGTTTGCATGCATGGAGATTTAGGGTTTCAAGAGAGCAAGGGAATATGGCCCAATAAACAAGCGTATCTTTAATAGTGTGTGTCTTTTTTGAAGATTCCTGTTGCTTCATTTCTTTGCTATACTTCGATATTTTCAGCTATTGAAATCTGCTTGCCATTTTTCACTTAGCAGATTAGCACTAATTTGGGGGGGCATAATTGACCAAGTTCATAAAGACTAAAAGTAGTTTCAAAACAAACCAACACTTGTCATCTGGGCTTCTTGTTTATCTTTGAGGTCAGTCACCTTGGTGACTTTGCAGGAAAACACCTTTTTTTCCCCTTTTATTTATATTCTTTTTTCCTGTGCATATTGCAGTAAGATTGCTTGTTGAAGTTTTATAGATTTCTACTATATTGGCTAAAGTAGATCAAATAGTCAGACACAAATTCATTATAGAGTATTTGTATTTAAAACCCATGGCTAAGAGAAGTTGAAAAAATTGTGTTCACTAATACAGTTAATCCACCTCATCAATTCTTTATTTACTCAAACAAAATCTTGGGGTCATCCTTGGCACCTTTCTTATAACCCACTTCCAATAGAGAGGAAAACTTAAAATTTATCCAGACCCAACCATTTCTTGTACCATCACTGAATCAGCTCTTTCTTAGTCAGTTACTATAGGCTCATAACTAGTTTTCCCTCTCATTCAATCTCATGTTAATGTGTTCTCAACAGACTCAATGAAATTCAATGAGAATGATTCCATAAAATATAATCAGATCATGATACTACTTAAAATCCTTGAATGTTTTCCTACCTTACTCATAGGAAAAGCTGAATATGTTGAAAATCCCACATTTCTCTACAAATATTGGTGTACTGATCTGTTTTTGATATCACTTCACAACATATTTCTTCTAGCTGCATCAGTTCTAGATTAGTCTTCTTGATGTACCTCAAAGTTACTTGAAAATTCCCAGTTACATGAGAATCGCTCTTCCTGTAATACTTCAACTCAAATCTCCACATGTCTCCACATTTCTTCTGTATGTTAAACTTCCCAGTGAGACATTTTTTAGCATTTTATTTAAAACTTCAGCTCTTGCCATTTCCTAGCTGTTCTCATAGAAATAATCACTATCTTGCTATTTTACACTTATCTTTATTATCTCTCTTCTATCATTAGTATCTGAGCTCCATGAATCCTAAGACTGTTGTTTATTTATTCAGTACTGTATCCTAAACATCTAGAGTATGTCATACTAAAACCAAAAGCATAAATAAATTAACTAATTAATTTAAATTAAATGATCTGAATAACTGTTGATTGAATAAAGTGCTACAAAATCACCAAAACTGACCTGGGAACTAAATTTTGTGACTTTATTATTGCTCCCAATTATTTAATGCTCTTCCTATAAAAGGAATATAATCCTTATTCATTGTCATATGGTTTACAGTGTATCATTTCCTGTTTATTTGGCATCATTGCTGACTGTGCTATTGTCTATATTTAATGGCATGTAAGCAAAAGTAGTTTATGCTATTACCAAGAAGAAATTTTTAAGAGTCTCCATCGTTTCCACCCTTACTCTGTTTTCTCTGCCATGATAATGGTAGGTCTCAGCTAGTGTCAGTTTCTTCAGTATGTTTTCCAGAATAAATATTTGTGGACCAGCACTCCATGATATATGTCAATATCATGTGAACTAATATATAACTTTATTTTTTTAAGCCAGCTAAATTACAAGGTTATTTGTGACAACAAAATGTCTTAGGAAAAGAAAAGCTAGCTAATACTGTTTCTGACCTTATGAAGTTTACAGACACAAAAGAAAACTATCAAACCAAGTAGAATATTTCTTACATTCTGTCTGATTATGTTTCTATCATAAGGGAATCACTGAACATGGAAACTTTACATTTTGCAAAGAAAACAGAATTCAGGTGTCTTTGAAGAAAGCTGGGCATCTTGCCCATATCCCCTATGATATGTCTTCATTCTGGCCAAACTCACACTTTCTCACATCTGTTTATTTGGTGTCTTTCTGTTCTTTAGAGACACTTTATGCAGAAGCAAGTCACGAAGATGAGGAGGAAGATGTAAATTTGTTCAAGTTGTCACAATTTAATGTGATTCAGGATTCCTATTACATTGAATCATTTAAAAACCTTTAAAACACTCTTTTATTTTTATAGATTTTGATGTAAGTAGCTTATTGTGGAAAAAAAAAAAAACAACCCTGCAACATTTCACATATGAAAGAGTCATGGTTCGAGCCTAATAGCCCAACAGAATTTCTGTTAATAGGGCCTCACAATGATTCTAGTGTATAAGCAAGCACAGGGGATAAAACAGCAGGAGGGAATACATACAACTTCCAACCAGAAAGAATTTCTATAAGCTCATACCTCGAAGTCCATCCTCAGAGGCCAATGCACAACTGATTCCAACAACATGCTTCTTTGTTCTTTGTTTGCTGTGTGCAACAAGTTTACTCATTGAAACCAAAACCAGTGTGTGACATGTTGTGGCAAAAAAAAAAAGGGCTTGGCCTTCATAAATTTACAAAATTATCTTGCTTCTCAGTTAATCCTTTATTATGTTATGGAGTGTTAAAAAACAAAACAAAACAGTATAATTATGTCCTGGAAAAGATCAAGTTATAAAAGTAATAAAACTCTGGATGAAAGTCAGTGATAGGAATACATGAATGGTGGAGGGTAGACAAAAATTTCAGTTTAAGATGTAAGTTGAAAGGAAGAAGAGTGTGAAGATATCCTGGATGCCACAAGATTTGCATATAAGCTTTAAAGTCTACTGTAAACATGTATTGTATGTAAGATTTTTTTTCCAGAAGAAATGATTTTTGAGATCAAGATTTATATTTTTTCTTTCCATGTAAAATTAATATACTAACATACACATTAATGTATTTCACATTTTAGTAGAAATTATAGTAAATATCTATTTATAATTTTCAGAAATTTATATATTATTTAAGCCTTAAGAAGATGTGTATAACATATACATAAATTATGAAGTAGAATAATAAAATGAATCCTTGCAGACTGACTACCTAACCTGAGCCAATGTCTCCAAGATACTATCATCTTTATGGTCGTCTGCCTTTTTTTTCCCTCAGACTTGTATAACCCCTATTCTTATTCCTGGATTGAGCTTATTATTTCCTGACCACTAACTCTCTTCTAAACATCTGTTATTTATTACACTACTGTGGTTGAGAGAATGTCTTGTGAAGAACATGTAAACTCTTCATCGTTTCCCAACTTGTGCCCTTACTCCTATGCTACGGCATCTGTTATAGACCTTTGGGGCAGTTACAGCAAATTGCCATAGAATGGGTGGGTGTAACAACAGAAATTTATTTTGTTCTTAAGGTTGGTAAATCAAAGGTCAGTCTACCAGCATGATCAAGTTCTGATGAAGGTTTTCTTCCTGGTTCACATATAGTGGTGTCTTCATAAGGCAAAGAAAAGATATAAGTGCTCTCTTAAGTCTTCTAATCAGGGCACCAATACTACCACAAGTCTCCTCCCTCATGCCTCCCAACAGTCTTCCTTTCTAAAATTAGGGTTTCAACTTAAGAATTTTGAAAAAAATACATTCAATTTATTATGGTATCTGAATTAACAAATTATTATAATTAAAAATAACATAATTATAACAATATTGGGACTAAATAACTGATTGTCAATCTTTATTAATCTCACAGTTATATATGAACAAGACTGAAATGTCCAATTTGGTATCTAACAGGAATTAATGATACTGGTCCTTAAAAAGGTTAAGGGATCTTTTCAAATTCATGTTCTAGGGGCACAGCCATGTGTAGGCCCCAAGGAACTTGACTAATGTCCATCTGGTGAGCAGTCAATGAGTTCCTATCATATAGTAAGAATTAGCCTTAGCTTTTGCCAAAATAAGTTACTAGGTATCTACACTTAATGTTCTCAGTTTTCTATGGATAAAACTGGTATTCAGAGAGGTAAAGCAAAATTTTCCACCATCATTCAGCAGAAAGTGTCAATGCTGATACTGATAGCAAGGTCTATGTTACTACAAAGCATATTCTCTTAATTTTGTGATTTTTCAAGCTATTTTGTCAAGTTATTTTCTTAATATACTGAACATAAGTGTGATAGGATTTTGTGTGAGACTCAGTATAGGTTAATGCAATAGGATTAAAGTTTTCAAGGGGAAAGCATACAATTTAAAGAAATTGGAAATAATTTAAAAAGAAAGTACCAGCCCATTTATGAAAGTATTATAAGTAAAGTAAAGAGACTTTTGAAAAGTAGAGCAGTTAAGAGCACAAAAATGAACAAATCATATAAGGAGATGACTGAGCAGCTTAGTTATATAGCCTTTACAATTCATGAGTTTGGGGCCCCAAATATGAAGGTAGATCGATTGCAAATAATTCTGTTCATTACTTCACTAGTCATAGTTCATTACTTGACTATGTATGTATGTGGAATAAGACTTGCATTCAGAGACTCTCTGGTGGCGCAAGGTGTGAAGCACTGCACTTTCAGGCATCCACAGCCACTGCAGCACAAATTCGATCTCACATAGCACAGCAGACCTCTCCTGTCTCACCCACTGCTCCCCTCACCAGTGTATTTCAGTTAGTCTATTTTTCTGCTCCCCACTCTTGTCTCTGGTGAATGCTCTCAACCCCCAAACCTGTGGCCTGTACCCCAGTTCTTGTATGCATAAATAAATAACTTTAAAAAATGACATGTATTCAGTCTATGCAGCAGAAAAATTGCAAGTGAAAACAGCTACAACCATGATCATTGGCTCCCTCTATTCACATGGCCTTTCAATTCACAGAGTTGTGTAACATAGTGTTTCCTAATCAACAAAGCTAGAATAAAAGTCTCTATAACTATGTCCTTTAGAACTCACACACTGAATGAAAAGGCATTCTTCAAGTCTGTCTCATCACTTAGTCTCTGAATCATAACATCCCATAATAGTGTTGTTGTATTCACAATTTGCAGCTTCCAGCTCTGAGCTGTCAGTAATATACAGTATAATGCAGTCAAAAATATATGAATTAAACCAATACTGAAAGTTAAAGGTATTTATAAAGAGTTTCAAAATTGTGTTGAGAATAGGTGGTATTTTCTCACTGAAAATTCATGAAACAACCTCAACATTATATTCAATATCTCATGATTCATTGCAATTATGTTTTCTTGAACTTTTGAATAATTTACTAACTTTTTAAAACTAAGTTTGCAAGAGGCAGTTACCAATATGTAATACTAAACCTATTTATAATGGTACCATTTATAAAAATTATGTTCAAATTCAAAGTTTGAATATTTAGAAATCTCAGCTATAAAACTATTGGGAATAATGAAAATGAAAAAAAGGAGAATTGTCTGATGGACAGGACATATATTTAAATAATAGAAGTAGAAACAGAAAAATGCAGAGGACTTTGAGCTTCATTTCCCTACTAACATGGAGGAAAATCTTTTAAGTGTGTGGGACAGAGGGTTCATAGAACATATACAAGAATACATGGAAGACTGACAGGATGTGCTGTGCACAGGATATTTCTGTGTACTCCATAAATTCCTCTTGTTTTTCTCTATTGAAACCTAAGATGGTTGTATATTTTTGATGTATGTATCAGTTGTAGACTAACTTGTTTTAACCAAGTTAAGTGCATGCACAATTTTAAAAACTGCGTTCATAAAAATCACATCCTAGATTGAGAGAGTTGAGAATAAAAATAGGATATGTTCTCAACCATTGTGATTACTAGGCAAAGAAGATCTACTCCCAAAGAGAAAATTAGATGCCCTTATGACAAGGGAATGAGTTGTTAAATAATTTTCCAGCACTTTAATCATCATAAGACTCATGAATAAAAATCTTTTAGGTCCAGTATTTAACATTTACATCTGCCAGGAAAGATCCACCATCAATTTTGCATGTACTGACTTTTCAAAAAAACGTGGAAAATCCTACTCTTAGTAAATCCTTCCTGATGTTAATCAATTAATAATTGATAATTTGAACAAGCTCAAAATTTTTTCAAGGGAGGTGAAAGATATTATTAATTCATAAAATGTAATAGTTACAGAAAATGTAATAAGTATAGAAATGTTAACCAACACTAACATTCTCTTCTTTGCTGCTAGGATGGTTAGACAGTTTACTATTTCTTTTATTTAATCTTTTGTATGTCTATATACAGCCAATGTACTTAGACATGAATTGAAAACTGTAATATGAAAAATATTAAATAACTGTTTAAGTGAATAATTTGGGTATTATGCAATGCCAGGTGTGAAAATTATCAACATACTTATGTTTGTCTTGTTGGCAGACATACTTGAGATTTCAACTTAGAGAAAAGAAAAGTTTGGTCAGAATCAAGTAATGTTGGGAGAATGACATTCATAAAAGTGAGTCCAAATGTTACTTCTTGAGTTTTAAAATATGAGAGTGGGAGGAAGAAGGCATAAGGAAATAAATTTTCATAGTTTTACAGTATACTTTCTTTTATACTTATGCATTTGTTTTAGGTTTTTATTATTTGTGATCATCATTTCATTCCCTTCTACTTATAAATTAAATTTCTATCTTCAAAGTGGTAATAATTCCCATCAATATTACAACATTGTATACATTTGCTATTATTAGGGAAGACAAGAAAAAGAATGTTCCTGCTTAACTGACACAATGAGCTCCATCCTGGAGTAAGTGGAGACTTCTAATCCCCACTGTCCTAGTAATGTATAATATAGCATTGTCCCTGGAGTAATCAGAAACTTCTTATCCCTCTCTTTTGAATGTATGTTCCCAAAAGCTATTTTAAAGATACACCCTTGCTGAAGCTATCTGGGTACGATATTTGACTGAATACATCTAAAACAACTACAAAACTTAGAGTTTCGGAGTAGATGCAGAAAACCTTGTCTCTAGTCTCCCAAGACAATTCCTTTTAAATAAATTCACTTTGATAAAAAATATAAAAAGGAAATAGAAAATTGGAGCCATTGAGTCTGGGTAAGAATCAAATAGAGTTGAGAGATTGTTCAGCAGCACATTTAAGCATGCCCAGATTGTCCACCCCCAAGAAGGAAATGAAATCATGCCTGTGAGTCCAGGAACACATGGGATTGAAATCACCACCTGACTGACTTTCTACCAATCTGAACTGAACTGAACTTATTTGTGTAAACTGAACCCATGAGTGGACTAATTCCACCTTTTTGTGGCATCAACAACTCCAACATAGTGTAAATGCTTCTTGGGACTGAAGTTCCTGTAACACCCAACTGTTACTCAATTGGGCATTGGTATATTGATCTATTCTTTGCTCATTAAAACAACCACCTTCCAACATGGAATACTCTGCCTTTTTCTTCCATCTCATCCTGACCTCTGTGTACTGGGGTCAGTTTCAGATTACACCTGTAAAACTGTATCGTTTCAATGTGTGGCAGAGGCATGAAAAAGGATTACTCAAAGTCCACGAGCAGAACAATGAGAAGCCTAGAGGGACTGCCTACACCATGAAAGTGCAGTCCAGTTCCAAGGGCAGCCTTGTTTTTATTTAGAATCACACAGAAAACAAACAAACAAAAAAGATCTAAGAAGCAAGCAGGCAAGTGGGGAGATGCACAAGTGTGTGGGGAATGAGTAACCAGTTAGCCCAACCAAGGTTGGGAAATAGGAAGAAAGTCAAGGGAATTCTCAGTATTTATGCTATCCTAACCATAAAATGCACTGCTGTTTCTGCACATGTTGTTTTCCACATGTATAAATGCTGAAACCAGGACTTTTGCCCTGAGAGGTTCCTTATCTCAAATTTTCCATTTCTGCACATGCAAATTTCAGCATGTATAGATCTTCATACCAGGTCTTTTGCCCTGAGAGGTTCCTTATCTACTTTCCCTGTTTCTGTTCAATGAGATGCACAGAACAGTCAAAGTAAAGAATAATAAAGGCAAAGACAGAATAGTTGAGGCACATGATAATCCAAGATCCCATATAAAGTACTTGATATGTTATCACCTCCTGGCATGACTTATTATGCCCATTTCAGAGATATTGAAGTCTGAAGTTGATTCTTCAGAAGTCTGAAGAATTTTTAGTAACCTGCAAAATTCAAGGAGTAAGTGACAGAACTAGGACCAACTCACGTGTTTCCCTCCCAACACACTATGAATCCTTTTCCAACCACAGATTTACTTCTGCCAGCTAGCTTATTCTTCCTTTTATGTTTTGAATTCCTGGCTGCAACTTTTGGTGCACATAGTATGTATGTCCTTCTCCCAAACTTCTTTCATGCCCATCTTTATCTTATTGATAAGTCTGTGGAGACAGACTTAACCCACATGTTGCCAATTGCAGGTTCTTTACATTATGTTGTTTTATTATAAAATGTTATCACATTTGATATTGCATGGAACATGAGGTTAATTATTTCTTCACCCTGCTAAATTTGAAAAGGAAAATATTTGAATTTATAATATGTTTCAATTAAGGGGTAATATGAAACATACAATGAACTTTGGACATACTTATGTGAATGTATCTAATAAGCACAACTAGCAGTTCCTGGTTTGAGCTTATCATCAAATCTTTTGGAAAAAAGAATACATCTAAAAAAGACAATTAAATGTCCTTCAATTAGAGAAGTGGGTCATTCCTTTTCTTGTTTATGTGACCAAAATGATAAGAGAAGGAAGTGTAAATATGTTAACATATTATCAATAGTTTTCTGTGATTTACCGTAAGAGATTTGTGTGTGCAACATTTATTAATCTGGTAGTTACATAAAACGGTTATTTAATTTGCTTTTGAGGAAGTCTCTGTTCAGATGCTCATATGTGATTTTACCCCTAAAGTCAGAGTTGGGACAGGCAGGTGGGAAACTCAAGTTTGACCAAATGAACTCAGAATATACACTTGCACACAGTGATGACTAAGTGATGACTACTCAAAGAAAGTCATTGAGATAAAATGGGATGCTTCCTGGGACACTGAAGCAAAAGCAAAGACTCTTCCCCATTGGACCCAAATCTGGAAGGTTGGGAAAAGAGAACAAAGTCAGTATGGTACATTTAGAGCCAAATCATGTAGCAAATATAAGTCCTGTTGACAGGATTTGCGGCTCTGGATCAAGCTGCACCTGAAAACTTACAGCTGGACATTTCAGTTACATGAGGCAATAAATTTTTTTGTGTTGTTGTTTAAGCCAGTTTGAATTGCATTTCCTGTCATCTGCAAGGAATAATATTAACCAATACAAAACAGATGACTTGGATAGAGTGACCTAGCAGAACCCGGTTTATATTAGTAGCTTTAAAACTCAGAGTATCTAAGAAAAGGAGTTCTGTTTTGTATAGAAAATGGAAAATAGTTTGGAGATAGAGATATATATGAAGAAGAAAGAATGCTCATGTCTAAACTAACACTGAAATATTAATAACAATACTATGGGTAAAGCAGATTATAACTGGAAGTGACAACAGGTTCGACGTGTTCCCTGCATTCATGGGGCTTATTGAGTAAATTACAGTGGCATTCAAAGTGCCACTAGATCTGAGGCATAAACCGAGGTGAATGGGGATGGGAAAGGGTCATGTGAATTGGGACTTGAGACAAGTAAGTATGGGGAGTTCTTTGTGCCAAGAAAAAGTAAAGGCCAATTTTAAAGGACATAAAATCCCAGCATAACTGAGATGCAGTGAGAAAAATAAGTGAAATGTACATGCAAAGGACAACTTGGCTTGCTGGACCAAAGAATCTACACAGAGAGGTAAGGAAGTTAGGAGGCTTTTGGTAGACAAAAAAGGAAAAGAAGTATCAAAGCTAAATGGTCCCAGTGGAGCTGACGAACAGGCCATGTTGCAAGCCAGGAGTACCGTGAAGAGTGCCATGTGTGAAATTATGATCCCAAATAAGGAAAGTTTATGGGAATTAAGGTATGACTGAGAAAATTAGTTGCCAATGTAGACTGAAAGGAAAATTTCTTGGAAATAATAAAGTCCAGGTCTCAGCTGTGTTAGATGAGTCAGCTATAAAGTTATTCATTTCATGCAGCTTGATGAGAAGAAGTATAATAACTGAAAAAGGACCTCTGTACACTGTTGGTGAGAATATAGACTGTTTCAGCCTCTGTGGAAAACAGTGTGGAGGTTTCTCTAACTATTAACTGATGGTGAGTCTTCTAAGAATTAGGGGCATCTATATATATATTACATAGGAGGAGGTAAATTAAATATTGAGAGCTATTTATTATTGAATTTATAAAACATTAAGTAAATACTGTGCTTTATTTGTATGACATTATTTAATAAAGGTTTCTATCTGGTAGGTACTTCCGATTTTATACATGGGCATCAAACTGTAGCGTGAAGTGCCTAAGTAATTTTCTCGAAGTTAATTATATCCATCTAAATATCATCTATAGTTCATATAGTCTATGTAAAATGTAGATTTCCTGAGTGCCACTAGAGTAAAGTGTCACAAGGAAGACAAGTAATCCTGACCCTAGGAGGAGTTTTAGAGACAAATCAGTAATTAATACAGTAGGGGAAAAAAAGAAATTGAATCTGGCAAGGTGCCAATATCAAAGATCTACAAAGAATCCATACAACTCAACAAAAATAAAACAAACAGCCCAATTAAAAAATGGACAGAACTCAGAACTTCTACAAAGAATATATATACATGATCAATAGGCACATGAAAAATGTTCATCACCACTTATTTTCAGGGAAATGCAAATCAGTCACATTTAGATATAACTTCACATCTGTGAGAATGGCCTTATCAAAAAGACCAAAAACAAGTGTTGAACAGGATGTGGAGAAAAAAAAGTAAAGACACTTTTACACTGCTGATGGGAATATAGACTTGCCCAGTCCATATGGAAGATAGTACGGGGGGTCATCAAATATTAAAAGTAGGTCTAACATATAATCCAGCAATTCCACTGCTAAGCATACATCTGAAGAATGCAAAAACACTCGTTCAAAGGGATATATGCACTCTTGTGCTGTTTTACAATAGTCAATCAATGGAAACAACCTAAGTGCCCAAAGACAGATGAATGGATTAGCAGGATGTGGCATACTACCCAGTCATAAGCAAAGATAAACACTTGCCATTTGCCACAACATGAACGAAATTGGAAGGTATTAGCTGGAAAAAGACAAATGCCAAATATTGTCACTTATATCTGAGAAGCCAAACAAAGGGTCAGATAAAAACCAAACTAAGGACAAAGCATAGACACCTGACTATGGAACTGAGGCTACTGGAGGGAGAATGGGGAGAACAAGGTGGAGAGGGTGCATAATCTACACACAACATAGAGCAATGTGTTGCAAAATATTTTGATATGTTAACAGAGAAGTTAATATCTTGTATTTAGTCTTAAAAAGAATGGAATCATGAAAAGGCATGACATCGATTCCAGAAAGGAGCAGGGTTATAGCAACTTGGTTCAATTTTGAGAATGTGGAAAAGTTTAATGGTTTTGAAAATCTTGAGTTTCTTTACTCATCAGATAAAAATAAAAAGCAATTTTATTAAGCAATTAATTAATTTAAAATTAATTTTACTTAAAATTAATACAAAATAGAAAAATACAAATTAAAGTCACACAGTCTAGATTCAAACATATGTGCCCACATACCAGCATTAACAATTAATGATAGAACTTTAGAAGCATTTCATGAATATTGCGTAAATTGTACATTCATTTGTAAAATTGATATAATAATGCCTTGCTCATATGACTTTTGATTATTAGCTGTGCAAACCTAATCCAAGTACCCATGATAATCCTTAGGCATATTTAGCTGTCACTAAGGGACTGTCATTATTATTCTCATACTTATCAGTCTTCAGCTTTATTATTTAATAAAGATATTAAAGTTGAATTCTTATAAAATATTATTAAAAGTTAATAAAATAAATATAAACATAAAGTTAATAAATCAATGTGCTATCTAATTTGTAGCTATAAAACTTTTCTGTAATTTTTCATCAGTATGATTTTGAGTTTATGTTTTCTTTTAATGATTTTATTTGACATATTTATAATAAGTTTTTGGTCCTAATCTGGTGACCGACATGTTTTTGTCTGTATAAATAAAATGATAAGCCTTATTATATGTACTTCTATACAAATTAAATACCTTGATTCATTAATATAATACAGAAAATCATTCTAATATCATTACTGATTTTTAAACAAGTCCAGCTAAATAATATAGTTTTAAAAGTTAAGCAGAAATAACAGTTTATTACAATTAACATGTTTGGATACATAGGTAAATAAAAAATGCATAGTGAAGTCTATATAAAATGTTTGAATATATGCATATTTAGTATTTAGCAATATGATTGTGAAAGTATAAAAGATAAAGGGACCTCTTTTTCTTCCCTTTTCTACAATTACCAGCACATTTAGATTTTGATCATTGTGATTCAATCAGAAGAAAATGAACAAAGTGTTGCCAAGAAAAACAGAATGACACTTAGATAATTATAGATAAGCAGACATCATTATTCTAAAATTATTCAATTAAATAGAGAAATATACCAACTATGAACAATAGATAATATTTCATCTTTTGTTTTTCCTCTCATTTATCCTATAAAGTGAATACTGATGATGTAAGCAAAATACTTCAGTCTTACTATATTCCCCCTATTTTGTTTAAAATGAACAGTACAAACAAATGCACAAACTAAAACTAACATATTATCTGCAAGGCCCAGGGTTTAGTTCAGGGTAATTTTATTCACCTCCCAGATGTGCGAAATTGCCATATCATTGCTCCTAAATTTGTATATTTTATGGAACACAAGTGTTAGGATGTGCTCCAAGATAAAAGTTCCAGGGGAAAACAAATTCCATGGTTGAATAATATACTTTTCTTGTGTGGCCACAGTTACATTAGTTCACTGAAGGTACCTCGAAATCTTCTGATTTGATAAAGAAGCTTCCTTATCTTTGCTAACCCAGTGTTTCCCAAACATCTCTTTTTATGTTATGTTCTATCTCTCTTCACAGTCAGTAACACTTGGCAGTAAGGTGGACTGTATGGGCAGAATGCCTGGGTTCAAATCCTGATTCATTACATGGTAAATGTACCTTTTCAGACCATTTATGCAACACTGTATTTAAATATTTATATTTTATGATGTTTTAGACTTAAAGAAACATTGCAAATTTGATAGTTGTTACAACTCACACAGCTTATGCTGTTGTAAACATAAATGCATAAATGTTGAAATGTCTGTTATAATTAGAAAACAAATATTGATACATTAATATTAACTAAACACCATATTTTATTCAGTTTGTCTTGTTATTAAACTGATTTTTTTTTTGTTATTTTTTTCAGGAGCCTATTCAAATGATCACATTGCTTTTTGTTACTACTTTTCTTTAGGTTCCCTTTGATTTTGACCATTTCTCAGACTGTTCTTATTTCTTAATGCTATTTTGGCAGCTTTGAGGCATACTCATCAGATGGGTTATATATAGTGCTTTTTTTTTCCCATAATTATACAAGGGTCAACTCTTTTTGGAGGAAGATGACAGATAAAAATGCATTTTCATTATATATCATCATTTCTACCAACATTGTATCACTGTTGTTATCATTCATCATCTGACTGAAATAGAACATCACTTTAGAAGGATCACTATTGTACTCCCTACTTACAGAGGTAGGAATTATGCTTTAAATATTTGAGGGCAAAATCCTACATGAATTATTTGGGATTTTCTGTACAGGAGATTTAACTCTTCTTCTCCACTTAGCAATGTAGCTAATTGTTTTATTTTCATTAGTATTCATTTTATTTACATTAGTATGAATCCATGATTTTTTTATGGTTTAGGTTATAATTCAATGGTACTTTATTTATTTTATTATTCAAAGTGCTGAAAGTTTGGTCTTTGGTGACTCCTTCAGTTGGCTTCTTCATGTTTAGGGTACCCTCTCTCCCCTATACACTAGGCTGACCAGAAACTGGAAACAACCAAGTTTTAATAAGTACATACTGTCTTGTATTTACCATTATAGTAACAGTATAGAATAGGTTCACTACTATAGACAAATTTCATATACTTCATCCTCTCTTATTCCCCATTAATCTTTTTACAGTCTCTATTGCTTTTGTCTTTTTCAGAATGTCATATAATTGGGATCAAACAGTATGTAGCCTTGTTAGACTGACTTATTTCACTTGACATTATGCATTTAAATATATCTACCTTTTTATGACTCAATGGCTTTTTTTTCCTTCTTATTCCAAATTATCTACTAGATAATTCTTTTATATTTTGTTTCTGGTCAAAGTTTATAAATTTTTTAAAGATTTGTTTGCAGGAGATACAATTGGGGAACAAATGGGCATGTGACTGCTGTATTATATGAAGACTATTTTTAGTTTTTTAAGAAAATGCAAAACTGTTCTAATGTACTTGTATCATTGTGCATTGTTTTACAATTAACAAAAATGACTTATAAGAAAATTAAATTTATTTTTAAATTTACCATTGTTAAAGTATTGCTTTCTATTAGTAAGTCAAAGATTGAAAAAATATTGGGATGAATAACAAGCTTAAAGTTTTTTTTTAAATGTATACATGTAAGAAAATTAAGGAGAACTGGTAAGATTTTATTGTATGTTAACAAGCATACTTGAAATGATCATATTGTATAAAAAGTTCTTAAGAAATCCTTCATATTTGGCTTTTACCTTGATGAAAATGAGACCATTCATAGCAATCAAATGGAGATGATTAATTGACTTGAACTTCACAGAGTATAATGCAATGTTGAGGAAAGAGGAAGTAGATTTTTATTTGCATGTTTAGAAAAGAGTAAAGTAAAAGTAAATTGGATGCTGAAGAAGGTTTTAGCAGTCTTCAAAAAACTAGTCTTTGGAAAGATAGACGTTAAATTAGAGACCATGACCTATTTACTATAAAGATAAATTTTATAAAAATTTTAGCCTGTTATTAAATATTCTTAGCATTTCAGAGAGATCTTGAAAAATGTTGGCCTTTTGGGACTACTAAGGGTATGACATTTCATATTCTGCAAAGCAATATTGGCCTTAAATTGAACCATTTATTTTGTCCTTGTTAAATGTCACAGTTGTCCTTTCCCTTGAGTTATTAGTTTTATCACCTACATGTTCTTTTCAGAAAAAACTGGTGAGTATCATAATGGACCAAAATACAGAACTGATGTAGTCTGAGGTCTGGACAACTAATAATTGGAGGCCAATAAAGTGTCTTGGTTCCCAAAAGAGATATTTAAATCTAGGTTCTGGATGTGTAAAAAACTGATCTTATTGAGTCGGATTATAAATTGAAGTAAGAAAATGACTTCTCACTTCATCAAAGAGGAAAAAGCTCACTCAATGAAATTTTTTAAAGCTATAGTTGCTGATATTCCTTCTTCCATTAAAAAGTCATAAAATCAGATTATTCTCCAGGAATAGAAGACTGGTTATTCCCTGGAAGCAATATTATCTCTCCTTAATGATGGTCATAGTTTATAACAGTACAGGAAGTACTTGATGTAATTTCAAGAGCAAATCTCCCAATCATGGCATAATACACATCAACTACACTATTACTTGTTTTTCTCTTTGACCATGATTTGTTGTTTTTGGATGCAAATATCTTAAATATTTATTTTGTAAATAAATTTACTAGTCATTTTTTCATATTTTTAAGAAGAGTAGTTTCTAGGAGAAGAGTAGGAGAAAAGGCGCAGTACTATCATGTGGACAGTCATGGAAAACATGCAAAGAGTAAACTAGGAAAAACAAAACCCAATATAGCCACACTTTTGACAGAGAATTTAGAGGGGAAAAAATAGCAGGAAAAGGAAACAAATCAATATAACTATATTTTTCATTATGAAATTTAAAATATATATATAAACATTGGCCTCCTTGGTGGAACAAGAGGTTGAGTATAGCACTGTGGGGCTTGCACAGCCACTGAAGAGTGAGTTAAATCCCTGGCCGGGGGGGACCTACATATCCCAATAGACCTCTCCTGCCTCGCCCAGTTGATCTTCCTGTTCTTCTCTCTATTCTGTGTCTGGTGAATCCTCTCATCCACCACCACACCCCCCATCCCAATGCCTCTGGCCTGTATCCAGCCCTTGCATGCATAAATAAATAAAAATCTTTTTAAAAAGTTAAACATTCCCTAGGAAGTGAAGGATCTATATTATTTATGAAAGATATTGTTTTGGGCAACTTGTGTTTGATACAGAGGATGCTAGAAACAGAGTTTGACCCCTTGGAACCGTACTGATACAGATTATATTAGTAGGACAGAACCCTCAGCTGACCATGTTAGAACCTAGAATTGAGTGAAAGCCTAGTAGGGAACTGAGGAGGGATTATAGGCCCCAATGCTGTCAAAAGAATGGCTGCACCATAAATTATCTAGGGAAGTTGCAACACTGTTTCTAAGGAGTTGAGAAAAATAAAGTTAATTCATTTTCTCATTCAATTCCATGAGTTCCCCAGGAATAGAAGGGTAAGTCAGTTCCAAATCCCACCCTACACAATGGGCCAGTAATTCCTAATATACAATTAAGTAGTATTCAGTTTAAAGTGAATTGAGTCAAATGTGAGGGCTTTAGTACACATGGTCAGGAGGGAATGAGAAAGCAAAGACTGAGGAAATCTTTGAATCCTAATAACATCTCTCCTTGGTTCTGAGAAACTACTAATCCTGTCAGGGTTTACATAACATTCAATATAGTAAATATCATCTACAGAAATGGGCAGCTAATATCTCCTAGGGAATATGTGAAAAGAAATACATTAAATTTAAAAGGAAAATAGTTTAAGGGTGGTTATCAATTAGTGATGGAAAACCAACATATTGAATAGGAGATTTTGAAAATAGGAAAAAAAATTATACTTATAAAGATTGACCTGGCTTTATAAAGTATAGAATAAACTATTTTTTCCTCATTTTTCAGAGCACTCACAAAAATATTTTCCTCAATTCAGATTGCCAAAATATATTAAGTACTATTTGTCAAAATAATATTTAGATAAGTTACTTTTGAAAATATGTATATATCTTGAAGATTTCAAATATTGAAAGAGTTATAACTCATGTTACAATGCCTATGGGGTGCCACATCTTGAGCTATATTGTGAATATTAACCAGATACCTTCTGTATTGCCTTGGGATAGGGCCCATCAGAAGTGCTTAAGAATCTTCATAAGATAGATATTATCCTGAAGGAAGAGTAAGGCATGAACATTTGGTCAATTAATAATACCTGCTTTGTGGCAGAGCAATAAGAGTGAAAGATATTCTAAAAGTTGACTTTATTTCCTCCTAAACTGGAGCAATATAGTTGTTTCCTATATACTCTACATGTTCCCAGAGGCGGGAACAAGTTTAAAATCCCATGCTAAAAAGAAACTTCTCAAAAGGACTCTGGCATGACACCATAACACCAACAAAGTGAAAGAGCATTAGAGTGGTTGCAAAAGAGTACTGGAAGAGAGAAGTCCACAGTCTGTGTTAAACAAACTGCTGCAGACGACACCAAGAGGTGAAGTCCTTCAGTTGAGCTGAAGACGCCATACTCTACATTCATCCCATCCTCCTTTTAGTATACTTCCTCAACCACAATGACTAAAAAGCTAAAATTTACATTTTCTAGACTCCTTTGCAAGTGAGATGTAAACAAAACTTAGTTTTGGCCAACTGGATGCACCTGTGGGGGATAATCAAACATCTTCTGTGTTTTCTCATACTAATCACAAATTACAGAATTCATTGTTTTTCTGTGTTAATATTAGCAAAGTATCAGTCACTAACTTAGGGATGTCAAGAGGGAAGACATGGACGTCCACTTTACTGATGTCACACATTTGTAGCCTGCACTGCTTTCTGAATCCTATAGGCTTCTGATATAGTGATTCCTGATTAGAACCACAGCGATACTAATGTCCTCTAGATGACAGAAAAGCAGAAACAATTTTGCTGTCCCACTTCTGGATTTAGATGTTGGGGTGCCATAAAAACTAGTTTAAGAGTTTCCTCCTTCCTCTTCTCCCCTTGACCCCAGATAATAGATCAATTTTAAGTCATAAGACATTTTATAATTCATTTTGTTTTGTTTTGTTTTTACTATTTAAAATACTTAGTGTGGACACTGTTCTCTAGAATGGAATATGAAGTGTTATAACTGATACCAGGGTCTTAACAAGCACTCAGAAATAGGCAGTGTGAGATTGGTTATCTTTCTGGCTGAGTTGGAAATAATTGATGTCCTTACCAACCTTATAAAATAGAGAATGGTGTTTCTATAGCACACACTGGGAAACAAGTAACTATCCTGCAGAGAAGAAATAAAGCTTCTTGAAATCATGTTTTTGGTACATTGAGGACCTGCAACAACAGTATCAATGCAAAAATAAGAAATCCAAAGATTATTGTAATAGGCTAACTGCTCTGTGCTGTAAAATTTAAAGACATGTATCTGAAGAGGTGAGAAACTGTTCTTCTAAACTAAATGTGTCCTACAACATCAATAAAAATTATTACAATCAATTTTTAAAATCATAACACTAAAAAAGAACTACCCAAGACAAGGTCAGTCAAAGTCTGAGGACACTCCTCCTGTGACTGCTCTAAATCTAATCACGTGAGTGATGGCTTTCAAAGTAAGACTTTGGAAAGACACGTGATTTTGTAATCTTTTAACTTGCTTTTTTTAAAGATTATTTTTATTTATTTATGTGTAGAAGAACTAGGATGTAGGCCACAGGTGCAGGATATGAGAGGATTCACCAAGAGACAGTGGGGGAGCACAATTAACTGAAATACATTGCTGAGGGGAGCAGCAGACAAAACGGGAGAGGTCCACTGTGCCATGAGGGTCATATCCCTGGACATGGATCTAGCTTTTGCTGCAGTGGCTGGCAATAGCTTGATAGTGCTGAGACTTCACTCCCTGTGGCACCAGGGAGGCTTTTTTTTTTTTTTTTTTTGAGGTAACATCGGTTTACAATACTGTTATGATTCAGGGGTATGGAAAATTGGAACAATAGTATGTGTAGGTACATTTGAGTACCCCAAAACTCCAAATTTCCCCAACATCCTCTTGAATGGAAGTAGCTATCTTTTTCCAATGTATGTCTATTGAGGTTTATCTGTTTTACTTGGAAACATCATAATGACCATAATGAGATAGCTACCCCTTATGAAAAGACCAATTATCTTTATTCTCTACCTGGAGTTTTTCTCCATGACTGAAGACATTTAATTGGAGTCATTTCCTTGACCAGAAGGGCACAGATACTGTGTAACCTATGAGGAGAGTAATTAGACACAAGCATTGCAAGGTTTTGCTAATTTACATAAGCACAAACGTGAAGAATAGATGTAGGGAAAATGATTCTCATAATGAAATAGAGTTTGAGAAATGTATTGTTAGATCAGGCAAAATGTCAATGACATGAAAGAAAATGAATTGTTCTTGATTAAAGAGAGCTATAGAAACATGAAAACTAAATGCAGCGTGTGATGGATTAGACCAGGGTTCAGAACAGAAAATTATCTTATTAATGGGAAAATTGGTAAAGTGCATATGGTTTAAAATTTGATAATTACATTAGATTAACTCTTCTAAAGTGCAAATGTTTATATTTGTATATTATATTTAGATCAATGTAGGTTAGCTTTTCTAATTTTGATAATTATACTAAGGTTACGTGTGAAAATATTCTCATTCTTAGATGAAGAACAAATATATTAAGGAGTAATATAGCAAGTACACCTGTAATTTACTCTCAAATCATTCAGATAAATCATAAAATAAAATGTGCATGTATATGTATGCACACATACACACAAAACATGGGCAAAAAATAAGAGCTTTAAAAGTATGGTGAAATGAGGTAAAAAGTAAACAAATTTTCAGTAAAGCTCTTTTCTACTTTTACAGTTGTTCATGAAATTTGAAACTGTACTAAGGCAAAGTTTATAAAAAGAAGGATTAAATACCTCAGCAGTGTGTTTCAGTGGATCTGCCTGTTCTGCTCCCCACTTTGTCTCTGGTGAATCCTCTTACCTCTAAGCCTCTGGCCTGTATCCCAGCTCTGTATGCATAAATAAATAAATCTTTTTTTTTTTTTTTAAAGAAAAAGGTTAAATAATGAAATGAACAAGATTGGGGAAATTACAGAATATAAACATTAGTTCATTCTACGTTGGACTTCTTTAGCCACGTCCATTGGTCTGTTTTAAAAACATTGCTAATTCCCAAATAAACCGTTTTTAAAAGACAATGCATTTCCTAAAAGTTAGAAACAAAAAGTGGCTGTATGCTATATTTTTCAGAAATTCATTGCCTTGTAAAGAAATTAAAGCTCAAATTTGAATGACAACATAAAAAAGATAACTTAGTGATTGGCATTTGCTGCATAGAATTTCTTATTTTTCTTGTACATTTATGCTACTTTAAATATAAATATTTATGTAACATTTGTATCTGTCTAGGGATCAAACCCACAATATGTCATCTAGTGTAGTGTCAAGAAAATTAATTTTATGCTAGGATCATAAAATTGTAGTTTAAAATGTCTAGTAATCATACCATAAATGGTAGAAGAAAATAGAGAATATGAATTTTTAAAATTTCAATGTATGCCACAATAACAAAATCTTTCCTAAACTTATCTTTAGTGTTAGAAAAAATAAACTGGATCATTATTACAACATTTTTAATCCACATTTTTATATTTTCAATCCATGTGAGATAAAATACTGCACATAATAGTATTTATATATTTTTCCAATTATAATATTATAGTTAGAGTAAATTATCATTGAATATGTTAAACATATAACTGTGAAAATAATGAATGTAAAGTATTTGGACCAAATTTGGAAATAGACAAGTTGGATTCAATTAGCCTGAAGTAGTGCAAGACAAGAGCAGAATGTAAGATGCAGGGACAATATTATTAACATGATGCAGAAAATGATGTCTTATCTAAAACTGTTCTGTTTTACAATAATATTTTCTCCTATATTGTCTAAATCAACAATTCTACTAACAGACATACTGGAAAAAGAAGAGGTATGGAGAGATCAAAATTTTAACTATTTTATGATTTCCAAGTATTAATGAAACATTTTTCACTATATATATGTGATTTTAATTTTCTGGCTACTAACATTATTACGCCCCATGTTGTAGCATATCTTTGCAAATGCACTTAAGCACACAATCTTCTAATCTCAAACACACACACACACACACACCCCAAAACCTGTTTAATGAAGGATGTTTTAATGTATTTTACAAAATATGTAATTTAAAAGAAGCATAATATTTAGCTGTTAAGTTATGCATAAGTTTAATATATTTGAATTCTTATGGTCAATAAAATATTCTATGAATATTTTTCTGCTGTACAAAGGACTTTTAAAAATCATTATGGATAAAAACAAATGGTAAATGAAGAATAAAAAAGGCTAGAGAAACATAAGGGATTGAAATTTTGAACTTCATATTATTTTTCATTCCACTAAGGGTAGTTCTTAAAGTTATAACAGGAATGTTAAACTTAAGAAAAACATATTGTTTATTTTGTTTTCCAATACTGGAAATATCTAAAACCAGATGTCTTTCTTTCTTACTGTTTCTAAATGTCACTTTAAATAAAGTAACACACACGTTTTCCCACCTGTCCCCTCTTCCCTTTTTTAGTCTCAGCTGTAAAAAAATATAAATTTTTGAAGGACATATTCCCCATAGGTGAAGTTTCCTGAGTAGGTATTCACTTATTTCTAAAGGGCATGTATAATAACAGTCTTCAATTTTATAGCTTTATTGTTTGAAAAATGTCCTGACAAATACAACAATATTTCCTATGAAATGTTGGAGAAAGTGTCAAAGGAATTTTTTTTTATACACAAAACAAGCATATGATTTCTGTAGGATGGTAATTTGATGGCTAAATATACTGGGGGCTAAAAAAAAGTTCCTGTATCTCAGAATCAAAATGAGATTTAGAATCACATAGATTTTTGTAATTAATGTAAAGTCATGCAAATTTCATTGCCCTGTTTCTTCTTTATTTTCTATATTTGTTAACTATGTACACATACATGTGAATGCATGCACATATATGTATGTATGAGTATATGTCTGAGTGTTTGAGTACAGGCATTCATTTGTAAGTAAATAAATACATACAAATACATATGCAGTATATATATGTATGTATGTGTTTCTGTATTCCTTGGCCAATAAAAGTGACTTGCCTTTTATATTTACAAAATGGAAATCTTTTAGTTTGGTCAGTTCAGTCCCTTAAGGAAAGCCCCCTTTTTCCATCATTTTCTATCCATGGATATATTGCAGTTGGATTCCCAACTTATAATGCCCATAATTAGAGCTGTTTTTTTCTGGATGAAAAAATAGATGGTATATTCTGGCCCCTTGAAGCTAAGAACTTGATTTCCGTCTTATTTATTGCAGTGTCTCATAATTGGCAGTTGCTCAAAGTCTGTTTGTTGTTGGATGAATGAGTCTTGCCCATATCATAGAAAGTGCCTTATTTCCTTTATCATCTCTGTTTGAAACCATGTTTGCAGTTTGATACAATGTTCTCACAGATGTGAGGCAAGTGCTCTATAAAGCCCCATGGAAGGAAGATTTATAACTGTTTTTCATTTCTTCTGCTGCTTTAGTAACTGGTGAGAAAGGCATATAATACAGCTGGAAGCAGTGAGAGACACTAGAATATCATTATGAAGAGTTTGAGCTTCACCTCAGCTTTTCATGAGCAAAACACAATAATAATGTTTACATCATAGGTATCATAAAAAATTAAAGTGATGTGTGTAAAACAGTTAGCAAAGTAATCACATGTAATAAACAGGCAATAGTACCATAAGAATAATAAAGAACTTTGTTTTATAATGAATAAAACAATTTTGTTCAAGACAGAAGAACTTGAGAATTGCTTCTGCAGCATCCCTTATAGTTAGTGTAACTTTATGGCTCCTTATGTTCAGGGCTCTGTGGGCCATAATTGTTGTGGTTACATAATTAATAATAATATTCCTTTTTACTCTCAAGAAGCTTTCTAGTGTGGAAAGTAAATAACATAACCACTTCCTTCTTAGTGCTTCTTCATTCCCTTTTATATTTAAAAGTATTGAATCATTTACAAATTACAGAATTGGCAAACTACTGTAACCCAAATAAGCAAAGTGGTCAAGTATTAATTTATTTTCCCCACAGTTTAGTTAAAAAATGAATAAAGTTTTATGTTATGCCCTAGGGAAATATCATGCTGTGTTTTAGGAATTATTGAACTCCTCCACTTTTCTAATAAAGTAATTTTTTAAAGAAATGCATAACTCTGTTTTAGTAATAAAATGTATCATTTCACTATCTTTTGCTAATTGCAAAATTGAAAGAAAAGTTTTGATACCTAATAATTTCAGGCTTCATTTTTCAGGAAAACTAGAAAGTTAAAAATAGATAAAAACACAAAATATAATTTGACAAGTAGGAATATAGCTACATAAGAAATCTACTCCCAAAATGTACATTTTTACAAAAACAAACCTGAGTAGGAATACATGAATATTAATCATTTTTAACTGAAGGTTGACAATACCTATTACAATAATGTGCCCATGACTTTTCATGAAAGTAAATTATGTTATTTATTTTCCAAAATAGAATGCTTCTTGAGAGTAAAAAGGATTATTATTATTATTAATTATGTAACCACAAAATCCTGGGCATAAAGAGCCACAAAGTTACACTAACTCTAAGAGATACTGCAGAAGCAATTCTCTTAAACATTATGTAAAGGTGTAAAAGCATTGATTTATACAATTAATCAATAATTACCATATTATCTTTAAATGAAAGCAATCAATTTTACAACAAAGTTTAGAAAACCTAGAACTCAATTACCTACAAATAGGAATGCCTTCTCTGAAAGTAAGTATATCTTAAATTAGAAATGTACTGGGCTCTCTATTTCAGTTTATTTATTAATTTTTTTTCTCGTTAGTTCTCCTATTACTTCCAGCCATGGATCACAACATTTGCCTATCTGCACCTGCAAAATCTATATCATCCAAGGAGAAGTGGAAGAAAGGAAGGAGGGAACAAAAGGAGAAGGAAGGAAAGGAGGGAGGGAAGGAAGGAAAGAAGAAAGAATGGAAGGAAATAAATGAGGTTGAACAGAAAGTTTCAGTAGAGCAGTCCTTGACCTTGCTGGTGAAATGTTAATGCCTTCTACTGGACCATCCACAAGTCTAGCCCTTGATAAAGCGGTTATGATTTTAAAGTTAACAATCAGATCAAAATAATTATTTCTCATTCTACATTCCATGTATTTGGAGCTAAATATACTAGCTAAATGGAGCTAAATACTATACTAGCTAAAGAAGAATTGAATCTGCAAAATTGAAAATTTCTTAGAAGATAGACCAAAAACTGAGCTATCAGAGAAAATTCAGTCATTCAGTGGTATATATTTCTATAACAAACCATTTTTCTTACACTGCATGCTGTTTATTTTGCTTTGGTTCATTGTATCACTTGACACCAAATGGATATTTCCTTGGCTGGGAATCATATTATTTTTAAAATGCTGTGTTTTGATCGCTTAATAATCCTTCACATATTGTATGGATTAATTTTAAAATTTGCTTTTCTACAAACACTGAGCTAATGCAATTAGTTTCCCCAGTGAAAGCTGGAGAATGTGGTCATTTCAGAGTACCTTTGAAGTTCATGGTAGAACACAAAGCAAATGACATTGCCATTGGGGATCTTATAATAACAAAAGTCCTGAGAGAAAGCAAGTGCAGGAGAGTTTACCAGGGAAAACAGAGATGCCACAGACAAGTCACTTTACCAAAGTGTGACTTTTGTAGGGGGATGTTGTTGAATAAATTTTTAACAACTACTTGTTTATCCTCCTGGCTCATAGAAATTATATAGTACCCTGCCAGTTCCAGGAAATAAATTGTGATATATGAAATTCAGCATTTTGCTGGCTATAGACTATGGCCCACTTGTGAGTAATAAAATCAATCTAGTGTGTCAAAACCAACTTAACCTGTAAAGAAAATATCAAAGTGATTTTTCTTGTATATGCTAAATATAGTTTCATAGAATTTCTGTTTTTACTATAAATACACAATATATATAAGATTATTGATGTAAAAATGATCCTTTTACTGTGGGATCCAGTCAAAAACTTTGAAGTACATGTGGATAAAAGCCAGCCATGGAAAACTGTCCTCATTGCTATAGATTTATCTCTTGATGAACATACAACCATGTGAACTGACTATTAATCCTCAATGGCATGTTTGCTAGAAGTTTTTAGGGGAAAATTTATTCCCATACTAGAAGGAGGGTAAAGGAAGGGAACTTTTTTCTTTTACCCATCTTCTCTTCTAATTATTATGACATATTAACTGATGCTTAAATCTCCTGCAACTATTGTGTGAATATTATGCTTATGCTGAGGAAAGAGGACACAATTATAAGAGAAATCGCTATTTTAATGACATCATGAAGTCAGTTAAGTCTCTGTGCTATGAGATGACCCACCTCCAGTCTACTTATTAACATATGTAATAAATGTCTGAATTATTTAAGCTATTATTTCCTTGGTGTTCTTTAATTTACAATGACAGTGGAATGACTACAAATCTAGAGCTAATCGTGCTGGGAACAAATTCCAAATTATTTCATTCTTTTTCTCTGCTTTCATCTGAGTCTTTACCTTTTACTGTTGCCTCATTTTCGTTAGGTTTCAGACCATAAATTCATGTGCATTACTTATATTTACTTGTTTATCACTACATCACTTTCTTCTTTTAAAGATCTTCTGTTTATTTTTTAACAAATAGCATTTATTGTCAGTCACTACTTCCCCAATTTAATCTCAAGTCTACCACTTAACCAAACTGATTATAGTATTCTCACTTCAAGAATATTAATTTCACAAACTGATTATTATAAATATGTAAGTGCAGACTTTCCTCTAAAGAACTCTAAATCATTCTTACAAAGTCTCTTATTTTCTCTATTAAACTAGATCTATTCTAATATATTCTATTTTATTTATTTTTAATGTCATATCTTACAGAAGCATGAGCAAGATTTACAAAACATTAATTTTCATGATAAATACAGTGAAGGTGAAATTTACTTTTAATGAAGCTTGATGTAACAAACATTCCACTCCAGTGAGATAGTACAAAGCACCAGCTGGACACCAGCTGTGTCCCCTGTTCTTTGACTGTAGTGAAATCTTACTACAACCAAATAAAGCAGATGCGTCCTTGAAGGTTTTGATGAACTTTGTAAATCTTCACATCAGGTCTTTCATACTCTATATTAGCTAAAAAGAAAAAAAGAAGCTCATTCTCTTTGGAGGCTCATTAACTTCTCTTTGAGGTTGTGCCAAAATTTTAGTTCTCAGTCAACAGATGGAGGTGATGTCACATTGGACTACTTTGGTTCTAATGACATTCCTTCAGTATAGATAATGAAAAGATATCAATGACGGTTTCATCAAAATGCACTTTTTACTAAAATACAAAAGCTTCAAAATATAATATACAGTACACAAAAGCACCTTACAAAAACTAGGGCTTATGTTCTGGAGAGTTTTTGCTGATAAAAATTAGATAACTAATTCAACAGTTTTAAGATGCAAAAAAGCATTCATAATTATAAAACTCCAAGTAGAAAGCTATAGTAATAAAATAATGAATTATATTATGATATAAAAATAGCAGAAAGATTAATGTGTTCATATAATCTTTGGCAGTATAAAATTTAAGTGGATACTTTTAATGCCATAGATTTGTACAGGTGTCGTAGTTCTATGAATGTTAGGGAAACCACATGTAATCAAAGGACTTGCCTCAAATAAATCAAATGGGAACCAAAGATAGAGTCTTTTTCTAGATTTTACTATAGGAAAACCATATATTTAACTCATGTCTCTATATACTTAGAGCTTAGTAATTCCTGTACTGGTTAAAAGCAGTGCCTAAAGCTTAATATATGGTTGGCACACATTATTCTATGTCTATGCAAAAGGCACATGAGGAGACATATAACTTGGGTTATAAATTTTAGCATAAAAGTATCACAGAGTACAAATGGAATGCAAATGAAAAATTCTTTTCTTAAACAGCATAGGATATTTTTAAGTAGTTCCAATTTAGCTCAAAAATCATTGTGTATGGGTGAATTGGTGGGGGAAATTCTATGAGGACTATATCTGAGAAAAGAAAGCAAACACTGTTCAAAAATGAACAATGATGTAAAAGATATATAAATTAAAAATTTTAAAAATCATTGTGTAGTCATTTAAATATGATATGTATATGTGGAAGAGGAAAGTGGGAGTTTTCAGGAAAAAATGATGAGCATGAAATAGTCAGTTGTTTAATTAGTAATATGTTTATGAATGACATGAATTGAATTCAGTTTCTGTATGAGAAGCGTGTTTTGTTTTAAAAATTCACTTATTTGTAAATTAAGCATTTGTTTTCAGCATACATATGTTATACCAGGTGTTATGATAATCTTTGACAACACAGTTCTTTTCACTAGTATTTTTATCCTTATAATTCAAGAGATTATAATAGCATTAAAAAGTTTATTAAAGTTATGTGTATATACATGTGTGTATTTTCAATATGCTTAAGTGTTAAGATACTAATAAATATTAGATAATGTGAAAACATCTATCATGTTTAATAGGAAGTTGTTATAAATTATTGTTCCATTTCAACACTTCCCTTGAGAATTAATACAATATAAGGTATATAATCTATATTTTCTGAATGAAAGACAACTTAAATAAATGAATTATTGGATACATAAGTAAATCTTTTCAACTGCATATCAATATTGTAATACAAAAATAAAAATGACTTCCTTAGTTTGAAATGTCAGGATGGCTCATATTAGAAAAAGACTCCAACTGAACATAGAGGAAAAATGTGAATAAAATATAAAAATTTATTCGTTTGTGGTATTTGACATCATCCAAGGTAGATAAAGCTCAAAGAGACCAGAACTTAGAAACAAGTAATTACATTAACAAATCTACCGTCTTACTCAAAATTGAGGCTACTGGAGGGGCAAGGAGAGAAGGGAGAACTATGTGGCAAGGGGGCATTATGGACTTTGATAGAGAACGTTTAGTTCTTTGGTGGTGAGTGTGGTGTGACCCTATACTTCTAAATCATATGCAATATTGTAAATCAATGTTACTGAATTAAAAAGGAGGTAGTTAAAGACACAATTGCAGAAAGTGGCTGCAGCTAATAAAAATAAGAAGAACTGCATTAAATTGATCCCAATATAGGCCATATTTTTTCTTTTCAAGGTATTATATGAGTTTCTGAATAGGCATAAGGAACCATAGTTTGTGGTACTCTGAATATGCTCTCAGAAGGGAAAGAATGGAATTTTAGGGACAACAATACAAAAAGAATTTGTTATAATATGGAAAATTAATATTTCAGTAATTTGCTAATTCAGATTTAGGACAAAAGCAACCTGCAGATAAGCTGGAAAGCAGAGACTTAAACAATATTGTGAAAAAATAAATAATATTGCAACTAAAAATCGAGAGTTACAAAACTTAAAATCACAACTGGTGACACAATTTTGCTTTTAATCTGATTGCTTTAAATCAGACTCAGCAAGAATAGGTGAAGTATGAATATTTTTGTTGAAATATACCTTTGTGGAATTCATTACTAGAATTTGATTCCCTTCCCCTCAGTGACAACTTGTTTTTTGTCTCCAAATTCTGTTAAAAATAAAGATTTTTTGCAATAGAGATCCAACTGTCTCCCTTTCAATTTAAATATTGTATTTGTATCAATACTAATGAACATGAATAATGAAAAATATCAAGTTATACAATGTTCTCATTCTTTAAATTTTTATTTAATCATCTGTTTAAGTTATATATGCTGCACTATTTTATTTTTCTTGAATGAAAATTACAGTATTGTAGAAATCTATAGAAATTCCATAAAAAAATACAGTTGCTTATACTTAAGGCAATTAAGTATAAAAAAACAGCTACACCAAAAATTAGCTTACTTAAAATAGTGTCTGAAATCTCTTAAGAAGGGTATACAATGATATTTTATCTTTGATGCTAAAAACTATTTTATTTTTCATCACAAATACAGTCATTTGCTAAAAGTGTCTATTGCTCCCAAAATGAAATATTGCACTGTCAATAAATGTGAGAAATGTTATATGTTAGACACAAAAAGGATGAAAGGGGAATGAAAAGAAAGAAAGGTAGTAAAATACAGGAAATTTCACAAAACAGTGTAAACAAGTTTAGTGTTTCATAAATCTATTCTCCAATGGTATAATATTCAGTCAAGAATACAAAGTATTGCCCCTAATCTGCTTTTAATACTACCTGCTCTAGCAGAGTTTTTTGTTTTTTGGGGTTTTTTTTGTTGTTGTTGTTTTTTGGTTCTCTCCTATTAACTGATGCCTGTAAAAAGCAATTTACTTTGTGGAATAAAAAGGAATCAGGAACCCAGACAGAGAAATTCAATTTTATCCTCAGGCAGGCATAATGCTGAATGCCTTCCATTTTAATGATTGACAGCTTTTATTTCTTTATACAAGCATCATGTAAAAATGAATACAAATACCCATAGAGGCATGATCCAGCCTAAAAGCACCAGTGGCATCTTCTGTACAGACAGCCTCTATATCAGTACATGTTGGATTTAAACCCAGAGAAAATATTACAACCACATTAGGCTCTGTGGAGTCTTTCCATAGCAAAATAAACAATATCATAACCAGTGTGTCTTGAAGAATAGCACTGGATTTATGAGAAAGAATTCCTTGACATACTTTATGTAGTTGGACCTGAAATTCTCAAGTTAAATAATTTCTGTAGGGACACCATGAAAAAATACTTGTGTGAAGTTGTATGGTCGGGGGAAAAGGGAGAGGGAAACACAGAGAAGAGGGGAGAATAAGGTAGAGTGAAAGAGAACAGAGTACAACTGTAAGGTGACTCCCTTTGAGTTATCAGCTCTTCCGTTGTCACTATAAATGATTGAGGGTATTCTTGTGGAAGCCTGTGAAAGAATAAGATTTTGCAATCCCAGTAAGAATCTAGAAAAAAAAAAACAACTGAAAATGCAGCTAGAAGTAGAAAGAGAGAATGGAACTGGAAGGTCACAAGCAGATATTGAAGTACTTGGCAGAAATTGAGGAAATGGATTAAAACCTAAAAAATTAGAATTGAGGTTTAGGTCAAATTTATATTTTCTAGGCTTTTGATTTTTATATAAAGTCCCCATTTACTTTTCACCAGCATATCTCATATCCTTTTTATATTTCACCCCCCATCCTTTTTTTTAATACTCACAAATTTCATTTTGTTTATGAATATCTGCTTGTTTACAATTATTTTGCTTTTTAGTTCCTTATAATTCATGGTTTTACTCATACTCATGAGTTTTACTCATACTCATACTCATGAAAACATCCAGCATTTTCCTTTGTCTTTGAAATTTCCTGCCACCTCTCTACCTTTAAATTATTGAATTGAGATGAATTTCATTTTAGATAATTACTGAGATACTTGCTTTTTGTCATATTATTACTTTTTAAGTATTTTTTTTAGCTGGTCTTCATCGTTTTATATTTTGTATTTTCTTTAGGTTCTATTTACAGTGTCTTTTATCACTTCTACTGATTTTTGTTTGAAAGTTATACTGAGTACTGAGCTTTGATGCGATGGGCTTTAGTCGTGGGTTGTTGAATGGTTTGATCTCAAATATATTCTGATGGGCCACATTTTTACTCTTTTCCTTCCCCACATTATATAACCTAATTGGTGTTACTTCTAGATGAATTTTGTCATTGCTTTATAATAATTCCTTCAGTAGTTCTTTTAAATGCAGCTTGGCTTCTATGGAGCAGTTCACAGTCTAAAGGCTTGCTCTTTTTCATGACAATTTTAGTATGTTTCCCTGTCGTTAGTTTTCAACGGCTTGATTATAGTCTGGGGCATATTTGGCATTATTTTCTTTGGATTCTTTGGGGTCTCTTGAATCTGATTAAATTTGGTTCTTTGCCCCAGTTTAAGTAGGTCTTGGCTATTATTTCTTAAATAAAATTTCCAAGTTTTAATCTTTTTCATTTCCTTCTGGGATCATGATGCTTCTCTTTAAATTATATCAAAACTCTCTTACACTGATTTCATTTTTAAAAATTTCTTTCTCTTTGTTCTTCTATTCATGTGTTCACCTCTGTGCATTCAGGTTGGCTAATTCTATCCATTACTTGCATTTGTCTACTATTGACCCTTCTAGATATTTTTCAAAAGCTACCTGAAGTGACCACTGTAAACTATATTATATTGCTGTATTGCTTTCTATATTGAGTAATTCAATTTATGACATAATTTAATTTGCTTATGGTTATGACCTCCTTAAATTGAAAATTTTAATTGCCAGCTCCTGCACATGTAAAATCAATTTTGTTAGCATAGGCCATTAGTTAAGTGAGAACTAAAAAAGTTTAGAAAGGAGCATATCCATCAAATTCTATTATTTTAAGCTATGCATATTTATATTGATGAGATGAGAGCAAATAAAGTAGTAGATTACATTTTTATTTCAAAATGACTTGTGTACATCTATTATGAAGTTCAAATTTCTCTGTTTTCCAATGTAACTTGGAAGCCAATCTCATTGACTTTCAATGCAAGGTTTCATTTTGTACTTTACATTATATTAAGTTACTTCTTTTCCAATAGAATCCAAAATTTTCATATAATTGAAATCTTAATAAGAGTAGATATTCTAATATTTTTAAAGTCTCAATGTCAAGTATACTGGTAGGGTCTCATAGTTAGTAAATAAAGATCTCAATTTGGATCCCTTTAGACTGGTTCCAAGGTATATTATCTATTCAGCTCTTCTTGATCAAATATTGATAGTGAAGCCATAATTATTGGAAAGTACCAGTTGGAGAAAACTTGCTTTTGAGAATACTTTCATTTACATATCTCTCACTCTGCATACATACACATACACATGCATGTATATATATAACATACATACACATATGTCCCTATATGCATATAATCTATAAAGTTATAATTTTAATGAAGGAATAAAGTGATTAATGAACATAATAATTTTAATATGATATTATTTATCTTTATTATTCTGTTTGTACTTTTAATAATTTGCCTTTATGAAAAGAATCATTATTATCTCTATTGTATATCATATGACAGCACTGGAGTGTTTCATTCTTAGACTAGTTGCACTGTTAACCTGTGATATCATATTTGAATAATAACAGTAGGTATTTTCAATTAATTTATTATTGTAGTGTTAAAGTTTATGAGCCACACTTTTTTTTGAATATTTATAAAGACAATGGATTATAGAATTAGTGGAGTTTATTTTTTAAATTTGTTATTTTTAATTTATTTAAAGTTGAAGAGATATTCTCAGTAGAGCTTTCTGTAATTTAAAAATATAAACTCTATTGTTTTCCTTTCCTAGTTATTGCTTTTATATTTGCCTTTTATATATTAGATGTTTCAATTCTTGCTTCAGATTTTAAGGAATGGATTCTGGAGTGCAATAAGTATGTGAACAAGTAAATTTATTTGTCTGATAAGAGTCTCAGCAAATTCAATTAAGTCTCCATTGACTGTTTCCTCATCTATTAAAAATAAATGATAGAAAACATACTCAAAGAGCTGGGCTTAGAGTAAGTACATAAACTCCCACCATCTGGGGCCTCCCTAGCAGTGCAGGGGTTAAAGACACAGCACAATCATGCTATCACTCTATTGCCAGACACTGTAACATGAGTTCAATCCCTGGCTAGGGTGATGACCCACACAGCGCAGCAGACCTCTTCTGTATCCATGCTGCTCCCCTCAGTAATACATTTCAGTGAATCCACCTGTTCTGCTCCCCACTCTGTCTCTGGTGAATCCTCTCACTACCTGACAACCCCCCACAACTCTGACTGTACCCAGTTCTTACATACATAAATAAATAAATCTTTAAAAAACCCTCTTACAATCTTCATCATCAACATATCACCATTATTATTGGTATCATTAATTAAAAATATCATTAGTGGTTCATCTCAATTAGAATATATTGCTATTTCTAAATACTGGTCTTAATATCACCCACCATCAGGTTTATGCGTATTATTGCATTATTATTTCGATTATGGTCAAGTTAGTTGATTCTGGTCAAACTAATTTTCTACTTACTGAAAATAATCTTCAGGGTTATACAAATAAATTACATATGCTATTAAAATTACTCTTATTTTATGAGAAATAATCTTCATACTTTTCCTTGAGAAATAGAAACTTTTCATAAAGATGGCACTGAGCAAAGAAGGAAACCTCTGCTCCCCTAAAGCTGAAGCCAACACAAGATTTGAAGGTCAAAAAGAAATGCTGAAATGTGTCTAAGGCCAGTAAAAAAAGAACCACATTTCACTCACCCTCTGAAGGTCCAAAACAATGTGGTTGCAAAAGCAACCAAAATAATCTTGGAAAAGCATGGCATCCCAGGAAAAATGAGGTTGACCAATATATCATCATCAAATTTCTCTGGCCACCAACTCAACCATGAAGAAAATAATAGAAAACAGCACCTTTGTTTTTGTTGTGAATGTGAAGGCCAACAAACACCAGATAGAGCAGGCTGAGAAGAAGCTCCAGGACACTCACATGGCCAAGTTAACATCTGATTAGACTTGATGGTGAGAAGAAGGCATCTGTTCAGCTGATTGAACTATCATGCTTTGGATATTGCCAACAAAATTGGGGTTATCTAAACTGATTGTAGCTGGCTAATTCTTACTATGAATTTTTCATAATTTAAAAATGTAGATTTACAAAATGAAATAAATACTAATTTAATTAGCCAAATAAGTACAGGATCTGGCCATATAAGGAGTAGCTATCATTGAGTATCATTAGAATTTTCTCAAAAGCACCTTAAGCTCAGTAAATTATAAAAATAGACAGATTTTTAAAAAAATTTTACATTGATTATTAATATTCTATATGTTAGAATCCACAAATAATAACTAAGAAAGTGAGAACTATTAAAGGGTGGCTCACCAGAGCAAACCTATTGTCAACTATCCATTTATGATGAAGGTCCTCGAAACTCTAGGGATAGAGGACCATATCTTAACATAATAAAGGCCATATATAACAAGTGCATAGCCAATATCATTCTCAATGGTGAAAAGTTAAAAGCCTTCCCCTTAAGGGCCTCCCTGGTGGCGCAGTGGGTTGAGCACCGCACTTTAAAGCAAACCACAGCCACTGCAGCATGAGTTCAATCCCTGCTGCCAGCCAGGGAGAGGACTCACATGGCGCAGCAGACCTCTCCTGCTGTGTTGTGCCCGCTGCTCCCCTCAGCAGTGTACTTCCGTTGATCTGTCTGTTCTGCTCCCCACTCTGTCTGTGGTGAATCCTCTCACCCCCCACACCTCTGACCTGTACCCCAGTGCTTGTATGCATAAATAAATAAATCTCAAAAAAAAAGAATGAAACTAGAATACTGCCTTTCACCATGTACAAAAAAAAATTCAAAATGAAATAAGAATTAGACATAAGGCATGAAACCATAAAATATATAGAAGAAAAAGGCAAAATTCTACATGACATACACCTCAGTAACATCTTTAAAGACACAACACCCAAAGCAAGGATAGTGAAGGAAAAGATAAACAACTGTGACTACATCAAACTTAAAAGCTTCTTTACGGGAAAAGACACACTAAAACAAAGCAACCCCCACTGACTGGGAGAAAATCTTTGCACGCAACATTACTGACAAGGGACTTATCACAAAAATCCACAAAGAGCTGACCAGACTAAACAAAAACAAAGTAAATAATCCAATCAAAAAAATGGGCAGAAGAGCTAAAAAGACATTTCTCCAAAGAGGAAATGCAAATGGCCAACAGGCATATGAAAAGATGCTCAACATCTTTTGTAATCAGAGAAATCAAATCAAAACCACTATGAGATAGCACCTCACACCAGTGAGAATGGCACATATAAAAAAAATTAGCAACAACAAATGTTGGTGAGGATGTGGAGAAAAAGGAACTTTTTTACACTGCCGGTGGGAATGCAAGCTGGTCCAACCATTATGGAAAGCAGTATGGCAGTTCCTCAATCTACTAAAAATAGAACTCCCATAGGATCCAGCAATCCCACTCCTAGGAATATACCCAAAAGACACAAAAACACTGATTCAAAAGAATACCCGCACCCCTATGTTTTTAGCAGCCCTCTTTACAATAGGTGAAACCTGGAAACAACTTACATGCCCAAAAACAGATGATTGGATCAAGAAGATGTGGTACATATACAAGATGGAAAACTATTCAGCAATCAAAAAAGATAAACTAGATGCATTCATAGAAACATGGATGGAACTGGAAGGGATTATGCTCAGCAAAGTAAGTCAGAATGCAAAAAAAAAAAAAATACCGGATGGTCTCATCCCTAGGAGGAATATAAGG
This sequence comes from Galemys pyrenaicus, assembly GCA_019455555.1. Taxonomy (NCBI): domain Eukaryota; kingdom Metazoa; phylum Chordata; class Mammalia; order Eulipotyphla; family Talpidae; genus Galemys; species Galemys pyrenaicus. The sequence continues at coordinate 17,359,217 of JAGFMF010011752.1, read as the reverse complement.
CAACCAAATAAGCGACCATGGGAAAGAATAATAACAACAAGAAGAAAAAAAAATAACAAAAACAAAAATACAAGGACAAATCGGGGACACTTTGTGGGGAGAGGGAAGGGAATGTGTGGAGGGTAGAAAGAGCAAAGGGACTGAGGTGATGGTGCACAGGTGAAATGGTGGTAGAAAATCCATGGGGACCACAATTGATGTCAAATATATATAAATAAAGAAAAAAAAAAAACAAAGAGAGAATCACACTTTTACTGAATACATCAGTGATTTTTACTATCCTACCAAACTAGCAGCTTCAAATTTGTAGAAGATATCAAAATTAATGTTAAAAATCTAAAATAGAATAACTATAGATAAAATGAAGCTAAATTCAAAGATTTAGAAAGCGAGAGCATAATAATTTAAAAAAAATAAAATTTCCTGTCCATTTAATAGTATTTTTATAACAAAATTTTACAAGATTGAAACTATACATTCTCATGTGCTATTAGTGTTCATAGTAATTGCTAGTGTCTTAGAAAATGACCATGCCTTTCAGTAGTTTTCTTAATCTCTAGTTATTTGGCTACCCAACAATGATGCCTTCACTTAATTTGCCACTAGAAAACTGATTTTCTTTGAATATCCATGTGCTAGACAAGGGGATGAAGCATAAATTCATCTAGTTCAGTTCTGATATTTTATCCCATTTTCTCATTCTCTCCCCCTCAATAGAGAGTTCTCAAATGTATCAATTCACAATCATGTGAATGTTGCTAGTGGTCTTTGGAAGGGTTCTTTCTTCATGATGAAAGGGAAAAGGTGTATTAAAAGGATTTTTATCACCCTTCATTACCTTTAAAACATTTTGTCTTTGAACAGGATTGTGTAAGAAAGTGAAGCCTGGAGATTTTGTAGTCACCTGGCAACCATCAAAGAAAGATTAAGAGAATTTCTGAGATAGTGACGCAGAGTCTTTATGTCACCTAGTATGACTTTTTTCCTCTAGATTTCTTTTTACATGAGATACTTAACTATTGCATAATTGTTATCTTAGACACACAATATACATTATAATAAGGAGAAGTTATCATCTAATTATACAGTAGTAAGTCCCTTAACTCAATAGCATGCACATTATTTCATAAAAATGGAATTTTAGATTTTTAATGTACAAGTATTTGTATTTGTTGTGATGGGAAAATACAGAAAGCATAATTTTATAGAAATATTAATGTTAATAAGTGAAAACCATATAACAAAAGGCAGAAAAGAAATACTGCTGTTTAAATTGAAATTGAGTGACTTTTTTCTTCGTATTATCATTCTCATAACTTCAGATTGTGAGTCTATTTAATATAAGATGAGCTAAGTAAGCTGAAGTCCATTGCTATTGGTATTACTCAGGATTGGAACACTTGGCTTACCACATACAAGTGGAAGTTCCTAAAAGTACTTCAACTATTTACAATAATTGATAATTATAATACTGTACTTAAGTTGCTAAGAAAAACTTCAGTCAGGTTTGGAGTTACTGTTTTAAGAGATCAGACAAATATTTTCTTTTAAATATTAAGTTAACACGCTACTTGGAGATATTCATTGATATATGAAGTTAACTTATATGGAACAAATTATTTACTTAGAAATTGTAAGTATTAGATAGTAATATATTAGTCATAATAAACACTATTTGAAGCATGGTATTAAGATATAGAATAGGAGGTATCCCTGTTGGCACAAGGGGTTAAGCACCGAACTGTGAAGCATCCACAGTCACTGCAGCACGAGTTCGATCCCTGCCTCTGGCCAGGGAGGGGACCAACATAGTGTAGCAGCTGTTTTGCCTGCTGCTCCCCCTGTTTTGCCTGCTGCTCCCCCACATTGTGTTTCAATACATCTGCCTGTTCTGCTCCCCACGCTTGTCTTTGGTGAATCCTCTCACACCGAACTTCTGGCCTATACCTCGTTCTTGTATGCATAAATAAATAAATCTTTAAAAAAACAGAATAGAACTCACATTCAAGTAAACATAATTAATTAGATTTTATAAGACAATTTTATTTAAAAATATTTTATGTCAAAATGTTATTATAATTGAGTTTAATATTCATTGACCACTTACTATAATCATTTCTAAAATGAGTTTTATGAATAACCTTTTGTTTTCTCAGACATCTTGAGATATATATTTAGTGTTTCCTTCACTTTGTTTTCAATATCATAACATCATTCATTGTTGAGACAGAAGCATAATTTCTAAAGATTTCATGTCACTCTTCTAGAAAACCATTAGTGTACTTGATATTTGAAAGCACACCAACTCAGAAAGTGAGATGCTCTGGGGGAGTATTAAATGTTCCATACTGTACAAGAAGCTGACATCATCTTGGGTGTGTTGCCAGCAGATAATTGAAGTGTCAAATGCTAAAGAATTTTAGTGTCTGCTGACAGTCTCTGATTTCTGTTACTCTGGCAAGAATATGAAAAGACTGAACATAAAGAGTAACTATTTTTTAGAGTTTCAAAATTATTTTCCAACATAGTTAATGGCTTGTAAAAACATACTCTTTTTATTTACCAAAAATCATTTCAGAACATAAGATTAATCTACAATTTGAAGTGTGGTAGGTAGCTTTTAATTTAATATCTCATAAATTTTGAACTGAAAGAAATTTTTGGTGTTCATTTAACCTCAGTCTGATTTTACACATAAAGATGTTGAAACAATATTCTGAATGACATTAAAATTTTTACATACACTTGTCTAATATTCTTAGCAATATAAGATGATTAAAAAGTTTGGCCATATTCTAATTTTTTAGTAAAAAGTATTTTTTCTCACTCATTATCAATTAATAAACAAATGATCCAAAACAAATGCATAAATCCTAATGACATATACTATATAGTTGTCTTCTATTTTAAATATGTATGTGCCTGTTATAGCATAAGAAATGAATGTTTACACAATCTCAGCATAAATATATAAATGTATATTTCCTAACTCATTTTAAACTCTGACTCCACTTCTTTTTGCAAAACTAATTTATTACTTGCTTAATTGTAGATTCAATATTCTTGCATACATAAAGACAAAAAAGGCAAACTAGTCTTTGCCACATAGTGTATTAACGGAATTATATTTTTTTATGTTTTCTATGTGCTTGCCCTTATGTAAAAATAAATCCTATCTCTGCTTTTAATAACTGTGTATCAAGACTTCTTAATTACATTTTTTCAATAGTATTATAACTTCTTTAGAGTTCTTAATTGGTTAGAAGATGCTCTATAGAACTTCTTATAAAACGAGACATTATAAAATGAAAGGCATTTAAAATGAAGGCAACCATAGTTTAGTAGTGTTTGAAAAATTTGTAAGATTAAGAATACATATGTACCATTTTTCAAAAAACTTTGTAGTAATTCATATCTATGCATATTATTGCATACAGTATGACTACAGACAATTTATTTACTAAGAACTAATTGTAAAAATCAGGCATTCATTTGTGCTATATTATCAATAACTAATGAACAACTAGATTTTCAGTCAAGTGCTTTGGTGTTATTTATATCTATAATAATTTGTTTTATGTTGATATATATTGATAAAGACTTGAAGCTACTATTAATTCAGAAAAGAGATAATAGTACTTGAGCTTGAAATATTAAAAAAATTGATATTTAAAAATATTTAGGAATGTGTGTTTTTATAATTTTACTTTGATTTAAGCTTTAATTCATTGTGAACTTGACCTCAGGTTCTAATCTAGATGTATAAACTGAATAACATTGTTGCACTTTTTTTTTGCAAATTCTAAATCTATTTCATTTGAATCATTAGGGAATTGGAAAATAAATAATTTTCAAAGTAATATTTTGTCATATGAAATATGAGTACAATATTAAATGGAGTCCCAAATCTCTCATCATCGAATTAATATGTCTGTGCTCCATCAAATTCATTATACTGTTATAATTCACGAGGCACTTACAGGAATGTTCCCAAAGCTAAAATGTAGATCATACATATTCCACTCATACACATGCACACACACTTAAAAATCAATCAAGTTTTATTTAGATGGGAAAATAAAGCTTATTTCTCTGTAGGATAACACAAAACTTTCCATTTCCATCACTGTTTGTTGTTTTTTTTTTTTTTAAATATATTTTTGGAAGGGATTTCCCCATCTAGTTAATTAAAGCATCCATCACCTCACATATTTATCTTTTATTTATTTTCTGCTGAGAAAATATAAGTTCTACTCTCCTAGAAAATTTCATTTATACAAGATAGCTATGTTTTAATTAAATCCTCAGAATTTATTCATCTTTTAGCTGAAAATAGATGTTTTCATAGAGCTTTATTTATTATATTCCATATAGTTTTCTATTTTTCACTCTCTGATCAGATTTCACTTATATTTATTATCAGCGATAATCTGAAAATAATTACTACGCACTCAAACTAACAGTGTATTCTTTTCTCTGTTGTTGTTCAATGGACAGAAGGTTTTGGTTGTGCTGGACCAAGACGTAGTAGAAACTTGCTGTTCAAGTATCTGTATTAACAGTAGGTGTTCTGTACTTCAAAATTTGTATAAAGGTTAGCGCTCATCAAAGCAAAGTAAACAAACCTGTCAAATAATGGGCAAACGTACTAAAAAGACATTTCTCCAAAGAGGAAATTCAAATGACCTACAGGCATATGAAAAAATGTTCAACATAATTTAAAATCAGGGAAATGCAAATCAAAAACACAATGAGATATCACCTTATACCAGTAAGAATGGCACACATTGAAAAAGCAGGAAACAACAAATGGTGGCAAGGATGTGGAGAAAAAGGAACTCTCCTACACTACTGGTGGGAATGCAAACTGGTCCAACCACTATGGAAAACTGTGGAGGTCCCTCAAACTACTAAAAATGGAGCTACTATATGACCCAGCAATTGCACTCCTAGGAATCTACCCAAAGAACACAAAAACTTTAATTCAAAAAGACCCTGCATTCTTATGTTCATTGTAGCACTATTCACAATAGGTAAGATATGGAATCAATCCAGATGCCCAAAAATAGATGACTGGATCAAAAGGATGTGGTATATATACAAAATGGAATACTATTCAACAATCAAAAAAGATGTTATTCACAACAACATGGACAGAGCTCAGTGAAATAAACCAGAAGGAAAAATAAAAATATCGAATTATTTCACTTATAGAAGGAATATAGGGAACCAAATAAGGGATCAGGAAAAAAAAAATAACACCACCACCAACAATAAAAATAATAAAACAAAACTAGCAGGTAACCATAAATAAGAGATATTCTGTGGAGGAGAAGGAGGAAAAGGGATCAAAACAAGGGAGAGTAGAACACAAGGGATTATGGTGATGAATCAGGGGTGGTGGTAATTTTATGGGGAATACATAATGTTGTAAAAGATATAAATAAAAAAAATATTAAAAAAAGTTAGAACTCATGTCACGTGTTCTTACACATACACACAAGAACAAAAATAAAACAAAAGGACAAAAGGAAATTTGGGAAGGTGTTAAATATTTTATACTCTCAATTGTTTCACAGGTGTTATATATGGTAAATTCATCAAATGTTAAACATTGATATGTACTGTTTTTAGTATGTACATTATACAACAGTAAAGATATTTTTAGAAAGAATTAGATTACTATCCCCAGAATTCTCTTCATCAATAACTATGCATTCCAATAGAATTTTATCTACAAAAGGCAAAATATGTCTTTAATTGTTTGTTGTTTTATTTTAGTTTATTGAAATTATCAGATAGGTAAAGCTTGCACAATATAAAATATTCCTAATCTCAATGGTTTCAAAAGCAAAGATTTCAATTTGGAAATAGTGAGTTTGTTCCACATTGCCTCCTTAACAAACGAGAAGTTCACTTCTGAGCATTGTCAAGTGCTGTGCCTGATAGACAATTGTGTCTATCATACATGCCACATTACATTATTAATATTTTTTGATTGAAGACAGGCCTTTCACTACACTTCACTTCAAAGGGACAAGTATGTGCAATTATATTTTTATGTAGAGGGAAAAGGACCAGGTTGTCTACAACTTTTACTAAAGATAGTAATTTCTCATAAATATCAAAGAATTTAGAGTTTGCATACTGTTTTCAAGGTTGCATTAAGTAGGTTCCTGAAAAAATCTGGATCCCAACATCCAAATGATAGGAATTTGAAATCTCATGCTATTTATAAGATATATCTTTACAAAATTTATTCAGACTCTTCAACCTGAGTTCTTAACACTAAAAACTATGTTAGTACTTTGCAGCCTTATAGAATAAGATCACAAAAATTAAATTTGACTTATGAAAAATGGATTTATTCAGGGCCACAATATAATAAAGTGTGAAAATGAAGAAAAATTTTCTTAATTGTTATTATGAAGAGGATATTGTGGTAGATACAGAGAATACTAAGTAAGATTTTGTGTTATCCTTAATTTTCAAGTAAAATTCTTAGGCAACAAAATTTAGTGCTCTGCTAAAGACTTATGCAAATGATGAAAAGAGATGATAACCACCTGGATACCAAAGATGGATGCTGTCAAATGAGAAGAATTTATTGAAGCAAAACAGAAAATTTATTGGCCCAAGGACAGATGGCTATGCCTATGTTCTTTTTTTTTTTTTTTTTAAG
>JAGFMF010011752.1:17313674-17352509 GCA_019455555.1 Galemys pyrenaicus | reverse complement strand
TTTATTTATTTATGCGTACAAGCACTGGGGTACAGGCCAGAGGTGTGGGGGGGGGGGTGAGAGGATTCACCACAGAGAGGAGGGAGCAGAACAGGCAGATCAACGGAAGTACACTGCTGAGGGGAGCAGTGGGCACAGCAGGAGAGGTCTGCCGTGCCATGTGGGTCCCCTCCCTGGCAGGCAGCAGGGATCGAACTTGTGCTGCAGTGGCTGCGGTTTGCTTCATAGTGTGTTGCTTAACCCACTGCGCCACTGGGGAGGCCCTATGCCTATGTTCTTATGTGTATTATATCTTATTATCTCTATCACTTTTTTCCCATTCTTTGGGTTTCTAGCACAAAGCATTGTGTTCATCAACTATAATAGCATAACTACTAAATCTCAGTAATATAGGAAATATTTGGTATCTCATGTACAGGAAGAAAAAAAAGAAAAACTTTGAAATTACCATTTGTTAATTGTGTAGAAAAGTTAAATTCAGAGTTGAACAGATATTCTGTTTTTAAATTGATTTCTACATCATTTATTAAAATATTATTTAAATATAATTTTATATAGCTATATATACAATAATAATGTCAGTGTCTCAATATGTTAAAGAGATATTTTTTATAGACAATTTCTTAAATTAGTCATCACTGTGCTGGAACAGTATTGGTGTTGAATATCAGAGGTTGTCATATATCCTGTTGTTATTAATTCTTACTGAGGAAACAAAGTGACAATAATAAAATGTGAAAAAGCACACAGATAAATGGACTTGGAGATTTTGATTTGACAAAACAACTCCAAATTATTTTGAATGTCTTGGCTAGGCAAAATATTTTGTCAAGCACCATTTCTCATTGTTTTATCTTGTTAAATTAAATTGAAAACATATGGTCATAATTATTCACCTACATCTTAGCAAAACTTTGGTATAAAAAAGTTTATGAATTTTGTATAGATTTATGAGTTACATCCTTTTACTAAAGTTTTTATAACATTTTAGCTGGGAATTGGGATTTAAAGAATGAAAGCATTTAACCAATTTAGAAGCTTTTGAGACCCAATAAGATGGGGAATGACATACCCATTAAATAATATATCAGTGTATTTACATATGTACAATAATTTTAAAGATGAACCATCAGCCAATATGTCATGATGCAAAAAAAAAAAATCAAAATTGGAGTCATGAAACAAGAGCTGAAAGCCAGGCTCTACTTTTTAATTCTTTCACCTTTACTTTTCTGATCTATATGATAGAGGAATCTACTTGTGCTGTTCTGACCATTAAGTTAGTCAAATACATTAACTTAGTCAAATACATGTATATATAAGGAAAGCATATTCAAATTTCTCTTAAAATGACATAGTATGCCATGGAAATTCTAAGTTAAAATTTGATATTGCACAATAGAATTCCTCTTATCAACAATTCTATCTCTATTGTCTCTCTCTCATCTATCAATCATCTTATCATGTATCTGTTTATCTACACCATTTATCATGTCTTATACTAAGATTGTCAGCACTGGTTCTGATAGTTCTATATCTTTTGATATGAGTATTATCAACAGTCAGTAATATTCTTATGTACAAATGGACTGCCTACAGTTATTCTGTGCTTACCTCCTCCTCCCTTTTAAATACTTTTGACACAAAGTTTTATTTTGAGCAGGACACATGTACAGCTTAGCAATGCCAGAGAATGCCAATTACATGGTGAATAACACAAATCATCACAATGCTAGTCACCAGAAAGAGACGTCCAAATGCTTTGGTCCGTGGCAGCTTAGTATGGGAGTTGCCAAGAAAAGCATAACACAGGTAAGTGGTGGACAGAACAATGCTCTCCCAGCATGGAGAAAGAGTATGACTAACTTCACAAATGTACATATGTCCTTCATGTCTAGTGTGATTTCCTGGCAGCTACATGGGACAGTTACCTACGTGTACCCCTCTCATACCCAACAGAATGATGCCAACCATTCCTCTCTGGAGTTTAAACTGCTGAAAAGTGGGCACCTGCCTGAGATTTCTTTGACATGCATGCTTAAGTAGCTAGCACAAAGGAGCACTCACTGAGCATGAAACAGTACAAGATAGCCCCCCATGAGGGAATAAACCCAGCACAAGTTGTAGGAGCTCTCTACCTCTTGATAATGAAGTTTTTCAGTTGCAAAGTCCATGGTTCTCAGCTGCATGGGCTTAAATGAACTATGCACATGGAAAAAACTTTCTTAATATTTAAAATTAATTTCCAGTCCGTAAAATAACAATAATATCTTAACAGCGCATCAAAAGGAGTAGAATACTTATTGCCAAGAGAAAATTGCATTTTATATTACAAATTTGGATATTTAGGATGTGCACATGTCTATTTTAAATATGTATTTGAAAAATAATTTTTAAAGCTTGACATTTAGTATACATAAAACTCAAACCTCAATTTTGAAGGCAATTAGACATTTATTTTAAGAAACACATTTTTATGTCAAAGGATCTAACCTGAAAAAAATTTAACATTCTCTTTTATATCTTTTTTATGAATGTAATCCCCATCAGCTTCAGTGAACTCCCTTTTACTTTAGTATGGACAATTTAATTGAAACCTCTGCATATCCAACGCCTACTAAATAATTAGTTTCAGTGGGAGTTGTGTGAGTGTACAGATTGCAGACTGGAGCCAAATCAGAGGCATTATTCATTTTCACAGTTTTGATGGTCTCTCACATTTGAATTAAGTTTTTATTTGTAAAACAAAATCAGAAAAAAAATATCAATTTCTTCTTTATAGTTTAGAAGTGAGAGAGTGGCCTGCTTTCCCCATAGTTTCAATCTATGTTTGATTTTAATACTCCATGAATAAACTAACAGCACACAAAGAAAGTTTTACTCTTCTTAGATGAATGCCTGGTATGTTATATTTTTTTTCTCATTTTTATTTTTTCAGCATATTGTAAGTGAAGTTAGTAGCCTTATTGAAGCAAATATTATGCAACATTATTGTATGAAATTCTACTAAAATTTGTAAAACAAAGATGCTTTCTTGGGTAATGGTTAGGGACAAGTCATTCACATAATAAAAAAAAGTATACCATTATTTCTTGGAGGGTAGTTTAACCAAATGAAGAAAAGCTATTATTGGGAATTTAATTGGTTTTTAAAGCAGTTACAAAATAATGAAATAGAAAATGATTTTAAATCGGCACATTAACAGATCAATGTTTTCATTTTTTCATAAGTTAGTGTGTCTATGACCGATAGAATCATAATAATATTGAGTTAGGGTTCTGGGTTATGATTGACCAACTTAATCTATTTATATTTCCTGCACTAATTTTATAATGAAATAAAAATTTTAGTGACTACATATGGTTATAAATCTGATACATATATTAAATCAGGAAAGCAAAATATACCGTTTGTGTCATTTGGTTTTTACAATTAATGTTTATTAACAAATACCTTAGTATTAATTTTAAACTTTTAAAGGAAGATTGATTTGTGTATATTACTTTTACCTTAATTAAGTCATCAAGAATATTTTAAAGTAATTATGTATGCCTACAAAGTAAATGTAACTGATTTAAAAAAGAAACTGAAGGGAGCCTCCCTAGTGGCTCAAGGGGTTAATAAAGTCTCAACACTATGCAGCCACTGCAGCACCAGTTCTATCTCAGGCAAGGGAGGTGACTCACATGGCATAGCAGACCTCTCCTGCCTGAGCTGCTGCTCCCCTCAGCAGTGTATCTCATTAGATCTGCCTGCTCTGGTCCCCAATCTGTCTCTGGTGAATCCATTCATCCCCTGCACCTTTGGCCTACACTCCAATTCTTATATGCAAAATAAAGAAAATTAATATTTAAAATAAATTTTTTGGAAGGAGATATTGTAAACTTTTATCACAAAGGTCCATTTTGACAAAAGCAAGATAACTACATAATCTTCCAAAATTTAATTTACTCTGCTAATTTTAACTTTTATTGGTTTCTGATATCATTTGCTATTCATCCTTTGGAATGAAAGTCCTTAACATTCTCTCACATTTAGGACACAGGAAATCAAACATTTTCAGATTCTACAATAATCACAGAATGTATGTAAGGAAAACTTAAGTGCCTAGGTCCTAAGAAATATCTTTAATTAATCTAGAGAAATATCTTTAATTATCTTTAATTAATTTATGTTCAAATAGTACATTTGTAAGTAGAAAAGAAATAAAAGCAAATAATAATAACAATCAGTCAAGTTTGACTCAAATTCAGTTAATAATTTTTAGAGATAGAAAATTCTAGATATCACACTATGTATTAATCAATTATTAAAATAATAATCTTTTCATCCATAATCTGAATCATGGGAACACTATAATTAATTTTGTATTGGCAAGATTCAGAGTACGTCAAGATAAAAGATCATATAATTTAAATTTTCAAAAATGTAGATGTGTGATTATATGATATATGAATATGAATTTTTTTATCAAAGGAATAATACCAATTTTTTATAAAACAAGTTTATTATAAAATTAAAATATACAGAAATACACAGTTGGTCATCCTATGTATTCTCATTCTAAAAAATGAAAACAACTAGGCTCCCTGGTGGTGCAGTGGGTTAAGCAACGCGCAATGAAGCAAACCTCAGTCACTGAGGCACGAGTTTGATCCCTGCAGCTGGCCAGGGAGGGACCCACATGGTGTGGCAGACCTCCTGCTGTGCCCGCTGCTCCCCTCAGCAGTGTATTTCCATTGATCTGCCTGTTCTGCAACCAGCTCTCTGTGGTGAATCCTCTCACCCACCCCCACACCTCTGGCCTTCACCCCAGTGCTTGTATGCATAAATAAATAAATCTTTAAAAAAATGAAAACAACCAAATATTGTTATTAAACAAAATGTAATTAATGCAATCAAACTATTTTTCCCAATACTACTTTTTTATTAAAAATGAGAAATACTCTATCTCTGAAAGATATTTGTTGAAAATTACTTGTTTGTTTTTACAGTATATATATGTCTCTATTCTGAACATTTTCTTCCCTATAAAAAAACAAAATCAGGGCCTCCCTGGTGGTGCAGTGGGTTAAGCAAAGCACTATGAAGCAAACAGCAGCCACTGCAGCATGAGTTTGATCCCTGCTGCCGGCCAGGGACAGGACCCACATGGTGTAGCAGACCTCTCCTGCCTCACCCGCTGCTCCCCTCAGCAGTGTGTTTCAGTCAGTCTGCCTGTTCTGCTCCCCACTCTGTCTTGTGAGTCCTCTCACCTCCCATGACTCTGGCCTGTACCCCAGCTCTTGTATGCATAAAAAATCTGTAGTAGAATCAGCTTATACTGCATTCTAGGGATGACTTTATAATTATTTAAAAACTTTCTGCTAGAACTCTTTATTCATTTACTTCATTACATAAATACCAATTGCTGCAAATTCTTGTACAGATATTGTTTCCAGTTCTTAGTGCCTGGAAATACATTTGCTTTTAGAAATCAAAGGATCAGAACTAAGGTGATGATCTTGTATGTTCAAAAATTTATGCTGAAATGTTAGCTATATTAAATTCAGGCAAGTACACCTGAAACCTAAAACTAACCCTACATCTCAAATAAAAGTCAGTTAGCAAAAGAAAAATAATTCCCCTGAGGACACGATTTCTTTAGAAGATGCAGTTTGTCATAAATATATGCTGATAATTCAAAGAAACTGAAACACATCTGCTTAGTTCTTTCCAAAGTAACTAATTACAAACAGAAGTTAGAGCATAACATTTTGTGAAATGGTGGAAAATAGACTCATAATTCACATTTTCAGGACACATAAGTTGAATTCATGCGGTCTACTCACAGTTTTCATGAAGACTCAATAAATAATTGAAATAATTTATGAAAAATTTATTACTTACTTTGTTTTAAATTGTTTTAAAAGTGAAAGAAAAGGAGCAAAGTCTCATATAGAACTGGATCTTGAACTGTTGTATAAACATAGATTCAAGGTGGATAGCATTCTTATACAAAAAGCCAACAGTCTGGCCAGAGGAATAAATAGCAAAAATGGGTCTGGAAGCGAAGTTTATTGTGGAAGTCATTTCAACAAAGAGAGTTCCCCACTTATCATGTTCTGGCTAAATACATGAGAACTTTTTGGGAGAGGGAGGTTAAGGAAGAACAATTCTTTCCTTAAGTTTTATGAAGGAGTTCATAATATTATTAAAATATTGGTTCCTTGCTTCCTTAAATAATATTTCTGAAGGCACTGACCTTTGCCAGTGGTTTACTGTTGACCCTCAAGTGACAGTAAAATAAAGTCCTTATCTCTTTAAGGCCAGAAGTATTCCCCTAATGTTTTTCTCAGACATCGTAAGCTTATGTGATATGGTCTGGCCCTCTAACCTTGAACTAGCTGTGAAAATCTCCCATAACCATTGACCCTGATGCCTGTTAACACACAAGCTGCATTTGGTTATATTCTTCACTGACTCTGGTAATGTGACATGGATTTTACTTTATTATGCTCAAAAATTTTTGGTTGTATTTTTTTTTTTTTGAGTGTGAAGCTAATATTCAAACACAGATTAGTGTTACAATTGGAATCCTATTATGGTAGGGTGTTTTTCTGAGTAACAGTCTCATATGCTGGTACCATGGTACTGGAGAATCAAACACTAGACTGACAATTTGGACATGCAATGTGAGCCAAAAAATACTTAGTATTTCTATCACTTAGCTTTGTCATATCAGGTAGTGAGTCCGAATTTGTTCCAGTGCCTGTTGATATTGCCAAAATACTGGATCATCAGTGGTAAGAGAAAATGTAGAGAATTTTATTTAGTTAGGATTACATTAAGATTCTGATTCCCCATCACTTCTCAGCCTTTTGGCTAAGATCATGTGAAGACTTTTTTTAGCAGGCTATGTTAGGATCCTAGATTATGAAGTCGACATGTCTGGCAATGTTATGTTCGTGATTTATACATTCTGTAAAACAATAGAACCATTTTTTTTCTCTCTTTAACTATCTTTTCTTTTTTCTGAATCCTGAACTGAACCAACCCTAATATCTTTATTTCTAATCACTATGTCTTTGATGCCATTTATGCCTTTTCTATCATGTACTTCAATATTTATTTATTTTAATCAAAACACAATTCCAAAGTAACTTCTATAATTTTTAGGTATTAATTATTTTAGCAACCCCTTTCCACTACCAACAGATCATGCTCCCTCTGAAATTGTGGGTAAGATTATTTCTTTTCTATTGAAAGATTTTGGTTGACCTTCAATCCCTGGCATTCCTTGATTCATCGTTGCATCATTACATGGCATTCTTCCAGTTCATCTCACGTCTGTGTCTAAATTTTCCTGTGCTTATAAGGATACCAGTCATCTTGGATTAAGGGTCTACCCTACTCTAGTGTGACCTCATTGTAAATTAACTAATTCCATCTGTAACAATTCTATTTCCAAATTAGATCACATAGGCATTAAGATTCCAATATATCTTTTAGGAGACAAATTCAACCCATAACAAATATGTATATTTGTAAAGCAAGATTATAAAAAATAAGTCAGAAGAAAACATACAAATAGTTTGGGACATTATGGATCATTAAAAACTTTTTAAAAGAACAAAAATTAATGATAAATAGTAGATTTAAATTACAATTATTTATATCTGCATGTGGAGATGATTAATTAACTACATAACAATAAAATCTTAGAATGTGGAGAAATATTTATAAATTACTTTCCCAAGAAATGAATAAAATTTTGACTAGAATGAAAAGAAAACAAAAATAAATATTTCCTACATATCAATTAAAAAGATAAAATGTTGAAGAAAAAATATAGATATATGACTAGGATATTCACAGTAGCTCTGAAGAAATATGGACATTTTTAGTTGGACTCAATTAATCAGTCATTAGGTTGATTAAAAAGTTGAAATTGGGCCTCCCTGGTGGTGCAGTGGTTTAAGCAAAGCACTATGAAGCAAACCTCAGCCACTGCAACACGAGTTCGATCCCTGCTGCCGGCCCGGAAGGGACCCACATGGTGTGGCAGACCTCTCCTGCCTTGCCCACTACTCCCCTCAGCAGTGTACTTCAGTTATTCTGGCTGTTCTGCTCCCCACTCTGTCTGTGGTGAATCCTCTCACCCCTCCACACCTCTGGCCTGTACCCCAGTGCTTGTATGCAATAATAAATCTTTAAAAAATTTTTTAAAAAAAAGTTGAAATTTAGCAATTTTGTTGAGGATATAAGAAACATGTATTGTATTTCTCAATATTTCTAAAAGGAGTACAAATTCTTATTGTCATTTTGAAAACTTTTAACCTAACTTTGAAAAATCTTAATGTAACTCTCATCATTTGATTGACTTTCATATCAAACCAGCATAAGTTAGCTATTGTTATCATAATGTATAATAAACCTTCAAACCTCAGTTATTCAATACAATGTTTATTCTCTTGGATCTGTTGGTCAGCTGACAGATGTATGTTTGTTTGTTTATTTATTTAATTAGTGGAATGCTGGTCTACAACACTGTGATTCAGAGGTATAGGATCACACCTCCTCAGATGTGTGTCACCACACCACACCCCCCGTGTGGTACCGATATTCTTCATAGTCCATTGAGCTCCCTCCACACTTTGCTCTCCACCATCATTCTCCCCCTCTTGTAGTTTTAATTCTGCAGATAGATATGTAGAGTTTGTTATTGGTTTAGTTTTGACTATTCTTGGCTTTATGTTTTTATAATCCATATTTAAGTGAAACAATGTTTTTCTCCTTATAATTCATTTTACTTTGCAATATCCCCTCCAGTTCCATCCATGTTATCCCAAATGACAAGTTCATATACTTTTTTATTGCTAAATAGTACTCCACTGTACCATATGTATATGGTACATATATATGTATATTGTACTTTTTAATACTCTATTTTTCATAGGCACTCAATTGTTTTAATAACTTGACAATTATAAATAGTGCTGCGATGAATATAGAAGGGTATATATCCCTTTTAATTGGTGTTTTTAGTCCTAGGAGAATTGTTGAATCATATGGTATAATCAATATTTTCAGAAAAGACTATTATTTTCCAGGATTCCTTTTATTCCAAAATCTTTTCATCTTAAACTAGCATTGTCTAGGTTTGCCGCATTTTAAAAATTACATTTCTCTTAAAATCTTCATGAATTTTCTATGTATTTGATTCCAATAATTAATCAGTCACAATATATACCCATCATTCTTTTAGAGATAGCAATTTCCCTCTAGATTCAATTACAAGTAATTTATGAATATATTCTTTTGAAAAAAAAATTAAATGTCTTTTGACCCAAATGAAAATTTAACTTTAATTGTTTCAGGAATTTTATCAAAGTGACACCCCTTGTCTTTGACTTTTATTTTTCTATCTTTCCTAGCTGTATTTTAATTTGAAAACCTTTTACTACTGGATAGACAGAAAACTAGAGAGAGACATCCAAAAGTTCTGGGCTCTCTACATTACCTCTAAATTATGCTTGAAATTTGTCCAATTCTTTTCTGTACTTATCAGTTCCTTTTTGAAACTTGGATGCAGTAACAAGCTCAACTTTCAACACTTTGCCTAGAAACCATCTTGCAGCATATTTATTTGGTATATTTTCTATTATTAAATTTTACATGTGATAGTTTCACCACTACATAACTTTCATTATAGTAACATAAAGGTTATTTCAACATATGATATATTCAAACAGATAAAATATATCTATTCTTGAATAAAATATTTAACAGCTTAACAGACTACAAATGAAACACCACACACACACAAACATACACACATATACACACTCATTTTCTATGTTGACTAATATTACATTTTCTTGCAGCACCAAAAATTATGGCATCAGTCTTCAACATTTTTCTGAACTGTGTAATTTTAAAAATTCTTAAATACCAACAATACATGTGCATATGGACTACAGTCTACTAAGTATGGCTCTAAACAAGTTTAATTGCAATTATTGTTCCCCTTCTCTGTGTTATTGCTTTTGTGTTGTGATAACAACTCATTTACCTTTCAGGAGTTGTCTTTGTTTAGCTGTAATTTGCTCAAAAATAGAGTGAAGTCTGACATCTTCACTCTGCCACCATCTTGCCAGAATCTAAGGAAACCTATTTTAAACACTAGTTAACATGGTAACTCATAGATTAAAAAAACCAAAGAAACCAAAAAACTACTAAAACAGGGGTCTCCCTGGTGGCGCAGTGGATTAAGCAAAGCACTATGAAGCAAACCTCAGCCACTGCAACACGAGTTTGATCCCTGCTGCCGGCCAGGGGGGGACCCACATGGTGCAGCAGACCTCTCCTGCTGTGCCCGCTGCTCCCCTCAGCAGTGTACTTCAGTTGATCTGGCTGTTCTGCTCCTAGCTCTCTGTGGTGAATCCACTCACCCCTCCACACCTCTGGCCTGTACCCCAGTGCTTGTATGCATAAATAAATAAATCTTAAAAAAAATAAACTACTAAAACAGTGTAAGTCCTTGAATAATAAGAAAATTCTCCTTAATATTAAAACATTTTTATAAAATGAGAAGACTGGAGAGTTCAATTTGTATCTGTTTATTCTGAAGTGATAATCTCTTCATTGGTAATTTCTCTCCTGTTACTGTGGAGTTTCCCTTTTCCTATCTGCTGTCAATTCCTCCATTTCTGTCTTGAGGCTTACCATTTCCTTCACAAATAAGAATGTTGGGAGCTGGGAGCCTAATGGTCTATGTAAAGGGTTATGGTGCTTTGATGGTGGGTGTGACATTTATCTGAGGAAGTATGAACTTATTTCCCTAAATCACATTTATCTAAAACAGTATTACCTCAATAAAAAAGAATTTTTATCCTAAAATTATTTCTCTTTTTATCCACAACTCAGAAATCTGAATCATTAAGACCATTTTTCATCATTAAATAAAATACATAATAGAAACATGGAAAAATATCTTTGATTTGCCCAATCAAAACTATCATGTCTTTTTCATTCCTCAAATTCTCAAAATTGTGATTCATGCTAGAAGACTCATACTTTTCAAAATTTTATGCATTTTCCATTCCTTTTAAATGAAAGGCTCTTGTTGATGTGCCCATCCTCTGTTTTCATCTTTTTTTCTATTTTTTCCTACAGTTTCTACATCAGAATTATCTAATGTCAGTGTTCTAAAAGTCATCTCTTTCTTTGTGATTCTTAAGTCTAACTTTAAGAAATATTGAGAGCTCATAATATATTCTAGCATATAAATATGATGATAATACTATATTAATATATTATTATTAATAAATATAAATAATAATATAATAAATATAATTATTTTCATTTGTTGTTCTTGTCCTATACTCAGGTCTATGCTGAAAAAAACTTCCTTAATTAACCATTCTAAATTAACATATTTTGTTACTTTCTAGCTTCTTATTTTATTTTTTGATATGAATTTTATCATCTGATATTTTATTATATAACTATTATTATTATAATAATAAATTAATAGTAATAGTAAATAATAATAAATTATCATTTATCTACTGTGCACTTAATTATTTTCTATTCTATTCTCATTATTTATTACCTATTTTTCTATGGTTAATTTCTTGTATCATAAGATTGTTACATGGGACAGGCAGAGAATCTATTTTGTTTACCATTGTAACCACAGTGCTAAAAGATGACCATATAACAGAGTAGGTGCTTTATAAGTTTTAACAATAAATGGAAGGAATTTTCTGTTCCTTTTTAATGTTATTAAAATAAAGAGCAAATACAAAGAATGGTCTAAAAGCTTTATAAATTATAATATATGTCAAATTCTTTAACTCATCTCTACATACTCTCCTGCTTCATTTACTATTATTTGACTTCACTGGTAGTCTTCATGACAAGCACACCAAATAAATTTACACACCAGAATCTTTGCCTGGATTACTATTTCTGTCACATTATTGAAGTCTTCATTGTCCTAAGTGTTAGCTGAGGAATTTTCTCTATCATTCACAATGGCAAATCTTAGACCTGCTTTTCTTGATAAAAATACAGTTGATACTATTTGAGTGAATTATTTAATATGTGAATTAACTCAGCTGTTTAATAAAAATATGAAGGATAATAAGTAACTTTGAGAGAAAAAAGTTCAGATGAAAATAAGTTTGTACTGGAAACCAAATGACATGTTTTTCAATAAAGAGAAAACAGTTAACTCTTATAATTTAAAATATATCCAGTACATAGATATTTTTTTAAAGCTATATGTTCATGTTGGTTTTCTCCTCTGTTTGTTTTCTCTGGTACTAGTGAAGGATTTACACTGGATGTCTAACAGTACTAGAATCCAATATATCTAAAATCCAACTCATAGACATTCTCCTTAAGTCTGCTATTCTATATTGCCAATATTTGTAGATGAGATTTCCTAGTAATAAAACACTGAGAGACCTAAGGTTTGTAAACAAAATATAAGTTCTGTACATGAAACTTTAGTGTAGAAACTTATTAAGTAGGACCAACATGTTTGGGATAGTAAAGGAAGAAGGATTTGGCAAAGGAAAAAAAAAATATTGCAGTCAGGATTCTTTAAAATTTGAGCAAGATGACTCTTTAGCATAAGACTTTCAGCAGTCACCCTATGCAGCTAGAGGGGTTAAATGCTTTATCCTAAAATAAGGAGTATATCTGAGTAGAATACCTGGGGTCCATAACTCCTATCTTAATCACTGTCAAACTCCAATATCAGAAGAAGAATAGCAGTTGGAAATTAAATTTATTTTAATTAAATTATTCATTATATTATAAGACAACATATTAAAAAGTACTAGAGTAGAAGGAATGAGGTTTAGAATATGAGTGTTATCTAAGAAAATTAAAAACTGAAGAGGGAGGCCAGTTGTGGTATTTAGAAAATTAGGGAAACATATTTTATTTTTAAAGGTATATAGCTCATAAATATTTCTTATTGGAGGAAAATGATAATTGTTGCTCTTTAAAGTTCTATTTAAGTAGAAGTCTGTTGCTAGAACATAAGTATCTCTTCTGTTTGTCCACTATCATTCCAATTAAAGTAGTTTTCAATATATAAATGCTTCTTAGAGGGGTTTTGTGTGTGAATTTTATGTCTGTGAAAGAAAAATGGAAACAGACAACTGGAGAATACTGAGATGATGCTAAATGGAGGCAATTTTTTTTTTTTAAGTGGGAATTCTGAGCAGACATGTTGAGTGAATTTAAAGACTTCTAGAATTTTATAATTTCTAAAATTAGACTTGTAGTTACACAGTATACACATTTTTTGAAATTTTATTTATCAGCACATCCTGTTTTAGCACATTCTCCCTTGTGAGAATCTAAGCTGCTGAAAAACAGCTAATACATCTTATTCAGATTTTGTAATGGCTACATTATTACAAGTCCTTTGGGTATAAACAAAATACAACATTTTAAAAATATTTTCTCCCACTCTTCTTACATTTAGTTATTGATATTTTATCTCTCCTCCCTATGGGTGAAATATAAGTAGAGTCCATATTTAGTTGTTACTACTTTGTAAGAACTTGCCCCAAACTTATTGACTAAAAATAATACCATTTATTAGCTTACCATTTCTTGAGTCAGGACTTCAAACATGATTTAGGTGAAACTTCAGGCTCTATAAGAAATCACCAATAATTGTGTAGATCAGGGCTGTAGTTTCATCTGCTGTCTTGCCTATATGGATCCATTTACAAACTCATTCTACCCAGTGTTGGCATGATTTTCAGACTGGCTATTGAATATAGTATTTCAATTTCCTAAAAACTATTGACAGTAGACTTCTTTTTCTTTCCTGTTTTGTGGCTGTCCTCACACTACAGCTATTAATATGTAGGTTGAATTCATTAAAGTGATCAAGGATTGTCAGAGAAAGAATGACTGCAACACATAGCTCACAACCTTATGAAACATCTCAGTAGTGACTTCATACCATTTTTTTCATAGTCTATTCACCAGAAATAATTCACTAGCTCTAATTCACACTCAAAGAGAGATTACATAAGGGCATGTATAACAATAAACAAAATTACCATAAATCATCTTGGAAGTTGCCTACTAATACCCATGAATTCTATGGTGGCATTTAGGTAATAAAAAAGTTTCTAAAGAACCTTATTACATTAGGTGGCAATGTAAACTGGTGTAGACATTTTGGAAAGAAATATGGATTTATTTAAAAAAATAAACCAAAAAACAGAAATATCATATGACCCAGCAATCCCACTCCTGGTCATATACTGAAGAATATTCTGGTGATAATCTGAAAAATATTCTGGTCATATTCTGGTGAGTAGAACATAAAACTGTGAACTCAGAAGGTTATATGTTCTACAGTGTTTAGTGCAGTGTCATATACAATAGTTTAGACATGGAAACAACCTAAATGCCCACTGACAGAGGATTATATTAAGAAATGTGGCACATATATACAATGGAATATTATTCACTCATAAGGAGAGAAGAAAAGGAGTTCAAGGGAATGGTGTACAATAAGTTAGTCAGAATAGCCCAAGACAAATACTGGACATTTGCATAGCACATGATCAAAAAAAAGCACAATACTTCTAAAAATTAGCAGACAGTAATAAAAGAAGATTTCTGAACTTAAGAATGAGGGGGGAGAGAGAAAGTATCAAAGTGGTATAAGGGATGGGAAAAACACATGTCTAATTTTTCAAATCACAACACAGTCTTGGTTTAGATACCTGTAAGGATAATTGGGTCACTTTCTTCTTTTCCCAGACAAACTTTCTGTTCCTTCTCTCAGGACTGTTAAGCTACAACATGTCAGCATGAGAACTGGTTTCATAGAAATAATGCCTTATAGAGTTGTAAAAAATTTTTAACCTTTTCAAGGTTGGAGTGTAAAGAAAAGGAAAACAGAAGAAAAAGGAAATTTATAACTCCATATAACCTTATACTGATAAAACATTGGCTTCATGGACTTGAAAGTATTTGGTTACTTGAATGTAATTGGATTTTCTCTTTTGGAAAATTTTATGGATATTACCCATCCCTGAGAGACTGGCAGTTAATTATCTATAGATTTCTTGATATGGGCAAATATATCTCTATACCTTTTAGTCATTTTGTGTTTGTTCAAATATAGTTTGTGGTGGTAGCGCAAATGTCTCTCTGCTGAGGTATTTACACCTTCAGGCAAAATTTTTAGATAATGTTCAAGACAAAACCATGCTAACTCTCTTGTGTCATGGCACAGATCTGGCCCTTGGTAGAAACAGATTGTTTACCCCAAAAAACTCTGGGAGGGTGGGCCACCCAAAGCAACTATTTTCTTTAACTTGGATGTCAAAGCTGCTGATAATCTCATAGCTCTTCCTCTACATATCTCTATAAGAATCAAGTATCAAAGTCTGCACAGGGAATTAATCAAACTCAATGAGTTCTTTTAAGGCTTTGGGTTCACCATCTCTCTCTGGTGGGGTAATTGGAACATAGACCAAATACTAACTTTATTGGTAAATCCTATTCTGGTCTCTAATTCCAGATACTTTCAGACTTACAATGGGAGTAAATATGGCAAAATTTGCAACAAATCTGGAATACTTTTAAGTCATCTTTTGGAAATCATCTTCTACAGTCTTTCTTGCTTCTTACTTTGAAATATCACATTCACTTTGATGATTCCATAAATAGTGCTTTGTATGAATTAATATTGATAAATTCTTACAGGATAACTTCAGCTGGGTAAATGATTCCTTAATAATTAATGAAAATTACTTATAATTAAGTAATTACAGAATGATTTATACACTATACATCAAGTGTGCCTAGAAATCTTAAAAAATAGTTTTTAGGCCTGATTCCTCAGAAACAGACTCTTGGGTTGAAGATACATTTGCAATTGTTTTTGAGGAAATGCTATAAGGATAAATAAATATGAATATATAGTAAACAGAAAAGAAAACAGGAGGAAGTCAAGCAAAGATAAGACCTCGAGTTGAGTCATGCAGAGGGTGGCATAAACCTGGCCCCACAGGGCACTGTGGAGTGTGTTTAGCCTCTGAGTTGAACTGACCTAAGGTAAAGAGCTGGGTCATTTTACAAATATCATATGCTGGTTAGTTTTAGGTTTAAGGTGATTCCAGAGAGGAAAAATTCTCAGACACTGGCTTTCAGAGAATATCAGAAAAGTAGACACTAGTAGCTTAAGAGTCCCCCTCCTGAAAAACACACAAAAAAGGTAAAAGATATCCCAATATATCTGAGTGTAGTACCAAACTTGCCATACAGATGTCTTCGATAGTACATGCATGGGTATTACAACTTTTTTCATTAAATTCCATTACTACATTTTTCTATGTTTATGAAATTTACTATTTTATATTTTATTTATATTAACTTAATGAAAATTCATGGCAACTGACACACATTAATCTTGGAAGGAAAAACCAAACATGGATCAATCTATTTATAAGAAGTGCCTTTTCCTATAAATACTGCCTACTAAAGGGAAGGAGGAAGGGAGGAGGAAGGGAGGAAGGGAGGGAGGAAGGGAGGGAGGGAGGGAGGGAGGGAGGGAGGGAGGGAGGGAGGGAGGGAGGGAGGGAGGGAGGGAAGGAGGGAGGGAGGGGTAAGAAAGTTTAAAGAAACTAGTTCCCTTGACTTTATTCAAATCAAATTACTGTAAAATCAATTTCAGGACAAGCTAGAATATCAATTAATTCTAATTATACTTAATTGCCTCACAAAGCACATGTTATCAGTAAATAGTCTCATATTAAATACACATGACTAAACAAAATGCATTACAATTAAAAGGAAAGTAATTCAAAATACACTCTGTGAGTACCTCACTTATTTCTAAGAGATATTGGATGGTGTTGTCCAAATCATTTATGCATAAGCTCTTAATCCCTTGTAGCCATTTGATGTATCACCTGTTCTAGCAAATCTAGAATAAACTTTTTTTTAAATTCCATAGAATCAATTTGATTTTTAATTCTAATCTTTTTTGATCATTCTTTGGCTTTCACCTATGAATGGGCTACTACTTGAAACTCTATACACTTTCTTAATTTAAATACTTTTAATTTAAAGAATTTTTCATTCTTCTCATTTTATTACTTTTACACAAAAGTTCAACAAACGCGAGATTTGACTAATGCTCATTTATTACAAGTCAAACTGAGTTTTGTATAGTGATTTGTAAGTTCTTTTTTGTAAAGATTTATTCATTTATGCATACAAGAACTAGGTACAGGCCAGAGGTGTGGTGATGGGGGGGTGGTGGTGAGAGGATTCACCAGAGACAGAGTGGGGAAGAGAACAGGTGGACAGACTGAAATACACTGCTGAGCGGAGCAGTAGGCAAGACAAAAGTGGTCTACCATGCCATGTGGGTCACCTCCTGTGCAGGAGACTAAAGTCATGCTGCAGTAAGTGCAGATAGCTTTATCATGCTGTGCCTTAACCCCTTGCACCACCAGGAAGGCCCCAATTTTCAAATTATTTTTGTAGTGTTACTATCTTCAAATTTTGAGCTAAGACTTGGAATATTCTGCACTGGTATTTTTTTCTTTTTTGTTATTTAATATTAATGTGCCATACAGACAATATGAGTTCTATATTTTCCTCATACATATCTATTATTTCTCACAATTGTTTCAATAATCTACACAAAGATATTTTCAGTCTTAGATTGTTACTAAAACAAATTAGCTTATTTAATGAGAAAAGCACACACAGATATCGAATGAAAAATACAGAGAAACCAAACAAAGTGTCACATAAAAGGCAAACTTGTAAGCTGACAATAGACCTGACACATACAGGAGAGGAGGGGCATGCCAGGGGAGGTAGAGAGGGGAGGGAAGAGCACAAGGACTGTGCTGATGGATCATTAGTACTATGGTGGTGTGGTGGTGGGAGAACTGTGGAGATTATGCTTGTGGGGAAAAATCAAATACTGTCCAAAATTTGCACACATATACATAATGCATTGATTTTTTGGCAATCAATTTGACACCATAGATAAAATGGTTGACTTTTTTGTAAAAAATACGTATTTATAAAACTCATTCAGGAACAAGTATAAAACCTTAAAAGTTCAATAACTGTAGTAGATATTTAAAAAAATAGTATATTTTCTAACTATAAAGAGTGAGAGTGCCAAGGTAGTCTTTAAAAAATGTTAGCAAGCATTTCAGAATGTATCATTTTCACCTTCTATAAAATACTTTGGAAAAAATTTGAAACATGGAGAATTATCCAACATAGTTTACAAGCATTAGAGAGTCCTAGAAAACTGATAAATAAGTGGACAATAAATAAATAATACTATTGGCCAATCTTACCTATAAGTATAAATGTTCAAACTAGAGAAATGAATGATGGCAGAAATGATTTTCTATTATCAAAAGAATCAACAGTGTATGAAAATATAATTTATCATGTAAGCTTTAGGGTTAAAACATTCTTATAACAATAATAAAAATCCAAGTGTTATCACTGAAAATTAAATAAACTTTACTAGCTGTATTTTGGTTGCATATTTAACCCCAGCAATGCAATATGATATACCTACAAGCAGCTTAAGTAGCCTTAACTTCAGTGTATCACACATTTCTTATCTTTCTCTAGTCATGCTGAGACGTGTAAAATTTGGGGGGACACTTCCTATGTTCTGTGGTCAGAACAGATTAACATCCAGGCTATTAGTTGTGACACTGTTACTCATTGATGTTTAGCAGATACCTCAATTTTTTGGACTGGAAAAAAACTTGAGACTTGTGTGTGCATAAGAGGTGTGCAAGACAAGTCCAGAGAAATATACATTGCAAAATAAATTACAAATATATGTATATTCCCTTATGCGTAAAAAGTAAATAAAACAGCTTTTTTAGTAAGAACAAATCAAAGGCATTATGATTTCCAACACATCTTTTTTTATATCTTTTAGTTTATATGTAGGATACATGTAGTATGAGACGTGGAGTAAGAACATGGATATGGCTTAAGGAAGCCATCATTCTCTGTCTCTTCACCTATTATGTTTAGCTAGCAGTCACCTAATACACTTAAGGATATGTGACTGTAACTTTTTTCTGACTAATTTTTATCACCTTAAATCCTGGTGCATACCATGTGGTCGGTATACAATCTTCAAAATGAGGTCTATGTGAGTAATACTGGAATGCCCTCATCGAAATTATCCTTTATCTTTAATCTGGAATGTATATTTTCCTAAAACTTA
The DNA here is from genome assembly GCA_019455555.1 of Galemys pyrenaicus. Classification (NCBI taxonomy): domain Eukaryota; kingdom Metazoa; phylum Chordata; class Mammalia; order Eulipotyphla; family Talpidae; genus Galemys; species Galemys pyrenaicus. The sequence continues at coordinate 17,333,245 of JAGFMF010011752.1, read as the reverse complement.
TTTCAGTTAATTTACAAGAAGAATTTGATAAAATCATTATGTCTCTTGCATACTTTGTTGTGCTATTTCTTTTATCTTTCTTTAAAAATAAGTAATAGGTTACATACCCAGAAGCAGGATTACTAGAGCAAATGGAAGTCCTACTTTTATGATTTTGAGGAACCTCCATGCTATTTTCACTATTGTCTATAACATTTTCTATTCCTATTTGTAGTGTACAAAGTCCAAGAAAGTTTGATCCTAACAGTTATTTCCATAACATGGCTATCATGAATAGTTTTGATATGTGCAGGTGTCTTCTCACAATGCTGATTTCTGTTCATTTGGGTACATACCAAAAACTGGTACAAAAAAAGAAAAATTGACAAATGGAACAATGACAAACTAAAAACTTCTCCATAGAAGGGAACAATCAAGAGAATGAATAAAATATCAATGTAATAAGATAAAATATTTGGAGAGCTGATATGCAAAGTATATGCTACTCAGATAATTTTTAACAAAAAATACACTATAGGGTCTCCCTGGTGGCGCAAGGGGTTAAGCACCACCCTGTGAAGCATCCACAGCCACTGCAGCACGTGTTCAGTCCCTGGCCATGGAGCTGACCCACATGGTGCAGCAGATATCCTGCCTTGCCTGCTGCTCCCATCAGCAGTGTACTTCAGTCAATCTGCCCATTCTGCTCCCCACTCTGTCTCTGGTGAATCCTCTCACCCCCACCCCCAACATCTCTGGCCAGTTCTTGCATTCATAAATAAATAAATAATACACTATAAAAATAGACAATAGACTTGAATAAATGTTTTCTATTTCTCCAAAGAAAATGTATAAATGACAAATACATATATGAAAAAGTCTTCGATACCTGATCATTGATTATAATGGAAATGTAAGCCAAAGCCACATTGTTCCATTTGTCAGTTTTTCTTTTTTTGTACCAGTTTTTGGTATGTACCCAAATGAACAGAAATCAGCATTGTGAGAAGACACCTGCACATATCAAAACTATTCATGATAGCCATGTTATGGAAATAACTGTTTATCAACAGATAATCATAAATAAAGAAAATGGAGTATACATTACATACACATATACACTCAAAAATATTACTCATTATTAAAGAAAATTCTTCCATTTTTGACAACATGGATGAACTTAAAGGATTTTACTCTCAATGAAATCAACCAGTCAAAAAGAAAAAAATACTACATGATTCTATTTATCTGAGGTGCCTAAAATAGGCCCAGCTGCAGAAAATAGATTGGTGGTTTCGAGAGCTTAGAAGGAAGGGGAAATGAGGAATTGTTATTCAATTGGTATAAAGTTTCAGTTATACAAGATGAATTAGTTTTAGTGGTTTGCAGTATATTATGTTGTCTATAGTTAATACCACATTATTTACTTAAAAATTTGTCAAGGAGAGATCATATATCATGTATTATTACCACAAAACAAAAAATAAAAATAAAATCGACAGAAAACTCTTATAGGTGATGTATATATCTTTAACCTTGATTGTGGTGATGGTTCCATAAGTGTGTGCAATTTTATGTTTTTCTGCTATGTCTTAAATTCACAGAAAAATTGAAAAAATGTACAGAATACCCATATGTCCTCTATTTCCATACATGAAGACTTCTGTTAACATCTCCTAAGCAAATAGTGTATTTACTGCAATTGAGGAACCTACACAGGCACATGATAATCTCCCCAAAGTAAAAAATTTACACTAGTTTTCTTTCTTGATGCTGTGCATTCTGTTACATTGGACACCTATATAATGTAATATATCCATCATTATACTATCAGACAGTGTATTTTCACTGTCTAAAAATTTCTGTGCTCCACCTATTCATTCCTCTCCTATCTCTAACTTCTGGCAACCACTGCTCATTTTTGCTGTGTTTATAGTTTTACACTTTCCAGAATTTCATGTAGTTAGTTGGTATCATAAAAGATATAACCTTTTCAAACTGACTTCTGTCAAAAAGTCTTCCAAAGTTGTCGCAGTAGAATGCATTCTCTCCAGCAACAAATGAAAACTCCTGCTGGTTCACATTCTCTTCATTTGGTTTGTTCAGTGTTCCAGATTTTGAACATCTAATAGATATATAATGATCACAGTGTCACATTAATTTGGATTGTTCTTGAGTAAAGTATGATATGGAAATCTTTTACTCTGTTTGCTATATGCAAATTTCTTTTTTGATTTGTCATTTAAGATTATTTAAGACTTTAATTTGGTTGTTTTCCTGTTGCAAACTTTTAAGGGTTCTTTGTATAATTTTTATAAAAATCATTTATAAATGTGTCTTTTGTAAATATTTTCTCCTTGGTAGTTGCTTGTCTTTTCATTTACTTGGTATTATCTTCTAAGAGCAGATATTCATAAATTATCCTCTAAAAGTTTTATTATTTTGTACTTTATATATATTTAGGTTTACAAAATACTTTGAGTCAATATTTTGAAGCGTGTAAAATCTGAGTGCCAATTCATTTTTTTGTACCTGTATTTTTCCAGTGCAATTTAACTTTGCCCCATTGTGTGATGTTTGTTCCTTTGTTAAAGATCAGTTAGCTATACTTACATGACACTATTATCTGAGTTATCTATTCTGTTCCATTGATCTGTTTGCTGTTTCTTTCACAGATAACACAATGTCTTGATTATTATGAACTTTTGGTAAGTTTGAAAGTAGGATAGTGTCAATTCTTGACTCTGAATTTTCCCTTCAATATTGTGTTAGCTACCCTGAATCTTTTGTCTCTTTCTATAAACTTTAAATTCAGCTTTTTGATATCCACAAAATAACTAGCTGGAATTTTACTTGAAATTGTGTTATATCTTTAGATCATGTTGGAAAAACTGATGTGTTGATATTATTGAATTTAACATAGTACTGGAACAATGCATATACATATACTATGAACATGGAAACTCCATTTATTTAATTTTGCTTTCATTGATCAGATTTTTGTACATTTTCTCAAAACTCGTACATATTCCATAAGATTTGCCTTAAGCATTTCATTGAAATTCTAATGTAAAATGATATTCTGTATTTAATTTTAAATTCAACTTGTTCATAGGAATAAAAATGAATTTTATATATTAATATATCCTACAACATTAATGTAATTTTTAAAATTTTATTATTATCCTGTTTATTTTTGTTGTTGTTTTCTACATATACAACCAAATCATTACAAACAAAAATCCCTTTACTGCTCCATTTGCCAGAAGCATGAGGTTACTTTTCTCTGTTATTTACTGTGAGAAATTGGTTGAACACCTGATGGTTGATCTTGCAAAAGTTTAGATCCCCCTGCCCCCATGCATGAGTTCCTTGGTATTAAGAGTCCACCACACTGAAACTCAGTACTTGTTAATTACATATCAGATTTTCCTACTCCAGCCGTGGTTCCCAGGATGGTTTTTTGGGGGGAATATTTTCTCAGAGGAGTCAGGACTCCCTATATTTGCCTGTTTGTCCATCAGTCTTGGGACCTGTGGTTTGTCTTGTATCTTCACCTCTCTTAAGGAAGTTAGAAAAGTGGCTGCATATTGTTTAGCCTTTTGCATGGATGCAGCTGACACTCCTGAAATTCTTATATAGATAACTGAAAATAAATTTTTTAAAAATCCCTCTGCATTGTTTAAAATATATATATATATATAAAACCTTAACAAAGATGTTCTTTAAAAAATAATTATATTTGGTGATATGTGAAGTTTCTTCCTTCTGATGAGTTATATTGTAACTCTGGGCCCATGATCATTATTAATAGTAGAGAATAGTAGCTATTGAAATGTGACAGCTAAATAAGTCTCCAAAAAGATATATAATAAAGCTATCTGTATTATTTTTATTTTTTAAATATTTATTTATTTATGCATATAAGAACTGGGGTACAGGCCAGAGGTACAGTAGGTGAGAGGATTCACCAGAGACAGAGCAGGAAGAGGTAGATGTACTGAAATATAATGCTAAGGGGAGCAGCGGGTAAGACAGGAGAGGTCTGCCTCACCATGTGGGTCACCTATCTGGCCAGGCATCGAACTTGTGCTACAGTGGCTGGAGGTAGCTTCATGGTGCTGTGACTTAACCCCTTGCACCACCAGGGAGGTCCCTATCTGTATTCTTTTAAAAGTGTCTCATGTAACTGGGAATAAATAAGCTTACTTAAATTTTAAAAGACACATGAGGTATTCATAAGAACAGTATAGTTATAATAAAATATTAGAAACTTTGCAATTAATACAAGGATGTTAACAAAGATACATTACTATTCAAGACATATTACTATCAATTGATATATGTCTAATAAATATGTATAACTTAATGACATACATATTCTAGTCAGTGCAATCAGATAAAAAGAAAAAACAGAACTAGAAATAAGTTTATGGAAAAGACTAAAGTGTCAACAGCAGTAGAATATTACCATATAACTATGAACTAAAAATAACCAGTATATTATTTTCAGGAGTAGACTATTTAAGTGATTCTAGCTCAGGAAAATTCTAAGCAATGTACCCATATGTTAAAACAAGCAAATATATTGAGTAGGATTGCATGGTATAAAGTCAATATGCCAAATTACATTGCTGGAGGAGCAATAAACAATTAAGGATAGAAAACCAAAAGGTAAATGATCAATATGTAAAATATATTATTCTTAGGAATAGATTTAACAAGTCATACACAAAACCTCTATATTGAAAACTACAAGAAATACATTGAAGAAGATTTTAATGAACAAGGAATTATTCCATGGTAGTGAATTAGAAGACACAAAGGCCAATTTTCTCTAAGCTGATTTATAGATTAAACATTGTTTCTCTGTCAAAATTCTTACTGACCTTTTTCCTCCCATAAGTTGGTGGGGTGATTGTTAAATTCACGAGTAATTGTAGAATTTAAAATAATCAAAGTAAAATAAAAAAAAATTTGAAGAACTGCTAAATTTGTAGTTCTTAATTTCAGTAATCAATATTGCATTAGCATAAGAAGAGACAAAGCTATGGAAGAAGAAAGGGGATGGTAATTATTCCAACATATATGTCTCTATTTTCTTTAAGGTCTTCAAAGCAATTCAGAAAGAAAATTCTTTGAAAAATGTATTGTGAACAACTATAGACCAGGGAGAAAAATAATTTTGATTCTCAACTTTCATCACATTAAATATGAATTTAAGACTGATTATAAGATTAATCAAAAAAGCTAACTTGAACTTTTTAAACAAAACTTGATATTTTTGTATTCTTGTGGTAAGAAAATAATTTTGAAATAAAAATACTAATTAAAAAGGAATAAAAGTGACACTTTGAACCTTAAGAAGCAAACATTTCTCCACATTAAATAATGCCATTGAAACAATAAAAAGTTATAGTCTCAGTAAAATATTGGCAGTGAATGTATTAAAAAATCAATAAACAGAGTATAAAGAGACTCACTAAATATTGGTAATTAAAACAATGTAAGAAAAATGGGTGAGATATTTGGACAAACATTTTATATAAAAAAAATTCAAATGGCCTACTAGTCCTTGAAAAGTTTCTCAAAATCATTAGTCATCACGCATAAGCAATCTTCACATGAAATTATCTTCTTTAAAATGGCAGAAATTAAAACAATTGACAACACAACATTTTTTCAAGTATGTAGAAAAATTAAAATTCTCATGCATGCTTTTTGGAATATAAAATAGTATAATCACTTTGGAAAATAGCTAAACTTTTAAAAAATAATTTTCTTACACCTGTGCTATCCCAGGTATTGCTCAAAGAGAAGTAAAAGTATGTGTTTAAAAAATTTGTATAGGGACAATGAGAGTACTTCAATTTAAAATAACCCTAATTTTAAAACAACCAAAAGAGGAATGAATAAAGAATACCACTCAACAACAAAAAGGAATAAGCTACTGATTCATGAAGCAATATAGGTGAATATCACAGGGACAATGCTGAGCCATACTCAAAGATTTATACAATATTATTCCATTCACATGAAATTTTAAAAAAAAAGACACAAGCAAATATAACATATGCTATTTAAAATCAAAACAGATTTTGTCATGGAGAGCAGATGTTGATATTGATTGGAAAAGGACATGAGAGTACTTTCTGGAATGATGGAAATATCTGTTATCTTAACTGCAGTGTATGTTACATTGGTATGCATTCTTAAAGTCTCCTAAAAGTTGATAAATAAGACCTGGACATTTCATTGTATACAAATTATATTGCAATATGAAAATAGTGTAGCAATTAAAGGTGAAAAATTATTTACAAAATAGACAAAAGAAATGTAAGGTATTACTGGCCCTACAATACATATAAAGTTGCAAAGTCTCCTTTCTGTTAAGATCAATGTAAATGGAAGCTTCTCTGAGGTAGATGTCTTTCATATTTCAGGTGGACAAATTTAAATTTGATTAGCCAAGGCAAGACTGACAAGACTGTGGGGGTAAAAACATTTATTTCATATATTGCAAGTAAGCAGTGGTATAATACCTATACAGGGAATTTGGATGAATCTTGTGAAACACATTTGCTTTTGGCCCTTTTCCCAGCAATTTCATTTCTAGGCCTTTACCCTGCAGATATAAGTCTACTAAATTGAAAACAAACAAACAATGACATAATATTAGCACAAGAACACATGCACAAATTTATTTGCAAGATCGATTTGAATAGAGAATATGTTGGAAAAATCTAACAGTATATATGGGTTATTGACTGGGAAAATTAGATATATTCTATGCACTGGGGTACTATGCAGTTACAGAAAATAAAAGAATCTCTGAATTTACAATGTAATGCTTTCTAGGCTACATTTTTAAAAAAATAAAGTGTAACAGAATATATGATGTATTACTATTTTATGTAAGAAATAAAATAGGGCTATAAAAATTTATATATGAACAATAAAGTTTTGAAACTAAGTGAAAATAACTACTTAAAGGCAGAGAGTTGAAAGTGATAAACAAGTAGAATAAGTTTATTTTTCTGAATATACTTTTCCTCATAGTTTTTAATTTTGAACAATGTTATTATTTTAGCATTATGTCAAATTTGTTAACTGGAATAATAAACAATTGAGTAAATATATTGATATTCTTACCAACAATTGTTTTAATTTTGTTGAAGAGAGATGAAAATATAGGTTGGAGAAAGGGCAGGAGAAAAAGAATGATATTGAACCATGATCTTGAACTGAATTGAAAAGCATTGGGATCAAGCCATAAATAAAAGAACTGGAAGTTGAATCCTCATTTGCAGTGAACATATTTTATAACAATTCTAAAACTCATTAATAAAAGAGAAAGAAACAAAATCACTACTTGTTTAAAGGACTGGTTTGTTTTCAATATCAAAGTAAACTGGAATTTCTAATTGTCCAACAAAGAGAATTCTTTGAGGTAAATGGAGAGCTGCCACAAACACACAGGTGTCAGATTAAATAATTCTGCCTGGTTCAACTATGAGATTCAAAATGAATAATGACAAAAATGGGTTGTAACATAAGGATTTAAAAAGGGAATAAAATGCATATTTATAATGATTTCCTATTTATGAACATTCATAATAAACCTTTATTTCCAATATTAAGGTATACTAACACAAACTCACTTGGAAATTGTTAAAATTGTGTCACAACCCTTTCTGCAAATTATGGATAGGGTGATGTGTATCTGTTTTAATTTTAAGGGCAAAGCTGACTGTTGCCTTTTCAAGGTCATGTCATTGTACATGATGTACTGTCAAATAAAATTTGTGATATTGCAAATGCAAAAAAAGTAATATCTTGCACCTGTTTTTGCTTAAAACATCATGCCTTCCTATTGTAATTTCAATGAAATCTAAACCATTTACCAATTTCTACAAGACTGATTGAATTGGCCTTCCCACTCTCTCCACTGTCTTTGCTGTATTCACACCATTCTTTGTCATGTAGTAAACAGCCCAAGCTCATTCCTACCTCAGAAGCTACATGATTTTTAACACCATCTACAATGATTTTTTTCTCCAGGTACTTTCATGACTTTTTAAAAATAATTTTAGGTTGCCAAATTATTTTCTTGACTATCTCATATCCTCAATTCCTTTATCCTTCTCATTAGACTATCAATATTATAAGTCTTTCCGAGAACTTTAAAAATTTGTCAATATACTTTTGTATTTGTTCATTTGTTTAGTATCTTTTTCTTCCATTCTGTTTTCCTTACAGAATGCTGTACTCACTATCATTTCTCTAGGACCTAGTATGGTATAGCACATTTTTGGGTATCAGTATAGATTTTTTAAAAAATATAACAATGAACTGATGATAGTTACTAATATTAACTCATGATTCAGTGTGTGTTTTCTTTACAAATTTATTTAATTAACTTTTATTTTGGGGCCTCCCTGGTGGCGCAGGGGGTTTAGCAACTAACTATGAAGCAAACCACAGCCACTGCAGCACGAGTTCGATCCCTGCTGCCAGCAAGGGAGGGGACCCACATGGCACAGCAGACCTCTCCTGCTGTGCCCGCTGCTCCCCTCAGCAGTGTGTTTTAGTCAGTCTGCCTGTTCTGCTCCCCACTCTGTCTGGTGAATCCTCTCACCTCCCTGGACGCTGGCCTGTACCCCAGCTCTTGTATGTATAAATAAATAAATCTTTAAAAAAATAAATAAATAAAAATAAACTTTTATTAAGCAGTTTCAATAAGCACTTTTATTCAATACATATATTGGACATAGGTTTTCTGCTGGTGTTCCAGAATTCAAAACTTAAACAAATGTTCAGGAGACATTTCCAGCTTGAATCTATAAAGCATTATCTAAAGATAGGTGAGTCACTAGGATTTAGTTTGCATAAGTAATGCAACTTTTTCTTATGGGAAGTGTAGGATAATTGTGTTAAGTAGAAAGCCATTAACTAGATACACTTAGTAAAAAAAAAAAAAAAGCCCTAAAAGGAAGACATTCTTAATAAAGCTTAGAGGTTAACATTCTTTCTTCAGAAGGTGTAAATCTTGGCATTTCTCATTCAATTATGTCTTTACAAATCAGCTTATATCTGAATTCTAGAAAGACAGGTAAAACAAGTTAAAAATGATGCAACTATTTGCATCATGACAAACTTCATGCAATGTTGGGGTCAGGAGCAGTTTCATTTGGGTAAATGTCAGAAAGGTAGTGATAGACACTTGCTTCAATCAAGGTATGTTCATATACAGAGGCACTTGGCAGGTGGATGAATAAAAAACATATGTCTATCTGGAAACAGGCATCTCACATCAGAGGAAGAAGAGAAATTTAATGCTTCTACTTATGGGACTCATCAGCAACACCAAAAGGTAAGAAAGAAAACTTTAAGGGACTAATATTTGTAATAGTGGGTGGAAAAAGAGAAATTTTACTTAACACCATTAGACTGTTTCTACTTCCAGATTAGTATGGCACAGGATTATAACAATCCATGGTTACAAGTTATTCACAGACTAATTTATCTACTAGTATGTAAAAACATTTTAAAGTTAAAAATACACAAGTTTTTGGCGAGCCCTCAAATATTCTAATAACCAGGTATTAATTAGCCTTTAAGAGAGGGTTTAGTGAAAGTAAATGAAAAAAGACTGAAAAATAAGGCATGACTGGGGAAGTCCAGAAGGACCATTATCATAACTAAAGACTATTATTTGTCTCAAAAGAAATAAAATGAATTATTGGGTAGTTGAATCCTTTGTAACTAGAATTTTTACCAGACAATAAAATGATTCATTTTCTTATAAATGTACCTCATCCATCAGGGTCAGCAAAGATCATATAGAAAAAATAGTGACCTTTAGTTTGAAAAGAAAAATAATAAAAAGAAAATTATATACAAAAACAAAACATAACAATGTGCTAAAAAGTGCTCACAAAAATTAGTAATGATTTAGAAAAATGTTATAATTTAGCCCTTCTGTTATTTTGATATCTACAGATTAATTTTCTTCAGATTAATTAATTTTCTTGACAAATAAAGTCATTAATTTGCCTCAATATTTGCTTTATGAACTTTCAACTTGCAGGAAATTATAAAAGTATAGGATTAATTTAACATATTAATATTTGTTAGTTATTAGAGTAATAATATTTCATATTACAAATTGGAAAAGGCAGAAAATATTTCCAAAATAAGTACTTCCAATTTTTTTCTATAAAATATACACATACAAGAGAAATTAAGTTTTGTCTGTAGCATAGTCTGCATTCACTTAAAATCAACTTGCATAACAAAATTTTTATAATTTCTATTCTTATCAATAGTCTGTAGAGGCTAAAATTATGTAGCATTCTAGGAAAATTCCTAAAGATGTTCTTTCTGTATCATAATTCTTTGGCTCATTAAACAAATTTATTAATTACAAATTTCATTGTAGCAGTAGGGATTATTAGATTCAGTATTTTTCTTTCTTTTGATCAGGAGGTGTTAGACTGTATTGCCTGAAGTGGTACCATTTGTTTTCTGTGAAATATGGTTAGCGTCACCTTACTTTTTTATTAAGTGTATATTTATAACCTTTAGAAGCAAATGTACTCTGTCCACATGGCTAGCGTTTATTGTTTTATGTTCTGCACGCAAAGCTGCTTTTCTTAATAATAAGAAACAGCTGTTGTAAGCACAACAATGAATGTAATGGGTCATACATGCCTAAATTAGATACAAGGGGAGCCAAGCAGGGCTCCACTCTTTAATTCTGTCTCACTCTTCCATGATTGATGCACTCTAAAAAGAGCAGTTATACACTGTGTTGAGATTTAACAGATGTGAAAAGGAACCCATTCCAGTGTACATTTGTTAGGCAGCTGTGTTTTACACCAGCAGTGATTACAATGGCGAATAAATGTTTCCATGACAGTAAGACTGACAGAACTTACACACCACGAAACGAAGGTAAAATAATGGAAAATATTAGTGGAGTCTGCAAATGCAATCAATCATTTCTAGGGTATAAATATGAATATAGAAGTGAATGCACAAAGTTGGATATCAGTGAATTGATTTGTCTCTAGTATCAGTTTATATAGATTACTTGTTATATTTAAAACTCAAGTCTTTGCATAAATGATAATTGAGTTACTGAACTATGTATGGTGGTGGTTGTAAGACATATGGAGCTGTGTATATTTTGAGGAAAATAGAAATAAACTTAGAATTTGTGGCATGTGGCACATAAAGATAGCCAAAAATTTTGATTCTATTTTAACCTGTTTTCATGGATTTAAAAGTCATCTTTTTGGATTATGTATTCCATATTTTAAACTTTATATGTTCATACTAATAAAAATATGACAGAATGAAGTCATTTCTGAAGAAAATATCTACTTTAGAAAGAGGCATATACTATACATAAAATAAAGTCTACAGGGGTCTTATACACCTTGGTTTCAAAGAATTTACTATTAATAATATAGAGCTTTTCTTCATTGGTTACAATGAATAATGTTTCACTGAACATGGACGTGCATATATATCATCAATATTCTGTTTTCAATTGTTTTGGATAAATACATGAAAATAGGATTGCTGAATTGTGTAGTAGTTCTATTTTTAGCCCTCTAAAGAATCTCCATATTATTTTCCATAGTGGCTCTACATTTTGCATTTACAAAAGCATTTAAGGGTTCTAATTTTTCCATACTCTTGTCATCATGTAGTATTTTCTGTTTTTGTTTTTTAATAATGACTATCCTAACATAGGAGGGATATTCCATTGCAACTTAATATGCATTTTCATGATAGTGATTTTGAACATTCTTCATATATTTATTGGCCACTTTATGTCAAACTAAATATTATCAATAAATGAGTAGAGTAAGAAAATCACATTTATGTATATGTATATATGGTGGAATATTATTTAGTCTTAAAAAGAAGGAAGTGTGGTCACAATGCTACAATGTAGATGAAACTCAAAACTTGACAACATTATGCTATGAATGAAGTTAATGAGTGAAATAATCCAGAACAAATTCTTCATAATTCTACCTATATGGGTTGTTTAAAGTAGTCAAACTCATAGAAGCAAAAAGTCGAATGATAGATAGGGACATGGGGGGATAATGGGTAACAACGAATTGCTGTTCAATAATATATGGAGAGTTTCAAGATGAAAGCAAGATAAAACCTTATTGAAATCTACAACAATTGGCAAATAGTAAACAATACTGTACTGTATGCTTAAAAAAATACTAAGAGACATAATTTCATTTATTTTTTTTAACCACAAAAAATGTAGGATATAGGAAAAGGATGTAGCTTTATATACATTTTCATTTACACAGTTACAGCAGGTCATTCTTTTAGCTTTATAAAATGTTTTCAAATGTATATTTCATAGTGTATCAATTTGCTTTCATTGATATTTCACATACAGGTGCTTAGCAATCTGGAGATTGAAAGCCCATGATAAAAATTCTGGCAAATTCAGTCCTTTGTGAGGACATTTTTTCTTGCCTGTATAGTGCTGCTTTCTCCTTTCTTCTGTGGGTTTTTCTTCCACTTCTTGTAAGAACAACAGTTCTACCAGATTAGGGTCTTACTATTAACAATCTTTTAAAATCTTAATTACCCCTTTAGAGATCCTATCTCTAAATACAGTTTCATTATTGAGGTAGGACTTTAATGTGTTAATTTTATTTAAAAAGTTATGTCTATGTTTTTGAAGGAAATTAGAATATAATTCTATTGTCAGTATATTTCTAAGTTTGGTATCAGCATTATCATCTTATAAAATGAGTTGTTTCTTGGACTCCCTAATGACACAGGGGTTAAAGTTTCAGGGCTATCAAGTTATTTTGGCTAACATGATACAGTTATCCTGAATACAACAGAAAATGCTCTATACATTTCCTGAGAAGAGGATGGAAAGTCTTGGGTAATGTTTACATTTCTTTCATCTCCTCTAACTTAAATACAAAGATATAAAATTAACAATATTAGCACTTTTGATAAATGATAAGGTACTAGAAGAAACAATTTATTGTTTTGTGTGTGTGTGTATATTTTCATGTTGGCTTATACCTATATAAAAATATTCATATGAAGAGTACAAATATTTGTAATTATTAGTGCCCTCATCTCTGCAATTGGTCACATTATCATAGCCGGTATTTATAACTAACTTCTTCCATCATTTATTATATATTCTTTTGCCCTTAGCAATTACCATACCTAGCTGCAGTCTTTGCTGATGAGGTGACCCAAACCTTCATTCCTGATATATAAGGGCACAGATACAATGTGAGGACAGAGAATATAGTTGGTCATATACAAACTGCATGTTTAAGTCACCCAGTCTGTGTAGTATACTTAATATGGCAGCCCTAGGAGACTAATATTTGCTATGTGGTATTGTTTGGCAAATATCCCAGGCTGGGTAGGTTCACCATTGGTTCTAACAGTTTAAAAGAGAACTTTGGAGCCCTTCACATCAACTTCACAGGCTTTAATAGTAAGCAAGGGAAACAAGCAAGCAGGGAGATAGCAACTTGAACCCCCAACCCCCAAGGTGATGTTACCTTTTTACCCCCTCTCTCCTAAGCACAGGTTTGCATACTTGCACATGTGCACACACCCATGCTGTAGGTGCCCATGATCAGGCATATGTACCTTCTGCATTAACACCATCAATGACACAAGTGATAGTCACAGAGGCTAGTGGTGTAAAAAGCCTGATTAACTCATTTACCCTACAGGTAGTATTATTATACTTTACCTATCCTATAAAATACGCAAGTTAATATTATTTTATCAGCTTAAATAGTCAAATGTCTTTGAAGGAAATTAAAAGAAGAGAAATACTTATTGTCCGTGTGTTTACATTTCCAATGATTTTCTGTCCTTTCCATATTTGAGTTTTCCTCTGAGATGATTGACCTTCAACCAGACTTTCTTTGGACTTATACACTGTTCAGGTTCCAGCAGACAAATTTTCTGAATTCTCACTTTTTAAGGGCACTTCTTGCTAGATATAGAATTCCAGATTGACAAGATGTTGCTGTCATGTATTTCATTTTAGTTTTTGTAATGGAAACATAGGGGCTCTTAAGTTAATAGTGCTATACTTTTCTTACCAAAGCACCAAGTAATTCCTTCCTTGTTGTCATTATTCAAATATATGAGTTACTTTTTAAGGCAATTATTGATTTATTTGCCAATTCTACAAAGTTAACATTAAATGCATATGCTATTTATTTTTGAAGTACAAAAATCAACTTCTATGAGTTTTGTTTATTTCTGTTTGGAGTCTGAAACACTGATAATTACATCTTGGTAGCTGAAAAGAGTGTCCAAGAACTGACAGTGGCTATATTAGACTTCATTACCAGGATATTTCCTGCATAGCCAGAAGTTTCAGGAAACTTTTATTGAAACTGAATCAAGATTATTTTCTAAATTTGATCATTACAGCAGTTAATCAGCAGTTAATACGTGTTTGTGAGAACTGGATCAGCTCTTGAAAGATAAGAAAATGTAATTGAAAAATATTATGAGGGACTAAGTACTATGAAGACCTATCAGCATTCTGACTGCACTAGAGGATATTTTTCACGGATATGATATAATTCTAATTTATCATACTTGAAACAAGTCTCATTCTAAATATAGGAATGTAGTTAGTTGGCAATTTATCAGATTTACTGAAAAACAACAAAAAAATGAGTAGTGAACAGTATAAATGAAAGGCTCTTTTGGTAGTCTTATTGCTCTGTAACAGAGCAATTGTGATGTTTAGTGTGATGATGCTATTTTCTACACCGAGGTAGAATTTAATTGCTATAACTGGCTAAGTATAACTTATTAGGTTGAAGTCTAATAAACATGTTTGTTTTGTGAAAATATTCCCATATCTTTGATCCAATAGGAAGATGAAATATCTTATTATAATGGTGTAGTGGAGGGGAGGGTTTACTTATATTTAGGAATGTGTGTTGCATCAGCTGCACTTCAATTAGGAAAGCACAATCACTAAGATGATTATGGATTAGGACATTTATTATGGGAATTGAAATTTGACCAACTGTAGTTGAAAATAGAGAAAAGTGTTTGAAAGAAGAATAAAACAATGAGGGGGAAAGTACTTATCTACTTGGAAAAGGAGAAAGAGTTGGGACTTGCAGGGAAGCATGGAAACCACAAAGGACTATATCCAACCGCTTGATAATTAAAGAGGGGGATTGGTGTGGAAGCCCAAGAAAGGTGTCAAGTCTTCAAGACTAGGGCCTCTCTAAGATTGAAGCAAAGTGTATGGTTTTGAACTTGTTCCACACATGGTGCCACTTGGAAGAATCAGATGAGAAGTAGAGCATGCTGAAGACAAATTGGAACTCACTGTTAGCTCTGCATCTGCTTCCTATCATCTCTAACTAACAATCACTTTCAGAGCATAATGATTGCCACTTCATTTTTTGTATTTTCAATTTCATGTAAATTTAATTTTGTCTAACTTTATGTTCACTCTTGAGAGGAAGAACAGTTAGAGAAAACAATTTTTGGAAACACCAAGTTAACAATAGAACAATGTAGCACACAGGAGATGGTTAACTTCTGGGAAGAGTGTTGAGGCGATGCCAAAAATTAATTCGAGTGCACATTGAAAACACAGTCACTGCGAGGTCAATAGTAAAAATTGTTGAATTCAAACACAAGGACAGTAAGAAAAAAGTTAATGGGAAAAATCTCAGGTAAGAGATAGCAGATGCCCCAAGTAAAGGAATTAGGTCAGTGTGAGAGACTTCAGGTATATTTCTATGAATAGCTTTTTATATTATGAAATCTTTTAGAAGGTATTGCTTGAAATATCAATTTATAGAATTTTAGGCTGCTTTCTAAGTTCATTCTTTCCTATTCTTCACTAAATATGCAGTTGACTCTTGAACAACATGGTTTTAACTCTGTGTCCACTTAATAAACAGATTTTCTTGTAAACAGGTGATATAAATTTATGATATCAATATATTACAATGCTGTAAATGCATTTTCTCTTCTTCATAACAGTATTTTTTTAAAGATTTATTTATATGCATATAAGAGCAGGGGTACAGGCTAGAGTCATGGGAGGTGAGAGGATTCACCAGAGACAGAGGGGGGAGCAGAACAGGAAGATCTACTGAAATACACTGCTGAGGAGAGCAGCAGGCAAGGCTGGTGGGGTCTGCTGCACCATGTGGTTCCCCTCCCAGGCTAGGGATCAGACTAGTTTTTCTGTGCTGGGAATGCTTCACAGTATGGCACTCAACCCTCTGTGCCACCCGAGAGGCCCTCTTCTTTATAACAGTATTTATATAAACTGAGTTTCTTTATAATAGTATTTTATACATCAATGTAAGAATATTGTGCATGATGAATATAATATATAAAATATATAATAATCTAATGTTTATGTTGTCAGCAAGGCTTCTTTTTACCACCTATTATTAGTTAAGTTTTGGGGATGTCAGAAGTTTTGAGTGAATTTTCAACTGCATAGGAGTCACTGTAGTTCAACCTCCACTTTGTTCAAGGGTCAACTGTATGTGTGTTCATGGCTTCATTACTTTTCCTTTGTAAGAATTATCTCTTTGTATTTGCAAACATCTCTAGGCAAATTTAAGTTACCTGAACATGTTTTCTTAATTATATAATGGTACAATTTTTCCCCTTAATATTATATTTGTGAGATTTATTCATGTTGTTATAGACTTCAGTTTGCCCATTTTTATTGTTGCATCATATTCTACTGCAAAAACATTACAAATAAAATTATTATGCTGTTAGTGGACATTTCCAAGATTTAACTGTTGTACATAATGAGCATTCTTGAACATTTATACCATTGCCTTATACATTCTTGCATCTTCACCTTGGCAAGTATGAATCTTTTACCTGGATATATACTTAACGTGGATTTGATGGGGAGAAGAAATGTTTATATTTATTTGTTTATATCTATTTTTAGTCAATCTAAATAATGTAAACTGATGTTTCTCCCTAGTTTTAATTAAATTTTCCTAATAAATTAACTTGCAGAACTTCTGATATAAAACTACCTAGTAGACCTCAGATAAACTCATCTTAGTCACGATGCATTAAATGTTTTAGAGACTGTACAACTTCAATAGTTCTAAAAGGGAGAAAGTAAATAATAGAAAGTTCAAGAACAGAATGTATTATTTTAATTAAAAATATAGTCTCAATTTTTTATTTAGTTGTAGCTGCTCATAGATGAAAAACAAAGTCTAAATAATTTAGTAAATTAGAACCAAAAATAGATGAAAGAGTTCTTTTGTAAGATTAAAAATTGCTGAGTATTCTTTTGTTCCCTACTTGGCTCTGGAAAATTAAAGTTTAAATAAAATTTGAATAATATTGAAAAGTAAAATTTATAATTGCATTCTTAATTCCCATAGTCTGTGATAGTGACCTGCGCAATGCAATCAGCTCAAATTTACTACATTAGGTTATATGCTAATAAATTTAAGAGTTAATACACGTCAGACCATTCAAAGTTTCCAATATTGGAAGACTATTGTCAGGCTCCTCCTTTTGCAAGTTTCTTTTATCTATACATTAAGAAATGTGTAGTTTTCCCATTTCCAGCTAACCCTTGTACTCTTAGCAAGGGGGTGTTCTCAGGTTAGGGAGATTATCTTTGCAATTCAGACTCTTCAATTCAATTCACTCTACAGGGATGTGAAAGGTTTGGTTATTTCCTTCACATCTTGCCAAAGTCCTTCTAACAGAGCCATTTCTTTGTCAAATCAGATATTCCTCCAAATATAAAAGTACCTTGTGTCTACTACGCTCTGTTCAATATATTAACTTGCTATTATTCCTGCTGTTACACAGTACCACTAATTGAGTGGCTTAAACAGCAGCACTTTTGTCTTACATTTCTGGATACTCAAGAATCCAAGGTAAATATATAGACAGATTAAGTTGCTTCTAAAGACTGTGTGAGAAGGGTCTGTTCCAGGCCATTCTCCAGGCTTTAGAATGGCCATCGGCTTTCTATGTCTCTTCACTATGCATGCCTATTTCTGTTTCCAAATTTCCCTTATATATAAGGACACTAATCATAGTGGATTAAGGCCCATTCTGATGACCTGAATATCAACTAAATACATCTTCAGCGATCATACTTCTGAGTAAGTTCAAATTGTAAAGCACTGGGAATTAAGAATTCATCATGTGAATATTGAGGGGACGGAATTCAACCCATGACACTTAGCTAGAAAGAGTCCTTACGTTTATGAAATTGATTTCAATTAGATTTTGTTTTAGTCACAGATTTTAACAGCACTAAGGAAAGATTATATATAATTATATGCTATATATAAAACATCTATATACACACACATATAATTTGATGTGTTATTATTTTTGGAGAGAGATCTTTGGTAGCAGTCTAATATTGAGATGCCCTCTGGATATTTTTGTTATTATTTAGAATTTATTTGCCATTGCCATTTGAATAAGTTGCTAACCAAATTAATCAAAAACCGGACATTTTAAAAATTAATTGGGCTTTATCCATGAGTTCATTCAGAATTCATATACTTATTTTTTTAAATCTAATTTTAGTATACACTAAGATTCACCAATCTCAAAGTATAGTTATATTTTATCTTATCTCTGCCTTGCTACATGTATGTCCTTATCTCTTCAGTTGGGTTATAGCACCTGTACCAGGTTACCAGCTCATATGTACTGTAATTTCAAATTTTCAAGCCTAGTCTCCCAGTTAAAAATGGATCCCAGGTTGCAGTAGCAGCACTGAGTCCCAGCCACTAGACTACCATGAGTTGATGCCTCAGGAAGCTGCAGCAGGAACTTTGCTGATGCTCAGCCAAGCAAGCAAAGAGAGGCAAATGTGTTTAGAGAAAGAAAAAGTGTTATTGAGGATAAAAAGAATAGAAATAAAGTGGGACTCTCACTTTACTTTTTTATTTATTCCTACAGTGGAATCAGGCCAGGGAGAGGCAAGGAAGTGAAGGAGGGTCATGCCTCAGGGAATACAGGCATTATTTCAATAATTATTCCAAAGCTCCATCAGTCTCTTTGTGATTGGTTAGTAGTTAGTGGTCTCATTCACTCTGCCTTAATGACTCTGTGTCCAGAATTAAGACTTTGTGTTTCTTTTTTTATATATATATATGAAATTTTGTAATTTACATATATTTGACATCAGTTGTAATCCCCATGTATTCCCCATCACCATCTCACCAGTGCACCATCACCTCAGTCCCCCATGCTCCCATCTTCCCTCAACCCTCCCCCTCCCCTCCCCACCAGGTGTCCCCAGTCTGTCCTTGTCTCCTCATTTTTGGTTTTTGTTTCTTTCTTGTTATTATTATTATTATTATTCCTTTCCTTGATCCTTATTTGGTTCCCTTATATTCCTCCTAGGGATGAGACCATCTGGTATTTTTTTTTTTGCCTTCTGACTTGCTTTGCTAAGCATAATCCCCTCCAGATCCATCCATGTTCCCATGAATGAGTCTAGTTTTTCATTTTTGATTGCTGAGTAGTATTCCATCGTGTATATG
>JAGFMF010011752.1:17295719-17313343 GCA_019455555.1 Galemys pyrenaicus | reverse complement strand
TGTTTTTGTTTAGTCTGGTTAGTTCTTTGTGGATCTGTGTGATAAGTCTCTTGTCAGTAATGTTGTGTGCAAAGATTTTCTCCCAGTTGGTGGGTTGTCACTTTGTTTTGGTTAGCATGTCTTTTGCTATACAGAAGCTTTTAAGTTTGATGTAGTCCCAGCTGTTTATCCTCTCTTTCACTATCTTTGCTTTAGGTGTTATATCTCTAAAGATGTCATTGATGTGTATGTCATGTAGGGTTTTGCCTACTTTTTCTTCTAGATATTTTATGGTTTCAGGTCTTATGTCTAAGTCTTAATCCATTTTGAATTGATTTTTGTGCATGGTGAAAGGCAGTATTCTAGTTTCATTCTTTTGCATGCAGCCAGACTTTGTGTTTCAACCCTTATCTTAGCATACTTTATCATCCTGGGTCCAGAGTGCCTAGTACTGGGGTGTTTGACTAGTTCCCTTTGGAATTTGTCACCCTTATCTCTGGAGCCTTCTTTATTCCTCCAAGGCTTTTCCTATTCTATTCTGACCCTAATTGCTTCCTGCTTGCCCTATGACTCATCATTCTCCACCCTGGGGTGCTGGGCAACCTTCCATATACTACCCCTGTCTACTGCAGCTATGAAAACCCATATCACACCACCTGAATAGGGTGTTTGAAGAGCCATTACATGGATGTATTTGAGGACCTTTCTATACCAATAGACAATACTCTGATTCATCAACAGCGTGTATAAGAATTCAGCTCAATCCTGACACTTACTTCTCAGAGATAGCAGCAAATTCTACAGGTTAAGAAGTCAGTCTCTCAGAACTGATTTTTCACTTCAGACACTGTACACAGCCTTTAGCTGTGCTTCTGACTGATTATAGATCAAAAATTCTTAGGGGACCTTACCTGGATCTGATTAATTTGTAAGAGCAATATAAAGAACTCAGAAAACCCATCTACCTGATCACGGATATATTACAAAGCATATGACTCAGGAACAACTAGATGGAATAAATTATTAGGGTAGGACATGGAGAAATGATGCAAAGTTTTATGACCTATCTGGGCACTTCATTCTTTCCAAATATTCACATGTTTACCAAAGCAGAAATTCTTCAAAGAACCTCTTTTTGGACTTCTAGCAAGATTTCATTATATATGGATGGTTGATTAAATCATTGGGCATTGACAACTGAACTCAACCTCTAGTTCTTGTTCTCTCCAAGGAAATCATAAGACTGAAATGAAAGTCCCACTGTAACAGGGTGGTCCCTAAGAAAGGGGGAGATTTCAGGTTCTCTGGCCCACACAAAGGAGGGTGGAGCTAAGCAGAGAGGAGGGGGAGCTGGAGAGGAGATTGAAGAAGTAAGGAAGCAAGATGGAGAGCAAGGAAACCTGGAGGAGGCACATGGAACAGAGAGACATGTGAAGAAGCTGTGCTTGCTTCTTGGTCCTGGTTTGGTTATAACAGATGTGGGTGAGAGACATGTGGTAGCTTTTATCTTGGTTCTGATTTGACTCTTTTCTTCCCAGCCTTGCCTGACTGTTTAAGACCCTATTCTATGGTTTTCCACTGGAAGGTACTTCAGATTTGTGGTGGGCTTTTGGGCCTTCTGTAGGCCAATCCTGTTTAGTTAGACATTTACCCACAGAGGATGTGTAACCTTGAGTGCTTGATTTAAAAGCATTCTTTGTCTTTTCTGTATTGTTTACTAATTGTATTAAAGTCCCTTTTCATTAAAGGTCTTTTATGTTTTGTCTTAATGTGGTGGATGGCAGAACCTATTTAGAGTGGGCAGGTTTGGGGGTTTTGGAGTGTCCCTCTCCCTGTCCTATAATACCATCATCCATTCATGTTGGTTTCCTGGCAACCACATTTCATGCTTTGTTTTTTCCTCAATGTTATTTTTCATTAACATAACAAGAGACATTTTTATCACTCTCAACACTTAGTAAATTTCAAGGCTTTGGGAGTTTCTGCCAAGAACTGTGGAAAAAGACCACATATGTATAAATATATCTTTTGGTCATTTGAATGTTATAAATAGTTATAAATCATGTCTTTTTGGAGTTGTTGGGTTCGGAGAATGGGGTCTTTGGGTTCACTCTGGGAAAGGTTTCACCAGAGCTCCCCTTTCACTAGCACTGGCGAGTTCCCAGGCAAGTTTCTCCATAACACAAAGACATTAGTTATATCCAAAAAGACAGGTTTATTATAAAAGGGAGAGAAGAATAAAGGACACTTGAATAGACACAAATGGTCAGAAAGGGCTGCCCTGAAAGGTTCAGGTATGCTAAGAGAGAGAGAGGCCTGCTTGGTTGCAGGCTGGAGACCTAGATGAGAGCTGCCTCTGCTGAGAGAGGTCAGTGAAGAGAAGCCCCTGCATGGTACAGGTTATGGGCAGGCAGGAGGCTGCTGCTCTGTGGAGGGAGAGAGTTGGGGAAAAGGAGCACCTGCATAGGCACAGGTGGGCAGAAGCACTGCTGCCCCCTGTTTGCACAGACAGTGCACTGATAAAGACTTCTCTTTGGGTGAGGTTCACTCCTTCAAGGAGTGGTTTATTTGTTGTTGACTTTGAATAAACTATGTAGAATTTGAAAGGGGCCAGATTTAAGCAGTCTGATACCTGCTTGGGTCTCCTGCTTTGTGATCCAGGCATTGGTGCCTAAGGATATTAGTTCTATAGCTGGGTTAATTGCTATGTTAATCACTTCTGCCCCACCTCTGGCTCTTAGCATTGTGTAAGCCAGGTTTCTGATCTTGCAGAGCCTCCTTTACAGTTTTTCTATCCTCATCTTTCCATCAATAATATCTCCATGAGACAGTTTCCTCAATTCTTGGGCTTTGATTCTTGTGCTCGGTCATCCCATTTCCTCATGTGAAGCTGAAAAAAACAGTCTAGGCTACAATGACTCTCCTAAACTCAGATGCATGCAATGCCTGACTCTTAAAATCATATGACTAACTTGTTAAGGAAGGGAAAGGGAAATAATAAAAAAGGAGAAAAAGGAAGAGAAGTAAGTCATTAAATTTGATCTTTTATACCAGTTTTTGAAAAGATTTACAGTAAAAGTCAGAACAAGATTCTGAAACATCTAGTCATCAAATAACCTTACATGTATTGTCACTTCCTATATAGCAGTGATACTGTAACTTCAGGTTTTCAGGCCTAGTCTTCTAGCCAGGAATGGACCCCATGCTGCAGTGGCAGCGCTGGGTCCCAGCCACTAGATCACCACGTGTTAGTGTCTCACGAAGTTGCAGAAGGAACTCCACGGACACGCAGGCAAGGAGAGGAAGATTTGTTTAGAAAAAGAAAAAGTTTATTGAGAAAAAAAGGAACAGAAATAAAGTGGGACTCCCAGGCCAGTGGAGCCAGGCCAGGGAGGGACAAGAGAGCTGAAGTGCAGCTGAACTTCAGGGAATATATACCTCCTTTCCCTAGCCACTCCAAAGCTCCTCTAGTCTCCTTGTGATTGGTTGTTTCTAGGTGGTCTTACTCACTCTACATTTCCCTTATTACTCCTTTGATCTTGAAATATCCTTAGTTTGCTAGTTCCTCTTGGAATTTTATCTCATCTCTGGATCTTCCCTTATCTTATCTCTCTTGGCATCCTTATCTCCAAAATCTAGTTCTTCCAAGGCCCCACCTGTCCTCTCCATAAAATGCCTAGTCATTTCTAACTTGCCCTTGCCTGACCTAGGCCTCATTAGACCTAGAAAAATTCAATTGCTTACTTTACTTGTAGAATTTATAGTGAGAGATAAAAAACACATATTGAAAAAAAAAGAACAGGTTTTGGTGATTTTCCTGGACAGCATACATTTATTAACTTTAAATATATTAGCTTCTTATGAATATTGAGTGTATGTGTATTTGTGTTGTTAATTAAATAATATGCAAAGTTGGGCACCAAACTGTTACAGGGCAACCCTAATATAAAATGGGTTTCCTTGACTGGGTTTTCACCTGTGTGCCTAGAAGACTTTTATAATAAGCCTTAACTTTAGGCACACACAACAAAAGTCATTAAAGGGTTTTATTTTACAAAAGAAGGGTAATAAAGTAGAAATATCACCAAGAAAAGAAAGGGATATAAATTCGTAAATATTTTCCGAGCTGGAATGCAATGGCGTCTTGAGAGCTGGCTCTGAGTCAAGGGAGATAGCTCCAAAGGAAGAGAGAGCCAAAGGTTCACCTCTGTGGTTTCATAGCCAGCCTGGCTGCTTAACTCCACCCTCAAGTCCCAGTGATCCACTCTTCAATAATCATATTATTAAATTTGTGGTTCTGAAACACTGGTAGTCTAAAGTGGGGGTTAAAGTCCATAAACCTATCTGTGTAATCCATTCAAAACTACCTTTCCCCCTAACAATTCCATTTAGTTACCTGAGTGGGTTTCATAAGAGAAACAGAGTAATTATAAAATCTTATATTAAGGGTTTGTTATACACCACACATTTTTATAGCGCTCTCTCTCTCTATGTGTGTATATATATATATAAATATAAATATAATATATATAAATATATATAAATATAAATATATATACATATATATAATTGTTTATATATATGTATATATATAAAAGATTCATCCTCATGACAACCTCTCAGCTCAAGTTGTATCTTGATATGCTATTATAGATGAAGGAACAGATGCAAATTCATTTAAGTGAGTACTTCTACTTCTGGGAAGAGGTAGTACACACAATTTTCTCTGTTCTTACATCAAGTACAACTAAAACTTATGGTCATTGTATATTAAACAAGCAGAAGAATTTAAAGGTGAAGAGAATGACCAGACTAGAGACTTTGGGATTTGATAAATGACATGGTGTTTGAATTTCTAGGGATTTTCTTTTGACTTCACATCCCAGACATAGAGATGAAGAAGCCAAGAATCCAGAAATGCCAACAAGCAGAAACAAAAAAATTCTACCAGAGTCATCTATCTTTAGTCAAAGGTCCAGGAAACTTACAAAAACAACAGAAAGTAAAATGCATCCCCCACTACGTGCATGTTAGCAAAGACCTAATGGTGACTGTAACATCACAACCCAACTCATAATGGATCACATACCTAAATGTAAATCACAAAACTATAAAAAAAATTTTAGTAAATGACATAGGAGAAAATATTTGAGATCCAGGAATAGACAAAGAGCGCTTAAGGATGAAACTAAACCAAACCAAAACAATAATAATAATAATCAACAGAAGGAAAGATTAGTAAATTAGAATTCAAAGAAAATTAAAAGCTTTTGCTTTGGAAAAATCCTGCTAAAAGTATGAAAAGATAAGCTATACATTGGGATAAAGTAATGGCAAAATACATGTATCTGACTAAGGCCTGTTCTCTAGAATATACAAAGAACTCTCTAAACTCAATAGGAAGATAATGCTTTACCCATACAATTTCCAGAATACATACCATTAAATCATAAAGTTTTATACTTCCCTGATATTGGACTGAACTTCAAGGAATAGCTATAAAAAAAGCTAGAAAACTATCATCACACCATCAGAAAATAAAAAAAAAAATTAAAACTTTTGTTGATTAAAAACAAATGTAATCCATAGAGAGAGGCAGTCAGAACAAAGAACTGCCTCCCCTTGCAGTATACTTTCAAAAGTGTGGGACCATAGTAATGGATAAGCCTAAAAACTTTATCACTCACTTAACTTTTTTTCATGAAACTTTTAATTTGATTTAATGATAAAATTATAATTAATTTCATTTTAAGGAATTATACAGACTATTTACATGCACTGTGCTAGCCATATTTTCCTAATGATACCAGTAACAATAAGAAGTGATCTAACCTACAAGTTAATGAAGATTAAATGTGTAGGTGTTGATAGGGTGGCTCTTGTCCCAGAAAAAGATTTTCTTTGATAGTCATCTTTTCTCATACCTTTCTCATGCCAATGCTACTTCCAAAGAACAACAAAAAAATGTCTGAAAACAGTACTGGACAAATTTCTTAGCAGTAAAAAGAAAACGATCACTTAGAATCTCCTAGTCTGTTTTGAAAACAAAAGGATGAAACCAAAGTATGTGTCCTTTTTCTGCTGCTACAGGATAATATGTCTTCTATTTTGTCAATTTTATAGTGTCCCTATCCAAGTTGGCAGAAAAGAGCAGCTGGCCCTTTATTTCCTTGATTGCTTTCTTTGGGCGGGAGAGACTTCAACATTACCAAAGAACATGAGGAATATTTTAAAAACAATGGAGTCAAAATTGAGAAATCAGAGTGTATTAGTCAAGGCATTTCAGAGAAACAGAACCAATAGTGTGTGCGTGTGTGTGTGTGTGTGCATATGACTTATTTTCAGGAATTGGCTCTTGTGATTATGGTCCAAAGCCTGCAGGATTGACAGACAGGTAGAGAACACGGGGAGTCAATGCGCAGTTCACGTTCAAAGTCACTCCCTTATATTATTAAGGAGGGGCAGATGTGGCAGATGAAATCCCTTGCTCAAGGGAGGAGGTCTTCTATTCAGGCCTTGGATTGATTTTAAGAAGCTCACCCAATTTAGGAAATGCAATCTTCTTTATTCCAAGTCTACCAATTCAAATGTAACTCTTGGTCATAAACACCCCTGTAACTATATCTATGTACCAGGGCTCCAGACAATGGGCACATGAAATCAGTCATTAAATAGGGCAATTACTTAATGTTAGAGGAGAATATTAATAGTTGAACAAAAAATCCCTACAGGAAATTTCAATTTACTTGAGAAAGCTAAAAAGATTCTGTGAAGGATTAAAAGAAAAAGGAATTTCTATGTATGCAGTTCCTTGTTTGTAGAAGATACACAACAATGTCCAGGAAAGGTGCCCTGGACTACAGATCAAAAATTCTCATTTTTCCATAACAAGTTTAATTTTAACAAATATAGTCACTAGGAGTTTGGAGGTACCCTTGCCTTTCCTACTTTGAGAGATCAAGTCTGATTATCTCTTTGTCCATTAACAAGAATCTTACAGATGAGAGATGCATAGATGATAGTAAACAACAGTAGGGTTATGTATTCCTTAAAAGGATATATAACAATTAGTTGCTTCTTCTTTGGCCATCTTAATGATAATTTTCTGTTCTAGAAATCCATTGCTCTTACCTCAACAGTTACAATGCCTTCCATATGATTTCTGTATCTGTATCATCTTACTGCTTCATTGATTGTTCCAGAACACCAGAAAGGTAGTTTTTATAGATTTAAAAAATGAGAACTATATGCCTATAGAATATTTATATGAATAGGAAATAGAGCAAGAACAAATAATTGGAAAAATTACAGATCTTGGACTCAGGAAGACAGATCTGGAATCTTGGCTCTTTTATAAAGAGTTGACTTCTTTACTTAGATGCTGAATTTCTAAAATTTATAGGTTCTTTATTTGAAGAATTTGGATTTTGCAGGCATGTTGCTTCATGAATTTGTAAGGTCCCCAAGATTAGTCTAGATCTTGGACTGATAGTTAAGAATTTGATTTGTCAACAAACACACATAATATCAAAATACCTACTTAGGTGCGATTATTATTTTTCTCCACAAAATCACTACTTTACAAACATGTTCTTCTCTTTGCAATATTTATTGAACATTCAAATAGGATCTGAGTGCTAAATACTACTGTAGATATTTACACTGAAGGATCTTAATTTATGAGTAAAAGAGTGCCAGTTGGGTTAACTGCCTTATCTGTTTATCATCCTGAGAAAAATATTTCAGCCTGGAATGAGAGCAGAGCTATCTTTAGGGATTTTCCTGTAGGAGTATGTCTTGTGCTATTTGTGGTACTGAGCAGTAATATACTGTGGTTAGTCAAAATGCTTGTGGCTGTCATCAGAGGAAAAGGTGGTATAGAGGAAATTAACTTGTGGCAAGGAAATAATGGTGGCCTGAAACAGGGATTTTATTTTTTGTTTAGACAGTAATTTTCCAAGTCAATAATACCATTTGTGGTGCCATTCATTGTGATTTCATTTCAACATAGTTTCTAATTACAGATGGTATTAATTTCCCGCAGAAGCCACAGACTACAACATATTGCAGGATTATTGAACTATCTCCCTTAGAATATCATACAAAATTTTATTTTGAATGAGAAGACAGAAAATCTAAATACAGATGATTGCCATGTAAACTGATCACTTAATTCTTTAGTTCAAAATTTGTTTCAAATTCAAAATTTTGTTTTGAATTCAAATTCAAAGTCATGTAACTGAAAAAAGTGTATTTTCTCATGTAGTTTCATATTTTGAACCTGACCATTACTTCTATTTGTTATAATTACATTAATTGTTGATACAATACCTAGTGAATAATAGCCTAGAGTAATATTATTCAAATTTTATAATTAAAGTAAGACAATTTAGTATTTAATATTTAGAAGGAACAACTTTTACAAGGATTTTTAAAACTTTATATTATTTTTAGTTGTAAATATTTACCTAAATGACTATAAGCAAGACTCTCTTCCACATTCTCAGAAAAACCACTCTCTCTGATACTTCTCAATGTCAATCACATGTCTATGGATGTGATTTCCACTGAGCTATATGTGGCTGTCCCTTTACCAGACTTATGACTAGAACTAAGCAAATAGGACAGCTACCTCAAGAAAATTGATCTTTCGGCCCTTGTTTGTAATCAAACATCAGTTTGATTACAAACATCAAATCAATCAAACTGATGTTTGATTACAAATCTTATCACTCAAGGTACAGAGAAATACTAAGATCTAAAATGGCCTCAACTGTGGATATGGTTGGGATTCTGGAACTGTTAGTCATGTACTTGAAGATTTTTCTATAGAACGCAAGTGAAACATGAAGAGTTCTAATATTGAAAGGAGGATATTAAAAGAGGGATTTTTTTTTTTAAAAGTAAAACTGTATTGACTAGGTAAACTCATAGATCAACTAAAGCAGATGTCCAGTGGAGAATCATTTACTTAGCATGACTCCATCATGAGAGTCAGACTCCAGGAGAGGGTAAAGGAGTGTATAGTTCACTCATCCTTTTTTTTAGATACCATAAGTAGCATAGAAAGAGCTGTCAAGATATAAGGATGTGTAATGGGAGGTCGTTACACCCCTTCCAGTTATAATTGAAGATTTTAAACTATGAAGAAATATTGATAATACAGAAAAAAGATAAGTGGGGAAAAATCTGTGAGATGGAAGCTAGAGTATAAAAAATGGTTGTGAGAAAATTTTATTAAAATGCTAAAAGAAAAACTCAGGATAACTTCTCATGGTTTAGTTTTGTTTAAACACCATACCCAGTAACCAATTCAAAAAGTGAGAATGGTAGGAGATATAATAAAATAATAAAAAAATAATTAATAAAAGCTCTACAATAGACAAGTGAAAGAATTAAAAGTCTGCCTAAGGATTTAAAGAGATCTATTTAGTGACTAGATCTTTTTAGCTATATAACCTAGTCCATGAAAAACTGAAATATTTTATTTGGACTGCTGAAGTTAGCCACAGAGAGGGTATAATCTTTCTGGGATTATGATTTGCCTGAATAATAAACTATTGGAAGTGAGGCAAAAGTGAAACTTATAATATTGTATTACCTCTTCTTCACCCTCCCCTATGATTTTCTGTGTCCCTATAATTGGTGATTACTTTTTTTGTGTGTATCAGCTTAGTCTGAGTATATTATATCAAGTCTCTCAGGTTGGCAGTGATTTTGAATATTTAGACTAGGTGGAGAGCCAAGCTGCTATTACTAGTTTCACATAAATTTAAGACTCTGCATTACAAAATAGAAAGAAAAATGTGTTTCACATTCATGAAGACTATTCCATACCTAATTTTCAAATTTCAAATCAGATGACATTTTACTAAGTGCTCTGTTAACTATTGCTTAACCAAAATTTCTTCTATTTATTAATTTTACAAATGTTGATTTGGAGGTGTATTACTGACTTTAAAATATTAGTTCAGATCTAGGTTTCCTAAAACAAATTTATCTATGCATTTATATATCCTTTATGGAGTTATAAAAAGTAACATATTAATAAGAACACATAAAATTAAATCAATTAACTATAAAATCAGTGACCATGTGATCAACTAGATTGGGAAGGAACTTATCACCTGTCCAGAAGTTCCTCTTGTGTCTTGCTTGACCACACACCTCACCTTCAGGGTTAAGTAGAATGGTAACTTTTATGATAATTATCTTTGTATATTTAAAGAATTTTTTTTCCCAATCTTGTACATGTCCCAAAGAATCCTAACAGTTACACATATGCTGAATTTGATGGCAGTTTCTTTTTATTCCCCATTTTAAACACCTGTAATAAAAATTTAGAGTTCACGTCCAAATTCATAAATTTAAATGCTAATCTCCAATGTGATGGTTCTAGGAAGTGGGGCCTAAGGAGATGATTTGAGGTCATCAAAACAGAGCCCTTATGAATGCTATTATATTCTTATAAAGGAGACCCAAAATTGATGCATTTTTGGTCATTGTGAACATAGTTCTCAAATTTCTCTAAGAAGCCTCATTCTTTTGTTCCTTTTTCATCCTTTCTTACTGTTTGATATTGCCAAATGCTCTAGGGTTATTCTGTGTTTTCTTTACCACATTCCTAGAATTTCTCATTTTTCCAATAAACTTTTGTTTCCTTTATTGGTAAATGATATTTAGAAACAAAGGTCTTAATGATACGTATAACCTTAATAATAGGATTGAAAATGGTTTAATCAGGTTTGTAGGGTGGAGGACCGTGAATAGAATATAAGGCAGAGCAAGAGTCTGCTTGAGTCAGTCATTCACCAGCTGACCTTTGAAAAGGTGGTGTTCATCTGACCACCTTTGAAGAAGAATTCTGCTCCCAGCCTCTGAAGAGAAAGGAACATTGAACAGTCAACTTTTATGGTCAACTTCTAAAGTGCTTTGATAACTTGCAGAGACTTCCAGATCTCCTTAGGTTTGTGCAGAGACCTGGCCACTATCCCTGCCTCTGACATTACCTGCTAGCAGCACCCTCAGGCTTGCTACTGTGCCTCACAGAGCTGCCACAGCCTCTGGTTCTCTGGCACCACCTCCTGGTGCTGTTGAGTCTGTCATTGTCTGGTCCCATATCCAGTCCAGTCTGATGACTGCTGCTGGGGGCTGCTCATCTCCCATGAGTGGCCTTTGTTTGGGACTTTTGGACACTGTGGACATTATCTGAAGTGAGAACACTGGCCTCTTGTGGCCTTAGAAACTCCTTTTTCCTGAGCCTGAGTAGTCTTACAATTGTGCACACAGCTGAAAACCCACTGATACAACCTGTTCTCCATTCTGGCAGAGTCCTTTGAAACTGTTTAGCACTGTTAAGTATTCTTTTTACTTTTTCAGTATTTGTTGGTATATTAATAAAATGAAACACTACATAGAAATAGCAAACTACTGGTATATGCAACAACACCAGTTAAGCTTTAAAACTTTAGACTGAGTTAAGAATGTACTTAGAATATAAACAATCATGAGCAGGCATGCTTAATTAGGGAGATTTTCTGACAATCTAAAAAATAAAGATCATACCTTTGCTAATTCTTTTCTAAATGTGTGTCAGTGTGCTTGTGTATGTGTGTGTACTAACTCAGTTTTTATATAGTTAAAATTAGCTCTTACAGTTTACATGTGTTTATTCAAAAAAGGTGGGAGAAGGGAATCTCTTTGTTAAAATTGTCCTCATTGTAATGTATATGCTCTGCTGTTTTTCACATTTACTCTCAGGACTGCACCGATATGTTTTGACTGAACTTTCCTCAACCTCGAGATTCCAAGTGTCCTGTGACATTTCATCTAGACACGAAGGCTGGGAGTTGTCAGGGACACCTAGATGCATGCACAACTTTCCCAAGTACCATCAAGTGTTCAGGTAGGAGCAGAGGTTAGCTTATTTAACATTTACCATCATATATACATAAAAAGAATCTTCGATGAAAGGCAGAATCAAACAGGCTATTATTGTAACTAGAAGGAATTTACTGTTGTTATTAGAAAAAAGATAAATTTTGTGAATACAGATATCTTGCAAAACTATGACACTTGGTGTTTTGGGAGCAGATGGAGTTTTCTGCATGTTTAGTTTCTACATGTTTAGTTTAAGAATGAGTTAGTTTCTAATTTGACATAATTTATTTTATTCTACAATAAAAATGTTATTAACTAAAAGGTAAAGCCTTCTATAAACCACTCTTTTTGTAAATTATATTAAATATTTTCTATTTCCATACCATTTAATGGACTCTTAATAACACTAGCTTTTGGATTCATTTCATTGTTAGTTGAAAAGCATTATTAGTGAAAGGTATATTACTAAGAATATTGTTCTTCCTAATGACAATATTTTTGGTGTTACCAATAAATAGGTATGTTGATCTTATAAATATTCCATGTTTTATTATAGCT
Organism: Galemys pyrenaicus; assembly: GCA_019455555.1. NCBI lineage: Eukaryota > Metazoa > Chordata > Mammalia > Eulipotyphla > Talpidae > Galemys > Galemys pyrenaicus. Next base: position 17,300,926 of record JAGFMF010011752.1, on the reverse strand, counting down.
GCTAATTATATTTACACAGTGGGAATCACACATGGATTTTGAAGGCAATAGACTGCAATGAAGGAGGAATTGATTTTAAAGTAAAGCAAAATTACTTTTTAGAATTTTTGTTTCATGAAAATATTTTTTCTTATTTTTAAAGACTTATTTATTTATGCATACAAAAACTGGGGTACAGTCTAGAGGTGAGGGGGGATGAAAGATTTCACCAGAGACTGAGTGGGGAACAGAATAGTCAGATCTACTGAAATACACTGCTGAGGCAAGCAGAGGGTGAGACAGGAGGGGTCTACTGCATCATATGGGTGAGCTCCCTGGGCAGGAATCAAACTCATTCTGCAGTGGCTGTGGGTGGCTGAGGAAAGCTGCATAGTATGTGACCTAACCCGTTGTGCCACCAGGGAGGCTCTGAAAATAGTAGTTTTCAAACTCTGCACGTTACTAGTTAACTGGTCCTTGACATGTGTGAATGCTTGAGATTAAAATTGTGCTTTTCAAATGCATTTAATAGTAAAAAGTAATCAATGCTTTTTCAAAACTTTTAAAGGAAATAACAGAGGTGCAAATCAATTATAGTTTTAAATTCTGCTCCAGTTTCCTCATTCTACCTTAAATAAAACAGTCACATTTTTCTTTTTGATTTTTGCTCTATTTCCTCTAACATGTAGTTCTCCTCTCACATATCCACCTACATACGCCTCAGAATCTTAAAATCTTTGCCAAAAACAATCTTTTCAAAGATTATCCCTATCATTCTATTTAATATATATTGTAAGTATCACCCATGTCTACCACTCAGCAGTCTTCATTTCCTTCATCTTACATTATTTTTTCTTTTCCAGTCTCAATCACGATCTAACAATGAGTCATTAATTTATAAATTTTAACTTTATTGGGTATTATATGAATATAGTTTTTTTTCAAATCTATCTCTCTTACTAAAGTAAAATTTTATAAGGACATATATCCTTGTCTCTATATATGCCTGACACTAGAGAGTTCTTATGAAGTGATTGTTGAATGGGTGATCAAATAAATTAATAGTATATTTGTCTTTTTTATATTGGTTATCACTCATATTTTTATAAGGTAAATAATTCATCTAGGATGAGTTATCTCTATAAGAGTCATAAGGAAATTGGTTTTTCAAAGGAAACAGAATCGTATTATACCAATGTCTATAATATACATATATATAACATATTTATATCTTAATTCTGTCTTTATAATTAAAGTCATTTTCACAATTTAAAGGAATTTCCCTTTAGTTTATCTTAATGACTTGCCTGTCTTACATAAATTTATTTTTTGAACCATTATTAGTTTAGATCCACACCTTCATTCTAAACTGCATCCAGAGGTACTTTCACTGCACTCAGTTATACCTTATTTTTTCAAACTAAGTATTGTTTCATTCCCTCAGACTATACAATTGACTTAGGGAAAAAATAATAAGTGAATTTTTAATAATAAAATGACTTGCATCCAACAGCGATAGCAGTAATAACACATAATGTTCCAATAATAGCAAAAACAATACACACATTTCAATAATACTGTGACTTGCATAGTTTTAACTGATATAAGGATATAGATAGAGATAACAGTAACTCATTTAATTTTCTCAATGACCCTATGAAATAAATAATGCAGAGATACCCAGTCTAAACTGAGACAATTGAGATACACATTTTAGCCAAATTTGTTGAACTGAAAGTTTTTACTTTTACTTTACTTGATTATTTACCTACATAATTTAAAAACCCTCACTTGAAGACATGTGCACCTCTGTGTTCATTGTAGCACTATTTACAACCACCATAAATTGGAACAACCTAATTGTCTATTTACAGATGACTGGGTAAAAAAGATGTGGTATATATCCACAGTGGAATATTATTTAACTACAAAAGAAAAGATGAAATCCTGAGATTTGCCATAACATGGGTGGGTCTAGATGGTATTATACTTAGTGAAATAAGTCAACACAGAAAGAAAAACACTATATGATTTCACATATATGTGGCATAAAAAGAAACCAAATACATAAGTGAACTAAATGAAATAAAAATAAGCTCTTAGATTATAAGACCAAATAGTGGTTACCAGAAGGGAGGGCATAAGTGCATGTGGGTAAATCAGGTGAAAGGCATAAATTGTGTGGTAAAGGATAGAATTAGCCTTTTAATGGTGAACATACTGTACATATAAACAGATGTTGACTTAGAATGATGCACATCTGAAAATATATAATGCTATAAAATAATGTTACTTCAAAAATGTATGTTTATAATATTAAACAAATAAATTATAAAAACAATTTTAAGAGTTTGCAATCTAGTTATAATGGCTGTAGTGTCTTTGTTCTTGAATGCCTTGCAGAGAAATGTCCAGGGCCTACTTTTTATAAGATGTATTTCTTTGACCATTCCCTCCTTTAATGAGAAAACCTGAACAAGGGAATTGATTGTATTCAGGCTACTACAGTAGGGAAAGCATCACAGATCTGAAGATGAGAATATCTTGGCAAGATTATATTGTCTTGTACCTTTATATGATTTACAGTTGGGATTGAATTTGCATTCACAGGATGTCTTATTCAGTCAGCAAAACAAGAGACATTTATCTCTGTCTTGCTAGGTTATGGCGAAAAACAGCACAGCTAATCATTTACGTGACAAAGAATGAGAAGTTGGAAGATCTTTGTCTGGTCTTGTTAGGTTCAGGTGTAAATTTCAATATCTGTGTCTAGCCCTGACATAGGTAACAAGGGTGTTGTATGCAAGTCTTATAGGGATCATGAAAAAGAGTGAATAGCATACGGGGGATTTATTAAATATTGCTGATGTCATTGTTTTCAGTATTTGGGTGAAGTTCACAATTGTAAGCTTTTAGAGATTTTCCACAACTCTATTTAAATTTTATTGCATTTAACTCTCCGTGTGTGTGTATATATATGTGTGTGTGTGTATACACACACTATAATATAGAGCTAGTGTGTGTATGTATACACATGTATATACATTCTATAGAGTCCATCTAATATTTTTAAAACTTTCTGAGATGAGAAGGTAGAAGTATTTAAATTTTCCTACTTAAAGCCAGAAAGAAGGTCTAGAAACTAAATATTAAGTCCAACACCACAGAAGAAACACTTAACAATGAAATTACTTCCTTTATATATATGTTATTTATTTTTATTCATTTGCATATCATTTCCTCCTTTTCCACTTTCATTTTTTTTTAAAGATTATTTATTTATGCATACAAGCACTGGGATACAGACCAGAGGTGTGGGTGGGGGTGGTGAGAGAATCCACCAGAGAGCAGGATGCAGAACAGGCAGATGGACAGAAACACACTGCTGAGGGGAGCAGTGGGTGAGGCAGGAGAGGTCTGCCTCACCATGTGGGTCCCCTCCCTGGCCGGCAGCAGGGATCGAACTCGTGCTGCAGTGGTTGAGGTTTGCTTCATAGTGCGTTGCTCAACCCACTGCGCCACCAGGGAGGCCCCCCACTTTCATTTTTATATCCTGGCAACTTGTCCTAATTATGGTTTATCTGGAAATGTTAAATCATTTATTAAAAAAATCACTTAATTCTTTAGCTAGAATTCTTCAAATAGACATCTTTTTCGTTATGCTGAAATTTATAGAATCGGAACCAGTAAAAAAAATCCTAGATAATTATACCAGATTTTATTATTGGAAATCTCTTTAAAGTAACACTGGAAACATTTGGTATTTAATTATTTTTCAAAAACACACAATGTAAGTATAAGTTATGGAATGAATGACAAGTCCATATAGTATGAGGTTCTTTATTTTTTATTATGTAATATATAACAAACATTGACTATGTTGTGCTCAATCACCATTGCTTTACATTACTAAAAAAATGTTTGGCTTCTTTGTGGAATCTGTTATATATTGAAATTCATATTTTACATACTTAACTCATCATCTACAAGTAGCCAAGTAGATGCCGATTATAACAAAAAAAAGTTTTAAGAGGACTCAAAGATAATAATAACTGTGAAAGAAAAAAAAAAGATCTATTGACCATTTACCTCACCAGAATGTTTGTATTTTGTGAAAACCAATCATCGTGGTGTTATTTTTTTTCATCAAGAGCTTTGTTATTATCACTAAAACAAATGTGATTCTATTTCATCCTGTATTTTATATATTTTCTGTACCATAAGTGAACCAGAAATGTGAGGTCTTTTGTAATATTACCAACCATTCATTCCAATCCCAAAAGAAAGTTAAGTTGAAGGCAAAATAATAAGGCATTTACATTGTGAAGTAATCGAAGAAAAATGATATGTAATTACATCAATATGAGGATTGTGTACGTTTTCCCACACTGAAGAAATAGGTTATAGCAGATAACCACAGTTTATTTGAAACAATAAATGAATACCAATTTAAGTAACTTCAAGCTTAAACCTCAAATATTCAAAATGAATATTAACTCAGAAGTCATAATAACCACTTCATTGAATAGTGTTTCCAAATTCTGTGCCGCAAACTTAATAATAATCAAACAATTGGAATAGGTACAGAGGAAAAGAAAAGGTACAAATATATTACTAGAAAATACTGATAATGTGCAAAAACCTAAACTATTATTTGCCTGCCTTGAACAAAACACAGCTGAAGAAGGGATCTAAGTATTTCTGGTATTCTATAACATGAATGACCTGCCACAGGTAACCACAACTTTCTCCTTGTATTACAGGAGGATGAGAGAATGAATAAGTTAGTTGAAAATTAGAAAAATAAAATTATATGTTATTAGTCTAATCATTGCCCTTAAATTTTCATCATTTTCCACAGAATTTAAAGAAGTATATGGGCCATTTTAAGATTACTTATAATTAATTAATCGTAATCTTTTCAAATCTGTTTCCATAGCTATCAAGATATGTATGTGCATTTTCACAACTACTTCTTTATGGTGATATGCTATTCATTCTCTATCATTATCTCACTCTTGTCACCACTGCAGCGCTATAAATTTGAAGTGGCACAAACTCCTCTCTCCATTTTTTTTTTAAGTGTTTTTTTTTTTTTAAATATTTTATTTATTTATGCATACAAGCAGTGGGGTACAGGCCAGAGGTGTGGGGGGGTGAGAGGATTCACCACAGAGAGCGGGGAGCAGAACAGGCAGATCAATGGAAGTACACTGCTGAGGGGAGCA
>JAGFMF010011752.1:17125931-17291282 GCA_019455555.1 Galemys pyrenaicus | reverse complement strand
ATGGTACACTGGTGAGATGGTGATGGGGAATACATGGGGATTACAATTAATGGCAAGTATATGTAAATTTTAAAATATTTTAATAAAAAAAAAAGAAAAGAAAATTCAAAATTTTTATAGTACATATATATACTATTAACTAGAGGTGGCATTTAGAGAATATGGCACAATTTTTCTTTTATGATATCACTTTATACACAGAACAACCTTAGGAGCAGGTACAATTATTCCTATTTTAATAAGGAAGGAACAAGTTACAGAAAGGTCAAATAAACAATTGAATGTCACATAATTCCATGGACAAATGAAAGCTGTAAGTCAGCAACATGACTAGAATCTCTGTTACTATATATATTACATTACCTCCCATTGAGTAAACCATTGTGTATCGAGAGTTCTTTGGGATCAAAGGGTGAGGGAATTTTCAAGTATGTAAATACATCTTGCCAACTTTATATATATATATATATATATATATAAAGAATGTTTAATTTACTTATTCTTGTAGATTTTATATTTTGTCCAATTTTTGCATCATATCAAGTTTTATCAGGTACAAAATATGATAATAAAATTCATATTTTTTGATTTCCTGTTTTTTAAAAAATAATTTTAATAAATTTAATAGTATTTTTCAATCTAGTGAGACTTTCTTCAAGTTTATCTATGGGAGTCCTTTGCATTTCTTTTGTCAGTTGTTCCTGGCTGCTACCAAACTTGGAACTATTTAACATCATTTTCTCAGTGTGAAATTCCTTAACCATGCCAAAATAAACAAATTTCCCTTTCATCTACCTTTGCTATCAAGGGGATTTTTGTCAACATTTTCACAGAGTCTCTAACTAATCTAGGGTCCAGCAATAAAACTCAGTATATTTTCCACAACTGGTAAATGCCTGAAATGTGATTATAGCTTGAGAGGTCGCTTACAGTTTTTTTTTGTTGTTGTTGTTGTTGTTCAGATTTCATTTTTTAGTTTGATTTTGGCCTGTGGCAATTTCTTTTATAATTCTACAAGCACAATGTCACAATAACAAATGTTTGCTACATGTTTCCAGCTTTCATAGGTGTTTTGTATCAAGGATTTTCTCAGAACATCTCTGCACATTAATGGAAAAGAAAGTCCAGGTACTCTACTTTCTGCCAATGTAATAAACAAACAAAAAAACTGAGCTTTAACTTCCTAAAAGAGAACATATGATTTTGATTGGAAATAAAGAAACAAAAGTCAAAAAAACTTGAGAACAAAGACAATACAGTAGATTGATGATTTCATCAAAAAGAAGTAAACAAAATAATTAAAGTGAGAAAAGGATGTTCTCATTTATTTAAAATATAGATTTGTCTATAATCAATGAGGATAATTTTCTTTTTAAATTATATAAGAATATTTTCTTTTAAAATAATTTTATTTTTAATTTCTTAGTCATTGTAATTTCTTTACTTCCATTATATAAAGAAGTCTTATAAAGTAATATAAAGTAAAAACATTACATTACTTCTATACAGTTGTTTTAACATATGTTACATAAAATGGAGACATTCTACAAAGAAGATTCTTAAAGTAAAAAAAAACTTTTTCCTATATAAATATAAATGAAGTAATTGAGAATTTTCTTATTAAAATTATTTAAAATAAGCTACACATTAATAATTATTGAAGTGTTATAACTATTCCACTGTAAATGACGTCTCCATATATGCTTTGCTTATATAAGCATAGGTTTAAGTTTTTATCATTCTCTAATGTTTATGCCAAATTGAGTATAATTTTTCATTTGGATTGTTTGTTCTGTGTTAGGCAGGCATATCATAGCTGATTCAAATAATTATATGTTATATATATATCCTATAGGGAAACTTCCTGAACTATGGGAACCTGGACTATTTTGCATTGCGATTGTAGTAATATAGTGTATTTTTCCAACTTAAAAATGTAACAGGGAAATTGTTGAAAATAAGTGTATTTATTTAGCTGATGTTTCCTGCTGGACATGTACATCTTGAAGACCAAAATGAGTAATTCATTTCTGGATATTAATACTTTTAACCAACCAAAAGATATTTCTAAATTTTATGGAATTTCTCATTCATAAAAATGTTACAAAGTTTACAAAGTAAGTAAACTCTGATGTCAAAATTGCTAAACACAACAAAAAATGATTAATAGTATATGAGCCCTTACATTTACCTGCTTTATTTTATATATACGTGTGTGTACATTTACTTGTTGTCTGCCTTTATAAGAATACTAACTCAACAGATCAGTGATTATATGTTCTGTTGATACCTATAATCAATAAGCTTTTTTTTTTTAAGATTTATTTATGCATACAAGCACTGGGATACAGGTCAGAGGTGTGGGGGGGTGAGAGGATTCACCACAGACAGAGCAGGAAGCAGAACAGGCAGATCATCAGAAGTACACTGCTGAAGGGAGCAGAGGGCAAGGCAGGAGAGGTCTGCCCCACCATGTGGGTCCCCTCTCTGGCCGGCAGCAGGGATCGAACTCATGCTACAGTGGCTGCGGTTTGCTTCATAGTGCATTGCTTAACCCACTGCACCACCAGGGAGGCCCTCAATAAGCTTTTGATTTGATCAACCATCACTTCATCAAATTGCTCCTCATATACATTTTTGGAGACAGCACTTGACAACTCATTTTGGGTTTTCTCAAGAACAGCTCTTAACTCAAAAGTGGGGTTTGTGGGGCCTCCCTGGTGACTCAAGGGGTTAAGCACCACATCCCTAGTCATTGCCGCTCGAGTTTAGTCTCTCGCCACGAAGGTGACCCACATGACACAGCAGACCTCTCCTGTCCTGTCCACTGCTCCCTTCAGTATTGTATTTCAGTGAGTCTGCCTGTTCCGTTGCCCACTCTGTCCCTGGTGAATCCTCTCATCCCCTGTACCTCTGACCTATACCCCAGTTCTTGTATGCATAAATAAACAAATCTTTAAAAAAGTGAGGTTTGTAAACTAGGACTAGGCAGGAATACACATCATTAACTGAACACAAGAACTATTTCTAAAGATGGATTCTAGGGCAAGATAGGCTAGTGAGAGTTATTTTGTCTCAATTTGATACTTAATCAAAATCAATTGATAAGTATCATATATTCCTCTTCTGCAGGATAAAAATTGTGTATATATGACATAAAAAATTCTTTAGTCATTATATCAACATAGTGAAGAAACTTTTGAAAAATGGAGAAAACAAGATAAAAAAGAATAACATTTTGTTATATTACAAAAATACATTCCATGCATTGCAAAATTTTTAAAAATATGCAAAATGAAATTAAAATTATACATATGGGGAATGTACATGGAATTTAAAATATATTTGATTATCAAATAAGGGTATATTAAATAATTATGTTATTTTTTTCTTTCAAAATGACCTAAGCAAATATTTATGTATGTATCTATTTTTTTAAAGTTTATTGAGGAGAAAAGTAACAAAAATAAAGTGAGACTTGTAGCCCAGTGGAACCAGGCCAGGGAGGGGCAAGGGAGCCCCTCTTGTTTCTATCTATTCATAGAGATAGATGTAAAGAAGAACACAGAGGGTGAGAGCTTACATAGCTGACAGGATAGATAATACCTTAACATATCTAGAAAGATCGAAAAAGGAAATAATACAATCTTTTCAAATTGACTACATACGTCTACAATTTTGCAAATACTTTCACCCTTTGATGCTGAAGTGTACTTTCTGGACAACTGGTTTATTTAATAATGGTAGGAAATGTAGTGTATATAAGAACAGAGATTGTACTCAAACTGCTTATACTCATCCTGTAATAGTCCAAGAACTGTATATCCCATTACTTATTTGATCAACCTGTGCTTAGTTTCTTCCCCATTAAAACTAGAATAATTGTGACTCTTGTGGCCTTTGTAGATAGGTTTAGCCACATTTTCCAAATATTTACTATAATCAATAATTAACTGTAAAAGAATATATATAATCTAATCTGCTATAAATAAAAGCTAAGTACATAAAAATAAAGTGGTGTTATGTACCTTTCAAATTGATAGTTTAATAGACTTAATTTAATAAGAGATTAGCATTCATCATAAAATTATAGGTTAAACTTTAGGAAAAATTTGGTATTACCATTGTGGGTATAGCCATAAGTATAAACAAAAGCAGAACTTCACTTCCTAGTCATAGGAATATGGAAGAAAACAATTAGAGTATTTGTAGCATTTTAGAGTGTCTTTTTTTTTCCCTTGCTCCAAATTTTGTCATAGCTTTTATTGCACAAGGAACTCAGTGTCTAAAGCTAAGACTCTGGGGCCATCTCTATCACACTGGCTGAGTCATCTGAGCAACTCCTTAAGCAAGACTTGGCTCAGTTTCCTTACTCATAAAACATGGATACTAATAGAAGGTACTATGAAATATAAATACATGAAAAGAATTCATAATAATGGTTGAGTAGGATTAAATGACCTGAACGTTTTCTTAAATTAAAAAGTTGGTCATAGAGATAAATAGGAATTCTAAAATATGTCTATTCTTTTTCCTTTAAATATTTTCTTAAATAAAAAAAATGAGTAAAATCATTCACAGAGATAAATAGGAATTCTAAAAACATCCATTCTTCCTCCTTTTAATTATTTTCAAGTTAATTTTATTTATTTTCTTGATAATCTATCATGATGTCCTATGACATATAAGTTCTTTATTTAATATTACTAGTACATAGATTACATTTTTTTCCCCCTAGGAGAAAGAAGAAAACATCTCAACTGAGATAAAACCAAACTTTATAAAAATTTTAAAATGAGAATATAAAGTTTTGTATAGGGACACTTTGGAAACACCATATGTGCAAGAAAACTTGATATTTTTCAAGGGAAGTGTCTTTTTTTTTCAATATAAAATGTTCAGAGCATTATTAATACTAATAAATGTTACAAAGTATAAATCATTTTAAGCTCTAGTGTGCTGCTTTATATTGTTATGTAACCTTCTGACCCATTAAAAGTGAACATGTATGGAATCCATTTTAATAGCTTCTTCCTGTTGGCTTGAGAAATTCTATAACTACCAGAAGTTCTAAACCAAAAATGTAGTTGGGTATTTCCACTCATTTGAAAATTTCTGTTAGAATTTTTGTTGCTGTTGTTGAGTTGGCATCTCCTAGGAATACAAGTGAATAAACAACACAGAAAGAGGTAAGAAAAGAGAAATATTTGTTCAACAGTCTGCATGTTGTAACAACGTGCAACATCATTTATGATATGTTACTGCAGCCAAAAATGACATGATGTTATAAATCACTAATTTCTCAATTTTAGAAAGGAAGTTGGAAGTATGGGATAAGGTCATGTTCAGTTCAGGTCATGAAAACCAAAAACGTGCAGGTTGGACTTTTTATAATGTTTTACCAAATCCCAGAGGAGTTTAAATATCATAGTTATTACTATTATTTTCCTCTTGGAAAAGAAAGGAAATGGAAAAATTCTTGCCCAGTTTTTTGAGGCATTGTAACATGGCCTGGAAGAGTTTTACTTTTTATTTAACATTTATAAAATCCTGCCTATCTTAATTTTATAAGCTAATACTTCAACAAATAAAATATTACTTTTATTTTTTACATTTCCTACTTCTTACAATGCATATCTTTTACCTATATTGACCATATGAAATTCCTGCCTCCTGGATCTTATATTAATGTTAAAGAATTTTTCTAAACCAGTGTTTGAAATTCTTTATGTGTATACCACAATATTTTCAATGTCACCATAGTCTAAGGGTCCTAGAAAATCAAATAGCTGGTCTGAACCTGAGAGATTGCTCTGAGAACAATGAGAAACACATTCTCAAAGACTTTCTTCAGTCAATGTGGCAATGAGATCTCTTTCACCCTCAATAAAACTTTCATTTCTTTCTTTTAACATAGATAGAAAGAATCACATGAAGAACTACAGGTTAAAGATTAATTAACAAGAGAAATAGAAAACTTTGCAGTATATATTACAGAGGGTATTTTGCATGGACTGGTCCTAGTGATTCTACAAAATTTAGCAGGTGAAAGGTCATGGTTGGCTCCCTGTTAGAAGTAACTTAACTCCTGTACATTTTGTATTCCAGTAAACAGCATCAAACCTATTGAATGATGTTACTGAATCTTTATTTAAGACTTGCTGTGTATTACATATTCAAGATAAATTTTATCATAAACATTTTTTACTGCACCTTTCAACCATTTACTTCATAAACATTCATTGCCTATTTTTTATTTTTAAATGTTTTAAACTATTAAAACAGGGCATTGGAATAGACATTTTCTGCCTATAATGGAAATGACAGCCTAGTGAAAGAAATGGACACAATTTAAATGTAGTAGAATGAATAAAGAGCCTTTATAAATATATACAAAGAGTGCAACAGAAGAAAGTGTGGCTTACATGAAGGAGTCAGACGTTTGGAGATCTTTATTTATGACATCATCTTTATTTATCATCTTTATTTATGACAAAATCTAGGTTGGAAGACATAGCTTGCTAACAGTGCACTGAAGAGTTACACTTATTTACCCCAGTACAGAGAGAGCTGAAAAACCACAAACTTCCTCTATTGAGGCTACGCTTGTAAAATTTATAGCACAGAGACCCTTAACTCTAAAGGGGAACAAGCTAAGCTGAGCATGTTCTGATCGTTTTTGTTACGGTTCTAATCAGAAAATTCACTCCTCCCACAGAAAGAAATGAATAACTGGTAGTGGAAGAGATTGAAATATTATTCTTGCAAATTTCTCCGCATGTAAACATGAAATGTTAGAACATAAACAGCAGTTTTCTATAGAGCTTGACACTCAATAGTTAACTTTGACTATATGTAAATAATGAGTGAATAAGCAAATCCTTCCTGGGGACTCTTGATCTCCTCCACATCCCACCCCTTTCACTAACTTCTTTAACAAAAAACAAATATCTTGGGAAACTTGGACCCTCAGCAGATTATGTCCCAAATACAGCAAAGAGTGAAATAGTATATATATGCCTTATAATGTGCAATATTCTGGGATTTTCTTGACACCTATATAAAAATATAGGCCACAACAGAGTTTAAGTCATAATAACTGAGGGTCTGTCATGTAACCTGGTCTTAGGAATGAAAGCATTGAACCGGAAAATAGGAAAATAATTCTTCCTATATAGTTTGCTGTATGAAGTAAACATTTTAGTTTATTTACATTCCCAAAGAGGTTTAACTGTATATTTAAACAAAGAGGGTAATGATATCACCTTTGGGCTTATAAAGTGTATTTGGAGCTAACAGGTACTTTCTTTCCTGTCTCTCCCTCTCTTTTTCCTTTTTATAAATGCAGTTTAGATATAGAATTTTGGTTAAGGCAGTCATAAGTGTTCTCTAAAATTATAAATAAATAGGAATAATGAATTTTCTTTCTCTTGTTAGTGTGGCTACAGATATGTTCCTTCTAGTCTTAAAGTGTACAGAAATAAAACTTTCACTATTATTTCTTAGACCTACATAGTCATAATAGTAATCTCCAGAAAAGCTTCAGAGAAGTCTTCCTCTGGCTAAGGTAATGGGGTACAACTAGAAAGAGGTAATTCTCTAGTCAAATGTATGTCTTCTTGTTTGAGAAGAGTTACACACAAAGTTTTTTTTTTTTCTTTTTTAAAGATTTATTTATTTATGCATACAGGAGCTGGGGTACAGGCCAGAGGCGCGGGAGGTGAGAGGATTGACCGGAGACAGAGTGGGGAGCAGAACAGGAAGATTAACTGAAGTACACTGCTGAGGGGAGCAGCGGGCACAGCAGGAGAGGTCTGCTGTGCCATGTGTGTCCCCTCCCTGGCCGGCAGCAGGGATCGAACTCGTGCTGTAGTGGCTGCAGTTTGCTTCATAGTGTGTTGTTTAACCCACTGCGCCACCAGGGAGGCCCTTGCACCAAGTTTTAATGGTTCCCCCAACTGCTATATATCATCTCTAATTTGGTGAAGTGGATAATATCTCATATGAGAAATGATCACTTGGAACATTTAATGAAGATGATTATACTTTGTTGCTCTATTTTTTGATTGAGAGAAAATTTAAATTTTACCTTCTGATTTCATAATTTCAAATGTAAAATCAATATCTGGTAATAGAAACATAAAATTTTTAATAAGATCATGTGCCAAAGTTTGCACATCTCAAAATTAGTTGATCATTTATGTTTATTTGCAATTTCCTCAAAATTGCAAAATACAAACCTGACCTCAAAATATTTTAAACATGCTGATAATTACTAACTCAGTGTATGACACTGACTCAAATAAACTTCTTCATTAAAATGAGAAAATTTGGGGGCCTCCCTGGTGGCTTAGGGGTTAAGTCTCAATGCTATCACCACCATGGCCTGAGCTTCATCCCAGCCAGGGCACTACCCCACATGGTGCAGCAGACTTATCTAGCCCACTGCTCCCCTCAGCAGGGTATTTCAATCAGTCTACCTGTTATTCTCTTCCTCTGTCTCTGGTGAATTCTTTCATGCCCCTGCCCACCCTCCTGGCCCTCATCTCTGGCCTACACCAGTTTTTCTACCAAATAAAAGTTTTTTTAAAAAGGGATATTTGCCTTGCTTTGATTCCTTCTTCAGGCTTACAGCTATATATCTTAGGTTCACTCAGATTCTTAATTCTGTCTATCTTTTCATAAAGTTTAGAAAATTTTGACCATCTTTCACCAAATATTTCTTATACTTTCCTTTTTTGGGGCAGACTACAGTTATATACATTACATATGATACATGGGTTTAAGATTGTTTCATCACTTCCTGGAGCTCTGCTCTTAAGTATTTTTTGAAAAATTTTCTGTGTGTATTTAATTCTGGATTGTTTCTATTGCTGTGTCAACAGATCCAGGTTTGAGGGTATAGCATTTTTCATAGTATCTTACTTCAGTATAGTATGCCTAAGAAATGAACCATTCTTAAAAATCTTAAAAATCTTAGGAATTTACACATTGGATATGAATCTTAATATTTACATTTTTACTCGTCAAAATAATTGTTGATATGTATATATAAATATTCATTGAATAACCGCAAGATGCCATTTAAGTAATCACTCAAAAATACTGTATAATTATTACTGAACATTTTATATGACAGTTACTGTCCTGTATACTTGCAAGCACAGCATTTTTTTTTCTTAAAGATTTATTTTATTCATGCATATAAGAACTGGGGTACAAGTCAGAGGTGTGGGGAATGAGAGGATTTATCAGAGACATAGCAGGGAACAGAACAGGCAGATCAACTGAAACACACTGCTGAGAGGAGCAGCGGGCACAGCAGGAGAGGTCTGCTGCATCATGTGGGTTCCCTCCCTGGCTGGCGGCAGGGATTGAACTTGTGCTGCAGTGGCTGCGCTTTGCTTCATACTGTGCTGCTTAGCCCACTGCGCCACCAGGGAGGCCCGCAAGTACATTATTATAGTTGGTTAATTCACACAGAAAATCTGAAGGATAACTACTATTCTCATTTAACAGAAAGAAAAATTCTCATAGTACTGGTACATTGTAGTGGTAAAGGGAGGCTCATGTACTTAGACTCTAAATTTCTCTGTATTCTTTTACTCATGAGTCATCATGACCGGGAGAGACTTCTCATTTCAGGGGGAAAAAAAAAATGGGGAAAGAATTGGGAGGTGGGTAATTGGGCTTTGAAAACTTACACCAAACAAGGTAAAACAGATTCATATTTAAGGAATTAAAGAAAATATTTTTGCAGCATAAAGCCTAGAAATTAAAGCTTGACAAACTCAATTCAGCTGTTGGATCATGAACTAAGACAAGGTTTAAGTAATACTGCATTAAAAATTCCAAATGGCAGTGAAAATGTCATTCCTAAAGAAACCGATAAACCCCAAATCCAGTAATTCTGAAACTTGAAAAAGAGTCTGATTTACATTTCATACTTCTTACCAGCAGGTATTTCTATATCTGTGCTTACATTAGTGACAAAGGATAAGCTAATAATTTTGAAAAAACTTCAGCCTACTCTGCCTCTTTGAAATTCCAGGAGAGTTAAAGGGGAACAAGCCCTTCAAAATACTTAGATGTTGTGTTGTTGTCATGGACATTCTTGTCATTAGTTAACAGACTGGCTTTTTCTATCTGAATGCTAACAGTCTAACAGTAGAGATTAGGGAAACGAGGCAACTTCTTGTTCCCAACTTTAGAAAGAACAACTAGTTGTGTAATTTTTTAGTTTACCTCATGGAAAAATAATTTGAATGGTATTGTGGAACAAAAGTATTACCAGCAGACATACTTCCTTCTCACAATAATTATTTGCAGACCTCAGGTGACTTCTCTTTTAAAATAATAGTTTTCTTTTTTTTCTTAAATGACAACTTTCAAGATCATAACACTTGTGATAAGCACTACAAAGAAAAGCAGATTCTTTTACAAAAGTATAGGGGCTATATTCAAATTGGAAGTTCTTTCACATTCATTACTTCACACTTTATTTTGCACCATTAAAATATTTAGATTCTCTGGTGTACAATATTCATGAGGATTTTATGACATGCATCACGCATGTGGGAAGAAAACCAGAATTATTTTCTTCAGGATACCATATTCTACTTTGTAACAGTGAATTTCGTAAAAACAAACAAACAAAAAAATCTACAATTATTGTTACTTTCTCCAGACCTATTTTTTCAGATATTCTTCAATTTTTCTTGTTTGTCATTTGACTTAATTAGAAAATCCTGAAAAAATAAAATATTTTCTTCTAGGCTTCCTTTTGTTTGAAATTGTTGACATATTTATTACATAAAATGACATTGTACCCTAACGCAAATGAATTGCTTTTGCATACAAGCTAGAATAGGAGACTTAGTAAAAGATTTTGTTGGGATTTTATCACCTCACCTGTGTAAAGTTGTAAAACATTGCAACTTGCCTTTAAAGTATACTATTTAATGTGTGTCAGAGGGAGACATTTACTTTCCCTAGAGCAAGAGCACACTATTTTAGTTCTTAGCATCAAAACATGTTTGGAAAATGTGGAATTAAGTATTGAAAGGATGGCAACCTTGAGATAGTACCTAGTTTTGAGTTACTGTCCCTTTGCAAGAGATGTCTTGATGCATGTCAGTGAGTCCCAAATGGCTGTTTCTGTGTATCAGCCCTAGAGCTCCTTAGCCCAATGTGAGGCACAGTCTGACTCAAACTGAGTCAATAATATCAGTCACACATCCCTGATTCTCTGTGTTTGTAGGAATCAGAGTTATGCACCTGAATCAAATTAAGCCATTTAAAAGCCTTTACTAGATTTTCCAAACTATAACTAAGAGCAGGTGAGTTCTTCTCTGGTGGTTGTAAACCGATATATGAGTTTTAGAAGTTATTGATGACCATATTCCTTGTATTCCTTGTGGACAGCCGAGTTGAAAGTAAGAGTTCATGGGCAAAGAATAAAAGGGATGATCCATGGCAGTGATTCAGGACATGCCTGTCCTTCCCAAACATTTATGACTTACCTTTCCAATAAGTCATGTCTTCATTCTCAGCTAGAAAAGTTTATCTTGACTTATTTGATAATAATATGTCTTAAAAAATAAGTAATTGTAAATTACCAATGTCTGGAGCATTTACTGACTCTTGTTAGATAACTGTCATTCACACCAAAAACATTATTAAACACATTTAAAAATGTAAATCCAAGAATATTAATATTAGCATTACATTTCCTATAGTCTAAAAATGATCTAAAGCAGTGACCTCTAGATGGTTATTAGTCCTGGAATGTATTCTATGCCAAGTGAAACTACTATTATTTTGCATTCAGTGGGAAAAGTAAATATCCTTTCTTATTAAAATTTTCTAATATCTATTAGTGTGTCAGTTTTTTGTTTTTAGAGATTTGATGATCTAAGGACTATCCCACACATACTTATAATCCCTAGTCACACATAAACATTAATTTATGCTTATAATCTTTACCAAAGTCAAACGCAGGGTCATGTTTCATTCTTCAGGATTTAATGAACTGAAGGATGCACTTAAATAAATATACATATGTATTGGTCCATAAAATTTAGCCAATATATATTATGAAACAAAATGAACTTGATAGCATTAGGCATGGTGATTGAATTGTCTTTTCTTCTGGCTAATGTCCTTTATGAAGAGTATATATTATTTAACAGTGAATAATATTCAAAATAGTCTAACATTACAGTTAAATCTGGCCTGCTTTTTTCAATTATGCTACATTAAAATCACTGCTAATACAACCTTAATTTAAAAAGGGAGACAATAAATAAATGCAGGAAGTTAGGAATTGACAGGATAGGGTTAAGTTCACTGTGCAGAAATACTGACAATTGTTTCTATTTTGTGCATTTTAGATCAGCCCATGCTATATTTAGTTGTGACATTTAATGCTTGGATTGACAATATTTTTTCTGGCTGTGCATTTCTGCCTTGAGTAAGACAAGGAAACAGGAACACATCACTCTCATCCTCTTCAGACAATTCCCCTGAAGCTTTATTTATATTGGGATGGATTCAAAATTGCTCTCAACATTTTAAGGATTATCTTGTTGTAGTCTAACTTATGGAGCTGAATTCTTGCTTTCTTATTTCTCACTCACCTCTCTACAAAACCTATTCTATAAGCCCTTTCTTCTTGTGATTTTAACACTAATTAAATAATTTGTTTTAATGTATTCTAATTGATAAATAAGCTCTGTGTTTCTAGGGACCCAGAAAGTGGGTGGCATATGTATGTGCTTCTATTGATATTTTCCCTACTCTCTCTAGTAGGTGCTTTGTGTCCAGTTTCAAAAAGCGATAGACAGAGGTAAGGAAGAGAGAGAAACTAAGTTTTTATTGTAATCATAGCTATAATATAATTGCTCTAAATTTCTATTTCTTCATAAACCAAATTAGTATACTATGATGTTAAACATTAAAGATATCACAAATATTCCAGCTGTCTGAAAAAGTGTGAGCCTATATACATGTTTCTGCTGCTGTGGTGTTATAGCTGCCGCCTAGGGGATGCTTCTATATGTCACCTGATTCTGGATAAAGTGAATAGAATAGATGTATTGGAGGGAAGAAAGTCTGAGTCCAAACGATGAGAAAAAAATTAAGAAGCTTAAGCAAAAGCAGTGACAGTGTGGAGGGAAATAATTAAATAGATTTAGGATGTAAGGATATAATTGAGAAGCAAAGGACTGCTAACTTGTAAGAAATCAGTAAATGGAAGAATTTTACTCTAAACTTTTTTTTTTTTTGCTTACATTTGTGGATGCTGGTACATTGCTTAAAATAGGGAAGTTAAAACATTTTGATGAGTTTCTTTGGCATGTGAGATGGAATAGGATAAGTTTAGCTGTTGGCATGCTGAAATGAACGTGACTCTATAGTGATAGGAGTAAGGAATCAAGATGTAGATATGAGTCTGTTACATACACTTTGAAGATATCATCAACTAATATAATATTTGAAACCATGGAAGTGAATCATATGATCTAGCATGACTGCAAAGAAAGGAGAGGAGATAATTTTAAGGTGTACTGATAGACAAGTAGAACATTCAATATTTTACCATTCCAAATAAATTGTTCCAAGATAATACTCTGAGCTTGATCTCATTTGTCTAGTTTCAGGTAGTCAGGATGTCTCTGTGTCTAGATAATGATTTGCAGTAGCAATTATTAGCCATGATTGTATGTGATATTAATTTGCAGAGAGATACACTCCTGGTTCTCATCGCTGCAGACTTTTAATCAGGAGATTATTTGATACACTGCTGTATTTACAAATCATAGTTTTATATTTACGCAAGCAATTTTACAAGGAACTCAAATTTAAAACTTTAATTGATAACAGCTCCCCAAATACCTTATAGTAATACGTGCATATATTAGAGCTTGTTATTTCATTATTTTAATCATCTTTACATGCAGTTATTTATAACTAATTGTACCAAGCATTTATTTATGGTACCAAGTATTTATCTTATATCACAAGAATCAGAATTCTTCACCTATAGAATATAAAGAGAATAAGGGTAACTTGGTGGGGGTTGTGGTGTGGTAGCATACCTTTGAAGGGCTGATTTTTTTTTAAAGATTTTTTTATACATACAAGATCTGGGGAGCATGGCAGAGGTGGCAGGGTGAGAGGATTCACCAGAGACAGAGTGGGAGCAGAACAGGCAGATCTACTAAAATACACTGCTGAGGAGAGCAGCAGGTAAGACAGGAGAGGTCTGCTGTGCCATGTGGATCACCTCCCTGGCCAGTGTACCTTTGAAAATGTGTGAACCTATAACTGGATCATGTACAGTGTTGTGAATAAAAGTTACTTCAATTAAAAAAAAAAGAGATTCAGAAGCAAAAATTATCTTGAAGAAATAACAAAGTTGGAGGACTTACTCAATGCAATTTCAAATTAACTATGAAGTGATAGGAATCAAGATAATGTGATACTGACATGACAACAGACATATAGACAAATGGAAAAGATTCAGGGGTCTAGCAGTAAACCCTTACATTTATGGTGAGATGGTTCTGACATTACTGTTAGCACAGTTCAATAGGGAAAGAATTGTCTTTCAAGTCTTACAATTATTGTAATTACAGCTATGATAAAATTGCTCCAAGTTTCTATTTCTTCATAAACCAAATTAGTATGCTATGATATTAAACATTGAAGATATCACAAATAATCCAAATATCACAAAGATAACGAAAATATTTTACAATGTGGGGACAAATGGCTATCCAAATGTCAAAAAAGGAATTTTGACACCTAGCTCATATCATATGCAGAAGTTAACTCAAAAACATAGCAATGCATAAAAGTGCTCTAAGATAAAAGTGAGAGAAAAATCTATAAAATTTTTAGAAGAAAGTGCTGGTTTCTTTTGATCTTGGATTAAGCATGGATAATGGTTTCTTAAATGAGACACCAAAAGATCAACAAAGGACAAAATAGATAATCTTGACTTTATCAAAACTAAAACCATTTATTTTTCAAAAGATATCAATCAGAATAGAAAAAAGACAGCCCACAGAATGGGGGAAAATGTTCGTAAATAGCATTTCTGATGAAGAATTTGTGCCCAAAATATAATTTCTTAGAACTCAATAATATGAAAACAACCCAATCTAAAAGTGAAAAAAAAATTGATTACACATTTCTCTAAAAAGGTATATAAATGGCCAACAAGTATGTAAAGACTAAATTACCACTTGACATACACTAGATGACTAAATAAAAAAGATACACCAACAAGGGTTGGTGAGGAAGCAGAAAATTTGGAACCCTCTATTTTGTTACTGTATTATAAAACGGTGCTGCCACTTGGAAAAGTTTGACAGTTCTTTCAATATTTCAATACAATGCTATTATATTATCAGTGACTCCACCCCTAGGCATGTCCCCAAGAGAAAAAAACAGAAACAAATATCCACACAAAATCATGCACATAAACTTTTGTAGTAATATTATCTATAATAGCCACAAAAGTGGAAACAACCCAAATGTCCCTCAACTAATGAATAAATAAAAAGTTTATATCAAATTTAGGAAATAAACAGAAACCCCTCAGAAATATTGTCTTTCTTTTGTGTTGCATTTAATGACTTTAAATATTTAATGCTTTGTGTCTCAAGGTAAAATACTGAATCTATATGTATATACGCACAGACACACACACACGTACACACAGATTGAGAGAGAAAGTATATTGAAAGAGACCACTTTCAACAAATAGGAAGATTGGATTAACATTTATTTTGCATAAGTTTCATATTATTTATACATCATATACTCAAGGGGCATTTTTCACTCAAATCCACTAGGTGGCATTATAAACTGTACTGTTTTAATAATTCACTTATTAAACACTTAATAAAATTGTGTAATAAAGCACCTGTTCATAATTTCAAATAATTTGAGTTAGGTCTCTTGGTATTATTTTTTGATATTAATATTATAATACTTTCACTAAATTAGAATTAATCAAGAAATTTATTGAAAAATCTATAAAGTTAAGTATGTGTATATGCTAAAGGAACAAGTTTGGGGACATTCTTTTAATGTTGTGGCCTTATTTTCCCCAAATACCTTTAAATTCTCATAAGCTTTATATTTCAAAATCCTACCTGCTTTATGGGTATTGTCTTAAAGGAAAGAAAAATATGAAAATGCTTTAGATAGCTAAACATTGAGAACATTTTTTAATGCATATTGGCATGGTTAACTTGAGGCTGATCTGATCAAAAATAGTTTTATTCCCATTTCTACTTAAATCTGTCAGACATTCAGACTAAGTCTACTTGAAACCATGAGATTATACTTTAGAATCACCTGAGGAGCAATTTTTATTCACATATCCAGTTGAAATAATTCCCTCTCCCCAATAGGATTGAATTTTGGTTTAGGATTTCATAGAGATTATTTGTGTAATATGCTCTCAGTCTGGAGAATGAATGTCAAGTTTGTTGCATGTGATTAGAAGAAGAAATAAGCATATCTGGGAATAGACACTAGGGGTAAAGTGAATGGAAAAGTGGGATTATGTGTTTGGAAATACAGTCTTTTGAGAATAAATGGAAGCTTCACAATGGTATTTCCATACCTAGTAATTGCATTTCTGCAACTGTAGAAAGGTAGAAATTGAGATGAGAGAAGACAAAGAGAGGGCCAAGTTATGTATGCTGGCAAGAAATTAATGTGAAAAGAACTGAAATAAAATCAACTTGTGTATTAAGGAAGTGGTTTTAGATATGCCATAGGGTATATGTGCAAATTTTACTTAGCCATACCAAACTATGTAAGTTACAAATACTATCTATATTTTTCATATCTCATCTGGTTAGAAAAACTACATTTATTGAGTAAGGAAAAGAGTATAACACTGAAGTTGATGCTATATTTAAATCAATAGTCGTTATATAGTAAAACAAATACAATTTTCTCATTTTAATGTTTTTCTCCTTGATCTAAGTGGAACACAGAAAACAAACTGAAAGATTAGAAAGATGTATGGATGATTGGTAGATAAAAATACTTGTCTAGCTAGGAGTGTGATAGACATGAGAAATGATAGTTGGACGAATATGGAACACTATAAAAAAGTAGCATATTTTAAAACCCTATTCACCCCCCCCAAAAAAACCTGCCCTAAATATCATCTCTATAATCATTTGTAACAAAAAAATAGAATCAGTAATGAACACATTCACAGTACAGAAAAATAAAGATTTATCCCACTCATTTATGAAACTAAGACCACTAAAATCCATAGCCAGTAGTAATAATGCAAGGAAAAAAAGTCAATGTAATCTGACACTTAAAAGTTTACATTTCTAAACCCTAAATGAAATATTAACAAATTAAATCCAGAAAACATATTAAATGGGGTAATTCATCATGGTTCTTTTGATATTATGCCAGAGACTCCAGGAATAAAATACAGATTTAATTAGAAAAGTGATTAATGAAATTTACCATATTAGCATGAAAACAACTATGTGACAATGCTAATATCAAAAAGAATACTGGATAATATTTGCTGTCCATTTATAATTAAAATAAAACTATTATCAAGCTGGAAATAGGAACTTGATACATACTTAAGTGTATTTTAAATCTCTAGTTCTTTCAATATCTATTCCTTTGAATAAATCATCTTTTTCTCAATAATTCTGTAATATAATAAATTTACAAAATAGTTTATATATAAATTATATATATACTACTTATATATATGTATATATATATACTATTATATGTATATTCTAGAACCACACTGAATCTTTACAGTAACATAATGGATTGTACAAAACATTTTTATTAGTGACAATAAGACTGGGACAGAGATCCTACAATGAATGTCTAATATTAAAATTGAAATGTGTTTAGAATTTATCTATGATGAGTCCTCCTGAAAGTTCTTTTGAGAACTCTAATCTTATCTCTTAAGAATTAAAGCCATGGATTTGTTAAGTAGTCAAAGTCACATCCACATATATGATTTAATGTAGAATGGAGTAGCTACATTTTTATCTTTTTCATTAACCACAAATGTCCAATGTCTAAAAGGAAGAGTAAAAAGGGAGAAGAAAGTAAGCCCTTGTCACATGTCAGAACTGCCTGCAGCTTTGCACAATTTGAGTGGCAACTTTGTGAAGGAAGGTTTGTGAAAAATAAAATAATGAAAACATATATTGACAAAATTGAGGTGATGGATCCAAATTCTCCATCTCCACTAGGTGAAGGATGCAAATATCATTGTGTATAAAATGTGTAGAATTTGAAGTTTCTTAAAAATTGAGATGCCACTGTCAAATTTAAACCCAGGAAACTTAGATTATCCCCCTCTCTACCTAGGGTATATTTTAATTACATGGACTTAACATCAAGTAAGAATGTTTACATGATTATGTTTGATAGGTCAAATGTTAAAGATATTCTAAAGGTTTTTTGAAAAAAACATAACTTTTATTTTATTTGCAGGCCAAGACCCTAGGAGGAAATACCTGGACATTAGCATCTAGAAGAGTAATTCTTGAATTATGCATTAAAGTTTTAGTGATGGAAAACGTATGAGAATTTTTCATAAAATTATGCAATTATTATCACACTTTCACGCCAAACATACCTAGTAAGTGATCAATCCATTGATTAAAATAGACAGTAAGGCGATATATACATGGATATGAAATCCATTTTCTCCTCTACAACAGTTTAACTTCCAATCCAGTTGGTGTGTTTCCATGTCAAATATACAAAAGAAATAAGTATTTTTATTTTTAGATGATTAATTCAAAATAATTTATAATATTAAGCTTATTCCTTGCAACAGTACTTTGGAAATCAAAAATATCATTGCACAAATTCTCAGAAAAAAATTCTTGGTTATTAGAATCACTCTTGATCCAACTATTTATTTTCATAACTCAATAAGAATTATTTTACATCTTTTTCATTAAATAAAACAATATGTTTTCTTTCTTTTACATGCCAAAATCAACACAGCTAAAATTTTCCGCTGTCAATCTCACAGGAAAGATGTATATCATTATTTTCATTATGTAGTACTAAAGAAAATATATTATTATGAAAAAAATAAAAAATTATATTTAATAAATTATTTAAGTTTAGACGTAATTACATATAATATGTATCTGGTTATAAAGCTTTTCAATACTAATTTAATTTTCACACTATATGTACCTCGAAAGATGAAAATATATAATATAAATATCTGTTTAAGGAACCCATCTAAATTTATATTGAAATTAAATTCAAGGAAGTGAAAGTGAAAACTATTTGGGGGTATATATTCAATCAATATCTTGTCTTTTTTTTTTAACAGATTATCTCTGATTATGCATAATCTGTTCCCTCACTTGTCTACTACACATTTTTACATTATCTTTAGTTTTTACATTAAATGATGTGATACTGAAACTTCTGTCCACATTCTGATGGTTACATTTTGTCATTCTCTGACATATGCTTAAATTACACAGTGTGAATGAGTATAAAGCAACATGAAAACAGTCCTGGTACTACAGTAAATACTTTCTTTGTATCATTCCATATAATCCTTACCATAACCACACAGATGGGTCATTTTATTTATTTATTTATTTATTTTTTCCTATTTCTCTTCTAGATGAAGAAATTTAGTCCTTCAGGACTTATTCAAGGATATGAAATTTTTAAAGGCATAAGAAAATAGCATGTCACCTTAATATTTTATATGTGAAGATGTTATATGGTGATTTTTGAAAGCCTATTTGAAAATAATTATCAAAAATGTTGGTATTAACTAGTGCCTGCCACAATTAGTGAAAATCATATTTCTTATATGCTGCCACAAAACTATAGACTATAAAGAGAGGAGGAAGTTCAAACTAGATGTTATCTATAAGGAAAAAATAGTGAGACTAAAAGAGTGTCATTCTGCCTCTCATTCTGGTTACTTATTTCAAAGTCACAAAACTAAGAGACTAGTAAGTGATTGCATTTATCCTTTAAGAATTTTTTCATTGTACTTCAGAGAAAAAAGGGTCAGGTTTATAAATTGTTTCTTATCATTTGCTCTAAATTGGCAGTTGGGTCACAGGTCATATAGTCCAAAAATATAGAAGTATGTCGATATGATACCAGACTTTTCAAAATGTGGAACAACTCAGTGACAAAAACATGTAGGAAAAATTTGTTGAATCAAGTAAGATGATAGAGGTGGAACAGAAGAACATAATTGGGTAGAACTACGGATTTAACCAAAATTATACAAATGGTATTAGTGAGAACAGTATCAACTGGTCTTGGTAGTTTTTTCAATACTACTATTTCATTTTTAGAATAGTATAGTAAAATTACTTTATTGCATATTTTTGCAGAGGAAACATTTCTCAGTTAAATATTTAAATATTCTCAGCAGAGTTCCAGTAATCCTGTTCATTATGATTCTTTGGCAACTAATCAGTTAAACTCCCTTGAGCCATATTGCTATATAACTTACATTGTTAGATAGTATATGGATAATAATGATCACTAAAGCTCTTGAAAATAACCTAATAGAGGATTTAAAACTATTTATTTTCATGAACTGATACAATAAAATGTAGCATAACAGTTCATATTACTAGATTATGATAACTACCCTAGATTTATTTGGTTAGATGAAATTTAAATAGTGAGCTTCTAGAGTTATTCTTCTACCTAAATTTGCAAACTTTATTTTGGAGCACATATTTTTTATAACCCTCTTAACCATATTTTCCCATTTAATATTGAGGGCCGAATGCTTGGGGTTACCAGAAGTCATAATTCACATATAAATTATTTTATTTAATATTCTCTCAAGCATTCATTCACACCTTATCGTATACTGACTGAACATCTACATTTGTTGCTGCAAATACAATGATGGCCAGAATAATATTCTTAATTGTAAGACAAAGTAACAGAAGATGCAGGTATGCAAATCATTATATATTACCCATTGCAATAATTTTCCTTACTTTGGACTAATGTTTTAACTTACATACATTATTTGTCAAGAAATATATACTTTATGAGGTAATACACAATATTTTATATTTTCTTTATTGCTATAATAACACAGCCCTGTGACCAAAAGTTTTAAAATCATATTAAAGAGTTCCTTTTCTACAAGAAATAAATGTCTGTCCTGATATGTGCTTTCTTTTTACACACTTTAGTGCTTAAAATAGTTACTGAAACACTTAAATATATCTGTAAACTTTCCAGTCTATCATTTTATCTAAACAGACAAATTCTTTAAATAAAACCTTTTGCTCATCATATTTATGGCAATGCTAACCTTTGATGTTTACTACCTGCAAGATAAGCAGGATCATTGTTTTGATGAATTAGAAAAAATCATCTTATATTGAAAGTATGAATTATTCATCATATATTCTTTCTTTACTTGTTATCATTCCTAAAATCAACATATTAAATAATTAGTACATATACTAATATGTATTAACCTTTTATTGAGTAATTAGTATGCATTGAGTACTTCTTTAATCATTACTCATGGCCTCACATAATTAACTTTCTGGTAGTAGAGACAGGAAATCAACAGATTAACAATAAGTATATAATATGTTGTAAAGTAGTGTTAAGTGCCTATAGAAAAATGAAGCCAGCTAAAAGAATAATAAATAATAGACTAGGAATAGGCGTTTAGTAGATTAAGTAGTTAGGCTATCTTAGAAGGAATACAAATGAGCACATTATTACCTGGGAGAATATATTTCCATACAGAACAAATAGCATGTGCAAAAGCCCTAGGTAAGTTTTGAGTAGTGGCGAGAAAGGTACAGTGGATAATATATATTAAAAGGGTGAAAGTGAAATTAGACTTGTCAAAGACCAAATTGTGTAAAGCTTTGTCACTCAGTAGTCAATAGTTCAGTTTTTATTCCAAGATGATGAGATTTTTTTGGGTTATTACATGTAGATATTTCTGAATTATTTTTTGCAAAATACCATACCGAATGAAATTAGCCTGCTTGATGAACGAAAGAGGAATTTATGTCATTCATCCATAGAAATAGCTTAAGATGTTTCTAGGTGTATACCGATAGGGGTAAGTTGGAACTGCTTGCTGTACAGTCATTCAGAGACTTAGAATTATGAAGACTATGTGACCTTCAAAACATATATTACAAAATTGCTAAAGCATTTTAATCTAGTTGGTAAAAGAGAGAGCCTGAAGGATCTTATATAAAAGCCTTTTTTCATGAGCCAGATCTAGCACTAGTCAAAATCACTGCTCCTACAGTCCAGTTGTTAGAACTCATCCACATGGCCATGCCTAATTAAAATGATGAAAAATAATATAACTGTGTGTCCAGAGGGAAAAAAAAATGTGTGTAAATTTATTTTTGCCATAGCAACATTTTAGATTTCCTGACATCATATTAAAACCTATATTTTCTTAATATTAAGCAATATTTTGTTGGAGTTCAAGACTTTATTAACTGGATTGAGATATAGTTTTATGTAATAAGTGCAGTTAATTCAAATTTACAGTATGGAGAATTTTGAGAAATGTATGCACAGACATGTATCCACTATTTCAAAGAATATTTCTGTGATTCCAAAAATCTTTCTCCTGGTGTTTGTGTAGGTGCACAAACCTTTCCCACCTGCAGACAATCATCTGGTTTCTGTCACTATAATAAATTTTAGAATTTCACATACATGACATCATAGAATATGTAGGGTTTTTTTGAGGGGGATTGTCTCAACACAATATTTTTCAGCCAATCTGATGTATGTTTCAGTAATTTGTTCAGTTTTAGGACTGAATAGTATTCCACTATATACACAGATGAGCTTAAATATTCTCTTATATGATAGATACCTGACTATTTTCAGTTTTTACATTTATGAATAATATTTTATTAGCACACATGCTTTATTTTCTATTGGGTAATAATCTAGGTTTGTAATTATTGGGTGATAGTCTAGCTAACACTTGATACTAGAGGTTGTTTAATTGTTTATTTGTTTTTTCTTAATTTTAGCTATTAGAAGATGAACAATGGCATCTCATTATGGGTTTAATATGTATTTGCCTGATGACTAAAGACTTTATCAACTCATTCATGTAAATGAACTATATAGGTTTCCATATTAAATATTTCCTATTTCCTAATATAAGCTATCAATTTCCCTCAGAATGTGCTTGAATTTATTAATTTATTATGTGTTCATTTTTATTTACTTAAATATCTTAGGTTTATATCATGTTTGACTGTGATCTACATTTGAAGTGTGACCTGCATTGACATGTAAGTATGTAAGTGAGCATCTTTCTCCATCCCTCTCTACCATTCACATTCATACACACACAAATATATGTATATATAGTGATCTGATGAATTTAATGTTTAATTATATTTTCTGTTATTTTCATTTATTTTATTAAAATGCTGTCTATAATCTACTGTATAGATTTCCTGAATGACTAAGGATTAATGTATGAATTCTATGTTAAGATGAAAGGGTGGAAAATAAAAAAAAGTTTTGGACACAGACTATCTAAGTTCATGGGTTTCATTTCTGCTACTGGATCAGTCAGGAAAGACAAACAGAGTGGTGTAAAATCTCCAAAATGTTATTTTAAAACATTTCTTTCCTGCCACATTATCTTTTCACTATAAGAAGGTAAAGTATTTCTGCTCCTATTGGTCAATCAAGAGTCTAAAACTTATAATGGAGCTGCAGGCCAATGTATTGGCCTTGAATATCCCCACAGTGAAAGGAGAGTTCAGGACGGTTCGTCTCCCCTATGCCCACAGTGGTCAATGCTAGATTATTAATACTTTGCAAAAGCACCAATAATTACCAAATTCATTTAATACATGCTACTTAACTAGAAACCTAGCAATAGTAGTTTTAATTTTCCTTTTGCAAATATTAGAAAATTCTTCTCTAAAATGGCTTTATATATTAAATACATCAGCTCCTCTGTGATTTGATCACAAATTCTGAAATAGATCCAATTTTTTTGTTCTTATATTGATCTCATATTCTGAAATCACACAATTATAGCTTCATCTATTTTAATTTTGTAATTTTTAGGAGACTTGTGCTAAGAAAGATAGTTCCTGATATTTTTGTCAATTGTAAACGAAGGTTTTTTTTTTAATTTTCAATTAAGTAGACAATATTATGACTAAACTTTAATTATGTCAATCAAGCTTTTCAAGAATAAAAACCTTATATAATCTTATTAATTTTTCCATGGTAAGACGGAAGGATTAGAAAATTAATAATTATACACAGTAACTGAATTTCTATTAATAAAACTGACAGTAGGAAATTGAGATTTCTGCTTTTATAACTTGCAAATGATTATTTTCTAATCTCAAAAGTAAAGCTAGGTTACTTATTGAACTACTTGTTATGATTTTATTAATCATCTTTTGTCTGGCTAAACATTGTGACAAAAATCTTTAGCATTAACCATTTGTTGCCAAAATGAGAGAGAATGATATAATTACCTAAATTTGAAAATATCTGAAATAAAATACAACCTGTCTGTACTATGTTTCTGACATTCTTTGTAGTATCCAGTTGAATTTAATAATAATAACAATTAATAGAAACCATTAAAGAAATATTTGCATGAGTATAATTTTAGTTGCCAAGTTAAAAAATCTTATTTACTGTTATTTTTACAATATTTACTCACTAACTTCTTAACATTAGGCCTTGTATATATATATATATATATTAATATATATATATTTGGTTTATTTTATCCACTTTTATCCATACATGTTAAAACTAAGTTTGGAAGAAAGATATCACTGTTTTGATTGCAAAATACATTTAAAATTTAAGTAGTTCTTAAACTGTATAATCTTATTGCATATTGTTACAGATTTAAAGGAAGTAGTATTAAAAAAAAGACAAATAGGACAAGATGACTTTAAAAAGAATCACTCAACTCCACATAAAATACGATCTCCTCTTGGTAAAGGATTATTTTCAATTTAGGCAGTATGAAGCCTATAAACTTTAATTGTGTCAAATCATTTTCTAACCAGATTAAATAAAATATATATTTCCTAATTATGCCCTTATTAAATTGTTTTAGTGGGAAGGTCTTTATTTTTCACCACTAATAAAATGTTAGCTATGAAAAAATAACCAGTAATTGTATCTTATATTGATTACACAAAAGCTAATTAGTTTTATAGATAATGAAGTAGTGAAAATAGCATTTTTTTCTACAAATGTAATTAAACATGATTTTGAAAGGTCAATTATTTTTTCACAATTTTTCCTTTTATTTGTAAGGCCATTATTATATATGTTACAAAACTATGTACATGCTTTCCTCTGGCATTGTTTGAAAAATACTGTCAAAATACTGACAAAGATGTGAAGAACGGTGTGTCACTGACAATAAGTTAAAGAAAGAGTCTTTTCATATGAAGAGTGTACTGAACAGGAAAAATTATTCTTGATATTAGGTACATTTTTAAATTAATCTTTTAAACATATAATCATAATCAATATTGTATAACACTATATTTTTACTAAAATATGTAAATTTTATAAAATAGCTTTACAACAATTCCCTAAGTATTACTGGAGAGTATCTTTGCTGTTTGGGGTTGGGTTTGGGTATGTTAGAAAGAGATGGTAGCAAGAATACTAGTAAATCAATCTAATTAATTGCGGGAACTTTCAAGATGACTCCATCTGCTGCCTTAATATTGATTTTATAAAAATGTTAATCATTTAATGGTATAAAATTAATTAAGGATCCATAAAGCACCTCAAACAAAAGTTGTTTTAGGAATGTCAAAAGATATATCATTAGTTCTCTGGTCTTAAACTAATTACTGGTTGATCTAAGAAGGGATGAATGAGTGTGTTGATACCTAGGCAACCAAGCTGCTAATGTTAGCATCTGACCTCTTGTGCAAACACAGCAGAACCCTGACATGCGCAAATATTAGCAATGATATTATAAAGGCTTCTTCAGGGTAACTAAATCTTGTTTGTAGACACCCTGACACAGATATGTTACATCTGCATTTCAAATGAGCTCTTTCTTTACTGTGTAGTTTAATTGGAGCTGGAAAGTATCCAGAAGATTACAATTAATATTGTTTCACCTAACTTTTTTTAATCAAGTAATAACACGTTTATTTTGGGAATACCACATGGTAGGGTAGCTTCAGCAAACATGTTTTCTAAGTCCAAAGGTAAATAAAGCTTAGATTATAACTACAAACTATTTGACTTTGTAATGAAATACATCCACTTAAAGAAGAACTAATTTATTCAAGTTGGCATTCTTTAATTATACATTGATTTATAGTTTTATTTTCCCTGAATCTTTTGGCTTAGATTGATTGAAACCGAACTGTCTTCTTTCTGAAACCACCAAATGGAAATCGAGAACTTTTTAACAAGTTCAGAGAAGTTCTGATCTTTGTTCCTTTTCTTTTGAATTACTTAGTTTTCTTTGTTTCCAAAAGACTGGAGACATTAAAATTTCCAAGAATTGTAACTCAAGTGTATAAACAATTGAGATTATAACCCTGTGACAACTCTGTGACAATCAGTCACAGAGATAACTTGTGACAATCAAGTTCTATAGGGAAATACTATGTTCTTCTATGGGCTCTAGACTTCTGCCTCTATTCAGCAGAAAGGAGTTTCAGAAGATGGACCCCTGTCTGTTGCCCCTACAGAATGAGGAGCAGGACAAAGACAGAGGAGAGAATTGTTAGCAAACCAATGAATAAATTCCTTGTCTTTACCTTTTTCACTCTTGCTCTGCTCCTTTTTATCTTTTTTTAAATTATTTATGCAGTTGTTGCTCTTTCACATTCCTTCTAACAGTGAAGCCATTGATACTTCTCTTGCCTTCTGACTTGTTTCACTGAATATAATTCCTTTTAGCTCCATCTATGTTTCTATAAATGGGCCTAGTTTGTCATTTTTGATTGCTGAATAATATTCCATTGTGTATATGTACCACATTTTCTTGATTCAGTCATCTACTTTTGGGCATTTGGGTTGTTTCCAGATCTTACCAACTATAAATAGTACTGCAATAAACATAGGGGTACAGGTGCTCTTTTGGATCAGTGTTTTTGCGTCCTTTGGGTAGATCCCTAGGAGCGGGATTGCTGGGGAATACAAATGATGTTAAAAAATAATTAAATACATTTAAAAATTATTTATGCATATAAAAGCCAGAGTACAGGCCAGAGGTGTGAGGAGGAGAGGGGTTTAGGGGGGCTGAGAGGATTCACCAGAGACAGAGTGGGGAGCATAACAGGCAGATAGACTGAAATACACTGCTGAGGGGAGCAGCGCCATGTGGGTCCTCTCCCTGACTGGAGATCAGATTTGCTCTGCAATGGCTGCTGAAGCCCCAAGGTGCAGCACTCACCCCTTGCATCACCAGGGAGACCCCCCTTTTTTTTCAGCCCAAAATAGAAAAACATGCAAACTGGTTGAAACCAAGATGGATGTAGAAGTAAAACAATGGTTATGCCATAGCCTTATTATCTTAGTAAAATGCACCCCTACTAGCACTGTGACAGATCAGGTCAAAACCTGAACTAAAAAGGGGCATGAATACCAATCATTAAAAACTCTTCCTATTTCTCTGAAATTCTGCTGATGCAGACCTCTTAACTTCTTTCTTTGTCAGTAATCCCCCATATAAGTCCCTGCTTGGCCCCAATTAGAGGATATGACCTTTGTGAGACCAATTCACCATATTTTCAAGATAGCCAACTCCTGATTCACCTAATTTCCTTCCATCACTCTTATCGTCCAAGTTTTGACTTATAAACAGCAAGTAATCAGACCCCCAAGTCCCTGTAACAAATTTTCATGTATTTTATAGAAACCTATATACACCAAGATATAATATATTAGCATTATCAAAAATTAAAATATGAAAAGTTTTATTATAATTTTGGCTGCTTAACTAAGCAAAATCAATCAATATTAGTCTTATTCATTTCCTTTGCTTTTAGTCCTTCCTTAGAATATGAAAGGAATCATAGAAGGAAAATTTTTCTTTTTCTAAGTTCAAATATCTTAAAAGTAGAGAATATAAACTGATGTACTTTAGAATATTTATCAATATCCGAATACATTTTGGAGATGAAATGTGGTACCTGGGAATTTCATGTCAAGGAAAATGCCCTAGAGCAGAGCAAATCAAAGAAAGTCACATGCAAAATGTGATATAATTTGACCCAAGAGGTAGATTCTGGTGTGCCAGCCCAGTCTTCTCTTCCCATCATGTGTCCACTTCAAGGGCTTTATGGGAAATGAACAAGTGCCATATGAACAATATTATTTGTTCTCAACCACCTGGTATGATAACTTATCCTGACCACACCACAGCCATTAGACCCATTGAGAAGGCATTTACTTTGTTCTGAGCATTCAGTGTGACACTAGGGACCA
Source organism: Galemys pyrenaicus (assembly GCA_019455555.1). NCBI lineage: Eukaryota > Metazoa > Chordata > Mammalia > Eulipotyphla > Talpidae > Galemys > Galemys pyrenaicus. The sequence continues at coordinate 17,262,764 of JAGFMF010011752.1, read as the reverse complement.
ATGTGATTTAATATATAGCCATTCTTCAGTCAATAATGTCCACCATGAGGGTTATTATGTTCCCCTTACCCTATGCCTTAAATGATAGCATTATATTTTGATTGATTATCTATAGACACATAATGCTATAAGCTTCCTCTCTAGTGACTTAAATTGACACTTTTTTTCTCTCTTTCAAATTTTCCCATCATGTACTCTGAAACTCCAATCTTCCCATGATTGATAAACTCTCTACCTCTGCTCTTAACTGCCAGTAGGTTCTCCTTTGAGAATATCCATTTCCTATAGCCTACACATTGTTTCAGCCTCAACCCTAAGGCACCTTGCAGAAAATATCTTTTCCTTTAATAAAACTCTTACTTCTTTGAGACTCATTCCACTAAGTTTTACTACTTTCTACTCCTCTATTTCCTCAGGCCATTTAATTCATCCACACTTTGATTTTCCCTTTAATCGGTATTGTCTTCTGTTACAGTTTGACTTTCTTAGAGTGCTCATTTCATCCTTTTAACTGTTCTTTTCAGATTTTTGAGATAATGTAAATTCCTCCTGAAAATTATGAAAAACAATTAGTGCCTATAAAGAAAATGAATTGAATTCAGGTTATTATAAGAATTCTGTTAGTTTGGGAACAGATGTTCTGTTAAAACTTACACAATTTTCATAGACATATCAGGAATCCATAGATTTCTTATTTTTGGTTGAACTTAAAGTTGAAAAATTAGCCTGTATATTTCTCTATTATTTCTCCATATAAATATCCCTGTCCCCATACAAATGTTATTGTAAACTTATATATTTAAATAATTATGTAAAGAACCCTGTTAGCTTAAGTTAGATACCATGGGGTTTTGTTCATAGGTCACCTCACATAAGGACTAAATAATTTGAATTTCCAAGCAGCAAGTCTTAGCTAGCTATCAATTGACATAAAGTAGATTTTTATATATAGAGAGAGACTTTTTCTGGGTAATGATTGATTTAGTATAGAATTTTTCAATAGAGGAAATTTTGAGTTCAATGTATGATGCTTTTTTAAGTGTGCACAAAATATATGCAACTTAAAAAGTCAAAAACAAATCATTCAAAAACATAATAAAACCCTTAAGACATATATATATATATATATATAATGATGATTCTTCTCTAAAACTTACATTTTCTTTGATACGCTTTAAAATGGACAGACTGGAAAACTAAGCAAAAATATAAATAAATCTAAATAGTATAAATATTAGTCTAATCGAAATAAATAAGTATAGAAATATAATTAAACTTAGATATTTATAATTTCATAACTATTAAGTATAAAGTCTAGCTAATAAATAGAACATAAACAATAAAAATAACAGAATCAAACAGAAAAAATGAAATTTCATATACAACAAAAATACTAAAAGTGTAAAATAAAAATATTTTGACATAATTTATAAGGACTATGCACATTTTAAATAAATGAGTATATAAAAGAATCAAATTTAGTTAAAAGAAAGACATTTGTGTTTTATGATAATTGAAATGCTATAGCTTGAGTGAAGTTGGATCCTCAAATATTGGTTATTAACCAGAAATCTCCTCCAGGTTTGCCACTGACAATGGTTAGATAAAGAGATCATTAGGTGAAAAATCACAGCTTGTATTGAAATAAGGTATTCTGAACACTCTAAAAAGTAAAGAAATTTTGGTTCCTTTTCTGCATATAAGAGGTGGGGTACAAACCAAAGGCAAGGGTAGTGAGAGGATTCACCAGAGACAGAGTGGGAAGCAGAACAGGCAGATGGACTGAAATACACTGCTGAGGGGAGCAGGGGGCAAGGCAGGAGAGGTCTGCTGCTGTGCCATGTGGGTCAGCTCTCTGGCCAGGGGGTCAAACCCACACTGCAGTAGCAGTGGAAGCCCCACAGAGCAGCACTCAATCCCTTGTGCCACGAGGGAGACCCCCTTTCAGGATGTTTTTTTTTAAACATATAGTATATAATATTGGAGAGCTACTAATACTTGCCAATCAGAGAATAATGATTCAATTTAAAAATCCTTATATTTAAGTATCTCTAAATAGTAAAGCATTCCCCACTAAGGAAAAATATACAAATAAACAATACAACACATCAGTGTATTTGTAAGAAAAGAGCATGGGTGATGGGCAGATGAGAAAGTCAGTGGCAGAATATGTCCATAGTATGTGGAGAAAAATAACTATGAATCCACTGTTTTTCTCTCAAATGAGTGCTCTTTCCCTTTAAGACTAGTCTTATGTAAAAATCTCAGCAAAAAGACCTTTCTCACTCTTTAGTCTATACAAGGGGTTATTGTGTTTCCATAGTAACTTTCTAATACAGCAGTTATTATAGTAATAATCCATTAACAATTCTTTCTTTTATAGTAGCCTATAAAGACCTCCCCAAAAAAAAGTGTCTGATTTAATTTTCCCACAATATATCTATTGTAGCACTCATACCATGGCAAGTAATCAATGAACGACTTATAAATACAGTACATGAATCAGCATCAAGATAGAGAAAGCCTTTGAAATAACATGATTACAACTGAATTAACTATACCCATCTTAACAAAAATAATGATAACACTTAGTCTCTCCATCTCTTTAAAATTTCATTAATTTATTTCTACTGTTGGTATTTTCTATACTAACATTTATCCCATTCCTATATTTGTTATTTTTTATACTCTTAATTACCATTTAAAAATATCCATAGCATAATTTAAAATGAATCTCCTGCATATATGGCCATTGAATTAATGTCAACTCAATTGTTTTAAAACTTGGTTCTTGAAAAAAGGAGTGGTCCTCACATTGTCAATATTCTGGGAATCGTGACAAGACTTTACAGAAAAAGGGAAGACTGGAAGTTAGGAAACAGAATATATATGGGATGAGTAAGACTCAGTGGAGTGACCACAATACAAGGTTTCAGATTTGATCACGCTATAATAAACACGGACTATGCAGTCTCCATGCTTCCAGTTGTGTGACTGGCTATGAATATCATAGACTGAGAAAGAAGTAAGCAACTTGAAGTTTTACTCATCAGGGATCTTGGGATGTCTACTACATCTTGTGAGGCTTTAATCCACAGGCAAAGACACATTTTATACAGGCAAGCTTTGCTTAACGACAGGGGATAAGTTTGACGGTATGTATCATTAAGTGATTTCACAGTTTACTAAGGCAAACCTAGATGGTATGGCCTATTTCACACCTAGGCTGCATCTAGGTATCACCATTGTATATGAATCTATGCACCATTGTATATAGTAGGCTGCACCTGACTACTGACAGGTCAGAAACAGTCGTCTTGCTACTGTAGAGTATGATCAAGGGAAACAATTCCAGACATCAACTCTCAATACTTCAACTTAGATAAAACAATAAATTAAGGAAAATTGTATGATTTATTAATGTTATCTATAATACTATATCAAAACTAAATTTTCCACTGTTTGTAAAAGAGGTAAATTTAAAGTTAAATTTTCCTCTACAGCAAAGTTATCTTTACATATAGCTCCTTCTTTGTGTTTGAACACATTTGCTCAGTCTTGAGTAGCACTGTTTTTAGTTGACTTGTATGTGATTAGAAAATTTATTATCTAAAGTAATAATTTTGAAAAATATTAATAGCAAAATAAGTTCATAAGGAAAAACAAATTTTATGTAAACTGTTTAGAAAAATCTATACATGTTATATTTTCTGATAATCAAAAGTTTTGACTATTTGACACAATATTTAGCAATGGTTTAAGTTTAGGTGTGTTCACATTTAATAATATACTAAGATTTCTATAAACTTGACTTAAGTGATTGTAAATGTAATTTACTATAAAATCAGTCATTTCTGTTTTAATCACTGTCTGCTAGTCCACTCTGTAGAAAATATTTGCATAGCTACTATCATTCCTTAGTCATTATTTAGAAAATAAATTCAGCTCGTGGATGTAAGTGCTTTCCAGAAGATGCAACTTTAAAGCATGTAAAAAGTTCATGGCTTTAGAAATGCAAAAGGGTTTGCATGACTACCAAAAGCTATGAACTATTACTTTGTAAAATCAATAATTTTCCATATAAGGCTTAGTATCTCAAATTCTCATTAAAAATATCTTTTAAAATATCACAGCATATTTTTGCTGATGTAAAGTTTTAAATCCCAAAGGTGTATTTTTTTTCACATTACTTTTTTATTTATTTAGTCACCATGACTACTCACATTCAACTCTTCACACCTGCAAGTGAATCAAAGCCAGCTTCTAAGATGTTTTAGCATCTTACTTTTTCATAGGATAAATGAGAATGTTCAGCTATTTTTCACTGATCTGAAATTATAGTGTACCTTAATAGCATATATCCATGCCATCAGTTCTTACCCCATCTCAATGACCCTTTATAAGACCCCACATATAAAATGAGTTGGGTATACATATAAAGGAAAATAATTGTGCTGTGAATTCGGAACCCACTGACTAGTTGTAATGAAATGTGACATATCTTTTATGATCACTTATACTAGATGACTGAATAATATCCTCCACATATATTTCTGAATTGTTTAAGTAATCATCCCTGCTATTTTAAGCTGTACCTTAGAGTAATGGCCTGCAATATGAGTTATGAGAAATCAATTGAAGTTCTTGCTATGATACTTAAATTTTATGCCACAAAGGTTACATGATATGTGAATCTTATAAAATATGCATTCATGTACATATAACCATTGACTTACAATCACTGCTTCTTTTCTAAATAAGAAAATGTAAAGTCCCTCATATATTAATAAAAAGTTTATAATTTATACTCACCCATAAAAGTAGACATTTTTTAAAAATATAAATGCATTTAGTTGTATAAAATGAAAGCTCATTATTTTAATATCTCATTTTCAGGTGCCTGAGGAGTTAGATTTTTTGTCAAATTTCCTATAATTTTCAAAATCATATTTATCAATTTAGGGAGTCTACTAATATCTTTTCTCCTTTTGAGAACAGGAAAGATATGTTCTGTTTAACTATAGTATAAGAAAAATTAGTTTTCACTTTTCTTACAAGCCTACAAAGCATCCTCATACCACTAAACCAAAAAGAGGTACTATGTCAACTAGTTGGTTTGTTTTCCATGCAACTTCTCTAATATTCATGCAACTTTATCACTGAGAATTACAACTATTAAAGGAAATTGAAATCTGTGACAAGTGCATATAATGATTATAAATTAAGCAGCTTCGTTTAGCAATAGAACTTAAAATCACACGTCTTAGAGAATATGACATCACTCTAAGTGGGGTATATTGTTGCATAGCTCTGTCAATAATTTGTACTATATTCTAACCCTGTTATATACTATAATAAGGGCATATGGACTTTGGTGGAAGACTATGGGTATTTTGTGGGGGGTGTGGTATGGTGATAACATCTAAAGGGGGAGAGTATATATGGCTAAATAATATACAATGTTGTCAGCCAATACTACCTCAATAAAAGGAAAAAAAAAAATCATGGGTCTGGAGACCATATCAAGAATCAATAGAGTATCTTGAATGGAAGCATTGTCACCAGAGTAATCAACCTAGTAACCTGTGCCACCCATTGCCAGGTGCATGGCTGGAGATGAATTACTTAAATTTTCTATGTGCATATGGATATAAAAGAACTGCCTATCAAATGGAGAAATATCTTTAATCTTTTTAGATCATATATAAATAAGGTATATAAATTATCCCATTAAGAAACACATATGATTAAATATTTCTTGTTTATATGTTCATATTATCATGTATAATCTGATTTCATATTTATAAATCAGTATTAAATGTTGAAACACTTGTTAGATTTATTTTTTTATAACTAAAATCATCAAGTAAACTAAATATACTCTAGACTTTTTTCCTGTCTAAAGCACTTACACTTATAGAAGAGCAGAAATTTCCTCTTTATTTAATCCACTGATTTATGTTAAGTACCTTTATTAAATTTATTTTAAGACATTTTAAATTGCATAAGCCATAAGTAAATTACTCACAAAAATTAAAGATTACTCAAGTATGTATTAACTGTGATAGATAAAATGGTAGCACAGGTTATTAAGCTTTTCTTATGTAACGTTTTTTAAAGTTTATGCCTTTGTTGCTGTTATAATGTTGAACATACTAGAAAAACTCATTGCTGCCACTCATGAACATAATGTCTACCAGACCCTGCAAATAGTTCTGCTTTTCTTTTTAATCTTAGGAAATTATTTCCTAGAAATTGTTTCATAGAAAAATTTAAGTAGGATTCCTAGAATAATTTCATTATTACCATTCAAAAAATATTAACAAAAACAAAAACCCAACTTCTGCCTCAATAAAAATATAACATGCAAGAGTTATAGCTATCAAAATTTTGGAGTTTTCCAAGTGCAAAGTTCCTCATTATATGGCAATAAAGACATGAGTTTTTGTTTCTATGAAGAATTGATCTAAACTCAACATCCTTAACTGGGATTCATATGTATTTTCCTTGGCACATATTTTGAAATGTGGCAGAGTAATTTTAAACACAATATCTGTTGAAAACTGTTAAGTGCCAAAGGGTCCACAATTTGGATTGTCAAACATCCCATTAAAGAGGTCATGAGTTAAAATTTTCAAAATGTTTTTAAACAGAAAAGAGATTGACAGAATACTAACCTATCCAATTAGGAAATTGGGATAGGAAAAAATATAACAGACAAGCTGGAAATGGACCTAAAACACTGGTTCTGTGAGAAAAAAAAATGGATTACTTTCTAGAAAGCAATGACTTCAAAATAATTGATGCATTTTTTGAGTGGATTTTAACTAGTAAGATGTAAATCTTTTTAAGTTGCAAGTTCTAAGGGAAGAGGCTGATGAACATAATGGAGATGTAGTTCAGGAAGTAGTAAGTGAGTAAGCTTAGTAGTTAGTAACTTTGGTCTTTGTGGAAAAAATTTGGAGAGAGGATGAGGTTCTCGTATAAGGCCCATTATTGATTATTTTTCTCCTTGCATTTCTTTTCTGAATATATTTGCCATTTTTCCTCATGTATTCTTCCTCAATGTTCTACTACTGACTCTTGGTTCTAAATTTAGGATGTTTTCAAGCAAAGTTAAGAAATTTATTTTGTATATGCTAAAGAGAATTTGATCAATTTCTGTAACACTTGGTTTAAAATATCAAATGAACATGCTTAACACAACCACCAGTCAACTTGTATAATTTACTTGGAAGTCACAGTATAAATATAAAAAAAGGTAATATATCACAATACAAAATACTGGTTTTATTGCACTGCATTTTATCTGTATTTACCAATGAGTTTATCTATATAGATTTTGGGGTTAGTAACATATGTTACACATGTAATCCTTTAGAAATATTTAATGATTTAAATACATTCTCCTTTCCCTTTAAACTGATAACTCACTAGCTGCTATTTATATAGTTCCTTGTAGATAAATAATTTTACAATAAAGTATGAGTAAGAATTATCAATGTTAATGAAAACTATTGATATCTTTAAAATTAATACATCATATTTTGATATAGTAAAATATTTCTTCATTTAAACCTTAATTACAAGTAAAATAAAGTGACATACATAAAAAGAGGATGATGTGATTTAGCAATCTAGTACATCACATATTTTCTCATCATGTTATTTCCATCGTGAATTTTTTATTGCTTCCCTGAATAATAAAGATGTCAACCTTTCAAAGTTAGCAGAAAAAAAAAATTTTTCAAAAATAAGATACCCCACCAAATTAATTTAGGTATGTTTCTCAAACGTCATCTACTTGGAAATGAAGAAGTTACTGTTTAAAAATTATAAATAATGTTTCTTTTAATTCCAATTCACAATTCTTTTGATTCCAATGAAAATATATTGATATAAAATTTTATTTATACATGTTTCTAAGTGCTGAAAAGACTATATTCAGAATTTAAATTATGTATAATTGAGGTTAAAATTAAATGTTTCTCCATGTTATCTTCCAAATTATGGCATATCAATGTGTCAATTGTGTTACTTAGGTAAAGTCTTTCATGTCTATTTTGCCATGTTTCATTTATTTTATTATATGGCCACAAACTGAAACTAAAATTAAAAAAAAAAACCTCATAATCTTCTTGTTCATTAATAATCATCCAATCCATATTTTATTAAATTATTCCATGCTGATGAATATGCCTATTATATACTAATCTCCAGCTATTTCTTTACACAAGAAGAACATTATGGAATATGCTGTTTATAATTTCTAGTAGGAAAACCATGGTTTTTACACACAGCAGGATGATTATAGAATCTTTCCAACTGTAACATTTAGCTTGAAAGTTAAAGATGAAAAAAATCTATAATGATTTTCTGCTGCCCACACAAAAACAGCAAAATAATCCATTCTGTTAAGTATTCATAAAAAGTCATTCTTTAAAGCTTACTCTTTAAAAGAAATCTTTTTCTGTTTTTACATTGTTTACTGTTATAAGTGCAGTAACAATAAACCATTTGCAATAATTATCTTAATTTTATTCTCAGTATAAAAAGAAATATATGCATTGTATATACTGCATATTGTATTTTTTTCTCCATCAGTTTTCTTGTCTTTAAAAATCTAGCTCCTGTTATAACTTTTGAAAAGAATGTAAAGTCATCAAAATGCACATGAATTAAGTTTTTAATACACAATATCATGGGTTGATGAGGCTGTCCATTGTACAAATGTTTTCTTTTATTTCTTAGGCAAAGAAGAGTGGTTCACATTTATATATTAAAATTATCAAAATCATAGAAGCAGAGAGTAGAATGGTAGCTTCCATGTTCTATAGGAGGAGGGGAGGAAATGAGGATATAGATGTTAAATGGTACAAAGTTTCAGTTACACAAAATTAATTAGGTTTAGAAATCTTCCTAACACCATAGTGCCATACTCAACACTACTGCATTGCATACTTAAAATATGCATTGCATACTAAAATATATAAATAATATCAAGGTAGGAATGCAGACAGATCCAGCCACTATGGAAAAGTGTGTAGAGGTTTCTCAAAACATTGAAAAAACGGATCTGCCCTATGACTTAGCAATTTCACTCCTAGGAACCCAACCCCAAATAACACAAAAACACTATTTTGAATGGAAATCTACACTCCTATGTTGATTGCAGCACTATTTACAATAGCCAAAATAAATTCCCCAAAACAGATAAGTGGATCAAGAAGATGTGAGATATATACACAATTAAATACTACTCAGTGATAAAAAAATATAAACTCATGGCATTTGCAGTGGCATGGATAGAGCTGGAAGGGATTATGCTAAGTGAAATATGACAAGAGGAGAAATATAAATACCAGATGTTTTTGCTCCTATGTGAAACAGAAGAACCAAAGGGTCAGAGAAAGACAAACCTTCAAAAATAGCCATAGACCTGAGGCATACAGGAGGGAAGTGGAAAGGGAGGAAATGAGAGGGGTGAAAATCTGTACAAGGGGTAGGGGGAGTAAAGTAGGGGTGGGAGCAAGGTGGGAGAACACAGGAGATTATGGTGATAAGACAGTGGGCACTTTGGGGCTCTTTCATTGTGGGAGTACTATGGTGACCACACCTGAGGGGAGAAATTCCATACTGTCAAAAATTAGCAAAGATGTAAGGAAAAGATACATCGTTAATAAATAAAATTAAAATATTAAAAATAGTATAATGTGTTATTACAAAAATAATTGTAATAATAATTGTGAAAGGAGAAATCTTTTAGAATTGTGGTTATGGTTTCACAGATGGATAATTATCTCTAAATTCATCAAGTTGTATATATTAAATTATACACTTTTTTGTCTATCAATGATGATGATAAATAAAAGCCTCCATCAGCATAAAACAAAACATATCAGATTTGGAAGAGAATGTTAGATAATTTCTATTAGGATTTTACTAACTGTAGATTGGAAAATTACTTAAATTCTTTGAATCCAGAAATCGATTTCTAACAGGCAGATAATGATATAGCTACAAAACTGTCAGTTTTCAGGCATGTTAATATGCCTTTTAAAAACCCTTGGCACATACCAGGCATCTGGTAAATATTAGTCCCTGTTTCCTTTTCCAATTTTCCCTTGTGTAATTGAATTATTAGACCCTAATTTTGTTCCAAATTTATATTTTGATAATCAACACACATGATAATTTATGTTTACCATTTAGTGAGGAAAAGTAGAAATTACAGAAGGTCCAAATATTTAGAACAATAAAAGAAAGAAAATGAAGAAACCAAAAATATTGCTGATGTAGTGAAAATATTTTCAACATTTCCTTTCCTAAAAAGCTATTCTAAGAACTAAAACAGAGCAACTTGAAGTATCCAAGATTTTTATATTTTAACTTATTTTTATTTGCAGTTATTGTCCATATTTTCTCTGAGGATATCAATTTGGGAGATAATAATCTCTGATTATGTTAAATTGCATAGGATTGACCTCCTTATAAAGTTGAAATTGATACAGTATTTTTATTTCAAAATAAATCTCTAGAGATGTTAGTTGTCAACTTGAAAAATGCAGTCCTTTTCCGAAGAATTAGGATGTCTCCATCAATAATGATAATAATTTTTAATGTACTATGAAGCTAGACCATTTAGTGTGATCATTAACACTTAAAAGTATCTTCCCGCTTAAAGGATTATGCTAAGTTGAATAAGTGAGAAGGGAAAAAATAAGTACTGGATGGTTTCACTTAAATGTGGACTATAGAGAAACTGAGCAAGGGGTCAGGAAAAAGACAAAACTTGCAAGCTGACCATAGGTTTGAGGAATACAGCAGGGGAGGGCAAAGGAGGGCTTAGAGGAGAACACAGTGGGGTGTGGTGGAGGACTGTGGGCACATTGGTGGTGAGAAAACTAGGGTGACTGCTCCTGAAGAAAGAAATCCTGTACTGTGCAAAAATAAACAAGGGTGTTTTTAAAAATTAGGAAGAAATTGCAGGCACAAAAAGCGACTGCTTGGAATTCCAGTTCTATGCAATAGGATGAATTTTTTAATGAGAAAAATATTTGAGCATTGGAAAGGATTGATTTTTCTATTTAGAAAGTCTATTTCTAAAGAGACAATTAGGTGAATCTGCCATTTCCAAGAAAGTTGAATATAACTTCAGAATTCAAAACAGACAGAGAAAGCTTGATCACATATTAAATAAAATTGAAACTGTAAGAATTGATACACAAAATATCTGTGTCCGAGACAGCCATACCTCATGTCTGCTATTCAGGTTTCTGGTACCCTTCAGTTTCTCAGCCTGTACTGAGAAAATATCTCATTATACTGGTATTTTACACTGGGTAATCCTTATTTTGTTTTTATGAAAAGGGTATCCTAAACATTATAGTAGTTTTCTCTTGTCTCCCTTCAAAGATGATGCTACCATTTCATCCATGAAAGCCAAAAATGTCCCTCAACTTTACTGATATTCCCTCAACAGTGCTCCAGTGAGAACTTTTTTTTTTAATTCATAGTGGAAACATAAGTATTGTTTACCCAATTAATTTAAGACATGTAGGTTTTTTCCCAAGTGTCTAGCTTCATGAGCAAAACTATTTAGAACATTTGTTTGAAGCATTATTTATATGTGACTTTTTTACTCTCTTGGGCATACCAAGTAAAATTACAGGGGCTATTTGTCTGGGACCTCATCTTTCCACACAGGTATGATCTACTGAGTGCTTCTCATTCTTCTGTGGTCTATGTAGTTCACTGCTAAATTATCTGATATTTTCAACTTCAGAATCCATTTGGACTTGGCTCTCACTTTCAACTGCTTATAGGTTTCTTTTAAAATGGGAGTCATTTTTGATATGGCTGGCCCACGTTAAGTTGTAGGAATGACAATGAGTTTCCTCAAATACCTTCATGTCACAGTCAGAAAAATACAATATTTCTGTTCCTCCTTAGGAATTTTTAGACAAAAGAAAGTACTTGGCTCACTCAGTTGTTTCCATCTATTCTTCTTCACTGCTGTCTTGCATTCTCTACTGGTTCTATATGGAAAGCATAAGCCAAACCAAAACAAAAACAAATTCTTTAGACTCACATTCAACAGATGTCTGAAGTTCTGTTTTCCCAGTATACCAGATTCATTTTCAGACACTGTTCTGGTCTTAGACATGAGATACTAATCTGACCCATGGCTACCTTCACTTAACAGGAAACTGAAGAATAGACACATCAATCTGTGGTACAGGCATTAAGAATCAGGTCAAAAAGCCCCCGATGTGACCACTACTTCTCACCCACACACCTGCAGGTGGACACTGGAAAGCACAACAGGAGAGAGGGATGTGTTATCATGACCTTGATTGCCAGAAGCAACAGCCAAGCTGCCAGGGAAATGATCTACATGACACATTCCTTTTCTAAGTCATGGACAAGTGCCTCTAATTGTCAGAAAAAAATCCTATCCAGAACCCTGTTTTATTGCAGTCTCAATAATAATAATATATATTTTTAGTTTTGTGATTTCTCCAAGTGGGAGGAGGGAGGAATATCTTAGAATCAATCCAAATATCCCCGTACTGGGGGAGATTTACAATTTATTTAGTGAAGGATCAGTCTCAGCACCTTTACTATACAGATTTCAATGAATGCGGGAGTATTGGGGGTCGCAGAGTGCTCTAAATGGGAAGTTACATTGCCAACACGAAGCATTATGCCATGAATATTTACGGTAATACTCCAAGGACATCTCAGCAGAAAGTGGGGAGAATCTCTGCAGCACATGTACAGGGAAGTTAGATTTACACCTAATTCTTCATTTATAATACTACTTTTTTTTTTTAAAGTCTCTCAAGCTACGTGTAAGGTGAATGAAAGTTAACAGGTTTTCCCTGCCCTTCCACCATTAGTATCAATGACTGATGCCTGTAGTCTTACACACAGGCTTGATGGAGGCACCTGGAGTGTGGTGTGGGCTTTCATGAGTGGGCGAACTTGAGCTGAGAGATTGAGCATATAAAGGGGCAGCAGAGGGGAGGGAAGAGGACCATGCAGCCGAGTGCAGTGGGGAGTGGTACAGAGCATCAGACAATGGCTAAGAAAGGAAAGCTTGTAGGGATTGACAGCGGAGACCAAGTTGAGGTCTCCCTGCTGGCTTGTTTTCCCTGACCTGAGGAAATGATAAAAGAAATGATAACATTTCCTTTAAGCTGCCTGAACTGACAGTGAACCTATCTGGCCTGGGATGGTTGCAGAACACTACACAAATTTTAGATCTCACAGTCTTTTTGCTGCTACCTTGTTCTGTTTCAAGTAGAGCTGGTGAAATAAATTTCCTGGCATTTAGGAAATCTGTATGAAATGTAGGTATAAATTTGGGAATTGTAAGCATAGAGGAAATACAGAACTATAAATCTGTATAATATCACCAAGGGAATAAGCACAGATAGAAAGATAAGTTTGATTCTGTAGGGTAAATGGAAAAGTTATCAGGCTTTTCCGCCATCCCACTATTAATGTTGATGATGGACACCTGTGGTCCTGCACCTATGCCTAAGTGGGCATGCGCAAGTGAATGCACCTGGGTTGAGACAGGAGTTATATAAGGCTAGCATCACATGGCCACCATGAGCCAGAGGAGAAGCCAAAGTGTGGCAATGGAGTACAGCAAAGTGTGGTGAAGATTGGTGCAGTATGGTAGATAATATGAAGGCAGCTAATACAATAAGGAGATGGCTTGAAAGAGTGATGAACATACCCAGTCTGGGATGGTTGCAAGAAAACTGGCGTAGTTGGCAGGATGATTTGATGCAGACAAGTGCGGAGACTGAAGACTCCCCCTCTGAAGACTTCAGGAGGGACTGAAAGGTGGCAGACTGTGAGCATGTGACTATACTGGAGGTGCTATGGGAGCACAGGAGGTGGTCAAAGTCCAGGAGCTGCAGGAAGAACTAAAGATGCTGCAAGAGCACAGGAGATGGACAAGGTCCGGGAGCTATGGGACAAGACCTTGAGATGGCCCACAAGGACTAGACCACAACACCTGAGGCAGCAGAATTGATAGAGAAGAGGACCGCAATTTGTCATTTAGAGCTCACCCACTGCTGATGCAAGGAAAAGACTAATGGACTTGGACTGACATTCCCGCCAGAAGGCTGGAGAACTTTGGCAGGGTGATCTTATGTTTATGAGACCCTGGGGGTAGATGGTACTGTTTGTAAACCCCAGTAGATGAGAGTGAGTCAAGGTATGGTCGGTGGGCCTCAATGGCCAAAAGCAGGCTGTCTACTGCCCAACATTCCCAGAACTACAGCCCAAAGAGGCAATGAAAAGGGGCAGGTCTGAGAAGAGCCCAAGATTGGCTGAGGGAGGAAGTCCTCACCAAGTTCTCTGCAGCCAGGTAGAATTTAGGTATCAAAAAGCTAATTAGAGAAGGCAAAAGCTGGTGCTGAGATTGGGAAGCCCTAAGCAGCTGGTAAGCAGCCTAAGTCTGTTAAGAAGGCCGTGGGTGGTGCCCTGTTTGCTGAGTGAGGGTGAGGAGCTGAGGAGCCATCCTTGGGGGATGGGAGGGGTACATGGCTTGTGGTGGAGCCCACAGCTGAAGAAGGGGACCCAAGAGAGGCCACATGTGGAGCTTGTATCCATAGATCCCTGACCCATGTGCATGTGCACAGGCTAGACCTGAGTGCAGGGGTCTGCATGTCACATTGGTGGCTATGAAAGCCGAGTGTTTGAGTGATGGCAGAGAGTACCTCTGGGGATTGGGTGATTACCCCCAAAGAGTATAATATTGCAATACAAGAGTGAGAGCATCCTGGGGGGTGGGTGCGGTGAGTGGCTTGTTGCTGCAACCACACCTGGAGAAGGCCAGGAAGGCTGACAGCTCCTGGCGTGAGACGGCAGAGGCCATGAGTGGTTCCCCTGTTGCATGATCAGTGCCTTCAGCAGCAGACATGGTGGATCATCTGCTGGAGCTAATAATCTTGTCTTTTGCCCTTAGGTTGGTCCCCTGCCTAGGCATATTTGTGTTCATTTGTATTATGTTGTATTTTGTTACATTGCTGTATAAAATTGTGATGTTTACTTTTGTGGGTCATGGCTGCCATGTTCATATTTGCCCAGGGAAACATATGTATATTTTGTATGGGTTAAATGGAAAAGTTATCAGGCTTTTGTGCCCTCCCACCATTGGTGTGATGATGGA
This sequence comes from Galemys pyrenaicus, assembly GCA_019455555.1. Classification (NCBI taxonomy): domain Eukaryota; kingdom Metazoa; phylum Chordata; class Mammalia; order Eulipotyphla; family Talpidae; genus Galemys; species Galemys pyrenaicus. The sequence goes on along the minus strand of JAGFMF010011752.1, from coordinate 17,247,568 downwards.
CACCTAAGTCCTGCATGAATGCCTAAGTGGGCATGTGCAAGTGAGTGCACCTGGGTTAAGACATGGGGCATATAAGGGTGATCTCACAAGGATGCCAGGAGAAGAGGAGAAGAAGCAGAAGCATGGTGGCAGAGACGAGAGGATAGATAGCCCAGAGAGTAAAGATATGCCGGGGGCTAGGAGGCCCGCCAGCCTGCTGTCACACCCACACAGCCCCCTCCCCCATCCCCTGCACCCCTGCCTGCCCTGTACCTGGTTGCCTCTGATACAATGAAGCAATAAAAGCTTAAAAAGTCACTGAGGGCTCCAGGACTCCTCCTTGACCAGTCTGCTCAGAATCATCGAGAACTTGCTCTGTGCCCCTTGTTGGCACCACAGATCCCCAAGGAATACTCCTGGGAAATCCAATGTTAGAGGCACTTGAACAAGATAAAAAAAAGTCTGAAAAGTACTGTGTAACAGGAAAAATAAGCAATGTGATTCAAATGCCAAGTTAAAGTAATTATTTCTGAGAGTGATCAGTGATGACTAAAGGTGGCTAACATTTTACTATTAAAAATAAAAATGATAACAAAATCTATATCTAACATGCTTCACATTTACCTTATGCCAACCAGTTTTCTAAGCACTCTAGATCTATTAAAATTTTATTTCTCACAATAATTCCATAAATCAAATATTAGTGCACTGCCGAGTTTACAAGAGAACTCTGAGGCCTACAAAATTTCCATGACATGTCTAAGATCATACTATTATTAAGTAGTCAGGATTTGTAGTCAGTCTGCATGGCTTCAGCATCTACACACTTCACCATTCTTTTATATAACCTCATCTTTGTCACAGTTCGAGAACAAGTAAAAAATTTGCATATGTTTTCTACGAGTTTTGCCAATGACTATTTCATGTTTGAATGTGCTCATTGTCTATGGAATCTGCTTATTTAGTATAATTATAGGTGATTTAGGTTACTTCCCTCTTACAAATGTGCAATTTATAGGAATTCCTAAAGGGACTCCATCATATGTATTTTTAAATCCAGAATTTTATTAAAGGAATCACTTTGTTCCTTACTTCATCGTTCCTTCTACCATAATCATTTTTCTACCTTTTTCATCCAATTGTCAAATACTGACCACTAAAATGTAAGAAGGGATGAAATTGAGCTGTTGGTGAAAGATTCAGTGCACCTGTTTCTAATTAAGAGATGGCAGTGGCTGCTAAATCCTTCCTCTACATATCTGGATGGAGGCTCTTGAGACCATGTTGTCTATTTACTCTGAGTTTTTCCAGAACTAGTCCAACAGGAGGGTCTTCATCTCTACTGCAAGAGATTCTCCCCACAGGGAGTAACACCCTCCAGCAGAGCCTAAACTGTAATTGAGATTTCCTGGCAAATTCTGTGTGTAGAGAATCAAACTCTGAGAAACCCTGCAGGAGAGACTTTCCATTGATTTCAGCTGTGCCTAATTCACCATAAAACTTTACAGAAGGTAGTAAATTGGCTAATGTTTTGAGATGGATTCTCCTGCTATAGGGCACCCCCAAAATGGAGGGGAACAGATGCAGTATAGTGGTTCTTGAAGGTGAAAGTAAAAATCTGTGTCTCATGCCATTTCAGATACTTATGACTAAACAGCAAGGACATGTCAAAGGGGAGAAGGGGAGGTAAAATTCATGTTATGCTATAAATTTTACTTCAGTGTAACAAAGCTGATTGTCCTCAGCTTTAAGAACAGGCACAGAAAGAATAAGAATCAGGCACCCTAAAATTATTCAGTGAAAACTGTGTGATGTGATGTGACAGGGTGTCACTAATACCTGTGGTGCAATCTGTATTTATAAACAGACCTTGCTACTTGTCACAAATCCAGAAAACAAATACATTTGTTATACAGTGATGCCCTTAGGAGGAATTGCATTTGATCATATACCTTGGTCTTTGCTGAACGATTTTAACTGAAGAAAAAGAGAAAGAGCTACAGTATTATTTGAGCTAAAGGTTTCCCTGGATTGATAAAAGAGAATGTCAAAAACCTATTTATTTGAAATATTGGAGAGATATCCAGTAGGTCTGGGGGTATGTGGCTATCCAGCTCAAACAAAATGAGGGAGAAATTCCATATTCACTAAGAACAACAAAAAAAGTAGGAATAATGATTACTTTTTAAAAGCAATAAGGAAAGCGTAGTAACAACCCCAAAATAAGGCCACAATCAAATGAATCTGAGCATTTTACAAAGACTAGGAAAGAACATCTGGCTACTCTAGTTTTACTTTTTATATTATGCAGAATTTTTTTTGTTGTCAGTTTTGCTATAAACAAAGGTGTGCATAACGGTACGTGTGGAAATCCATAAAGAGTTATTTTCTCCACTTGATAATTTCTACTTTTCTAAATTTTTTCCTAAGTGTTTAATCATGCCCAAACTTAGAGAACTACTCATTTTTCTGAAAAGTGTAGGGCAAATTTATTTTGAAAGACCTTAATCTCTTTGCCTACTTTACACCTAATTATAGCCATAACTATTCTGTTTCTAAAGTAACAGTGTTGAATAGTGGAGGCGTGAAACATTTCAAATTATACATATACTAATACTAACAGGGAATGATTGATGAGGGTGAGTAGAAAATAATCATATTTTCTTTGTTGTGCTGACGGTGGTGTGGTGCAACTATCCCAGACCAGGTAGGGTCACCATTGGTCCTATCAGTTTAAAAGGAAATTTTGGAGCCCTTGGTATCATCTTCCCAGGTTTTAATACTGTACAGGGGAAACAAGCCAGCAGAGAGACCAAAATGTGAGCCCCCTTCCCAGGGGAATGCTGCCTTGTATCCCCTCCCTTCTAGGTACAGGCAGGCGCATGTGCACACAGCCAGGCCTGAGGTGTCTACAAACAGGAATGTGTGCCCCATACTCACACACCTTCTGTGTTAACACAATCAAGGCCACAAGTGATAGCCACAGAGACTGGTGGCATAAAAAGCTGCAGTGGGGAATATTTTTAAGACTATATATCATAAAATATGTAATACTGCAGGCATTACAAATGGAGGAGGAAAGATTGATTATGGGACTTTCATGTGATGATAATGTTTAGTAGCTAAAATGTGCTACATTTTTAAATAAGATTTATTTATGCATACAAGAAATGGGTTACAGGCTAGAGGAGCAGGTGGTAAAAGGATTCACCAGAGACAGAGTGGGGAACAGAGCAAGCAGACTGACCGAAATACACTGCTGAGGAGAGCAGTGGGCGAGACAGGAGAGGTCTGCTGTGCCATGTGGGTAACCTCCCTGGCCGGGGATCGAACTAGTGCTGCAGTGGCTGTGAATGCTTCATAGTGTGGTGCTTAACCCCTTGCACCACCAAGGAGGCCCCATGTACTACATTTTTAATAATATCTTTTCCTGCCTGTGGAATCACTTACCTGCTTTTGAATCTAGGTCTCTTCTTAACTAACTGTATATCTTTGGACTTGTTAGTCCAATTTGGTCCTAGTAATGTCAAATGTATAATTGGGGTACTAATATAATTTAATTTATAGAGTTATTAAACAAATATAATAATATATAGATATAAAAAGAACTAAGAAAGATCAGCTTCATGGTGAGTACGCAAAACAAGTTATTTTTTCTTCTCCGTGTAATTGAATGATATGTATAATATTAATAGCTATTACATTTGTATATATCAATACATAAATTTTTGATACATATTATGTTTCAAGCACAAATGACCTATTTAACAGATTCTATTTTTTTTCCTGTTTCATGTATATAGTTTTAACTGAGTTTAATAATCCTAGAATTAAATGCCTATGTCCACCAGGACCTACAGAAATTTTAGAGATACTTTGGTCCACAGATATAAAATCCATGAGTAAAGAGAATTGTCTGACAATATTTTCAGTGAAATTCTATTTCTAAAGGATAGGTCATATGGAACTTGATCCTATTTTCAATTTCTCATATATTAACTATATATTGCTTGTCTTAGAAAGTAAATCAAATAGCTACAAAAAGACATTACCTCCTTTTTTGTTTTTTACTGAGAGTTGAGGCACATGTGTATAATAATAAATACAGACAGATTTTGATGCACCTAGAAAGACATTGTTTAGAAAATTGGTTCTTTACTATAAAAAGTTATTCCTTCTAACACAATACCCTCTATTTCTGAGCAACAGTGATGACACTGCCAAAGAACAGCTTTTCTTTCTGAATTTTCTTGATTCAGGAATGCAAATTACTACCCTGAAAGTTTATATACATCCTAATCCTAGAAGTAAATACAATTAGATATATTCTTGCAGCCTGACTAGTCTCATTATGCGTCCCCAGCTTTACTCCAGGGAACAAAGAGCTACAATTTGTAGCTCTTTCAGTCATGGGAGAAAAATAGCACAGCTGTTGCCAAACTCCAAAATTAAGTAAGGACAGGAGGTTCCCTGCCTATGTGATGAGGAAATATGTTCCCAGAGGGCAAATATTGACTTTCCAAACACCTTTTTGTTTATTAATTCAAATATTTTGTATGTACAGTTTTAAAATGGTTATCTCCCTCAACAGCCAATCAATGCACGAGTTTCATCCTGTTTTCTTTCTGTCATGTAAGAGTCATCTGAAAAAGGGAAATCAATCAAACACAGATTTTGACAGTTTATGAATTCAGTGAAAGATGATGAAGAGTGACTAGAAAATTTCTAAGGAATGTTTTTACTTTTATAAAAAAATGATCCTTAAAATATTAATAATTCACACTTAAATAGTAAAACATTTTGATGCTATGGTTTGTTTTTTTCTTTCACTGTACATAAAATCAAAACTACTTCATCAGTCATCACATTTTAAAATTAATTACTCTTCCATATCTACAAAAGAAAAACACATTGAAAGAAAATGGAAAAAAATTATAAATTCAGCTTAAACAAGAAGCAAAAAAATGGCAATTACTAAATGTACTTGCTATCTAGTGTATACTGGCTAATTTTTAACAATCAGTTTGCCAGCACATATACACAGACACATATTCATGCACACAACAATCAAAATTGCCCCTTGGTTTATACTGTTTGCCAATTTCGATTGGGTAAATACTCCCATCATGGCTGATTTCAAATTACCATGTGTCGATAAAGATAGAACATAGAGGTTGGACGCAGCAGAAACCTGCAGCTCTCACAGGTTGGGGGACTATTTGTGTTTTGGTGGTAGGTGCACTACAGTGGTGATGATGGAGAGGGGATATTAATAAAAAAAAATTAAAAATTTAAAAATATTTTTAAAAAGCTGACTCTACCACACAATTAGTTATAACCTTCTGCATGAATTTTCATGAATGTGAAATTTTCAGTGACCAATAAGGGCATACAAATTCTTAAGGAATTACCTATACTCTAGGAGCAAACAGTGCCATTATTATTGAAACTTAACTGAACTTTATGATTTTTTTAACTTACAGTTAATGAAATATTGTTATTAAAGTTTGTTTTGAAGATACAAATGATTATAAATGTCTACTTTATACATGACCACTAGTTATAAGTATATATATCAGAATATTTAGATTGAAAAATTTATTTTGAACATAATTCTTGCCTTCCCTTGATGACTTCTTACTGTCTAAAAAACAATGTGTGGTTGTGTCTGTGGGTGTATGTTTGTGATGAGTATGAACTTGAATGTGTTGTTGTAAATGAAAAAAACAAGTAGAGAGTGAGAATTTTATTCCTTGAGTACTATTAAGATATTACCAACATGCTTATTCATCAAGAAACTATATAATTTACTAAGCAGAAAATGATTTATCATTTCTAATGAAAATATTAATAATATATAAAAAGGATTGAGGCTTTTCAGTTAAATTTTCATTCTGTCATTTTTAATCTTTTTTTGACTCTGGAGTTGATTCCGAAAAGGGTTATTTTTCTTTTTCTTTTGTCTCATTTTTGTAATATACTTTAAGTTATTAGAATGTGTTTCAGGCATTTGAAGTAATTAGTAGATGAGAAGCTGTAAATTACTGTTTAAAAGCATAGATCAACATTCCTGTTCAAATTTTGTATGAGTAAAATTTTATTTTTGGTTATAATTGCAGAATTTTGCACAAGTTAATGTTTAAAATAGGTTCAAATTCTATACTTCCTAAAAGTGTAGTATTTTTTTTTTCAGTAATACTTCTCTTGCAATCAACTTTGTAAAGTTAAAGATTATAAGCTTTTTTAAATTTCATGTATAGTCTCTTTATTTCAGTTCAAACTGTATTAATGTCAGATAGACAATTAGTCACTACTATTATTTTTTAGTGTTCATTTAACACAGTAAGTCTGCTAGTATAATTTCAAGGTATAAACTTATGATTCATGTAAATATGTATCAAATATTTTATTCAACTTGCAATTCAATTAGGAAACAATAAGATGCTAAAATCAGTCCAAATAAGAGTTGATGAATATTTATAGACAATTTGATGAATGGAAGTTATATTTTGATTGCTGTGTTAGATACCAAATTGGCTATGTCTTACAGGACAACAGCAATAAATTTCTACTGAGAAGCAACTTATATTTTATGTATAATTATTTACATTTTTACATGTAATCCACTAGGTTTGTCACCTTTAATTCATAGTATTAACTGTAGATTCCTAAATTTCTTTAGTTTGCTTTTTTTCAAATTCTATTCAAAGAATTATCTTTAAAAAAACCCAACTGTAAAATGTTAATTCTGCCGCTAACTCATCATGTGACATATATAATTACTCTCTTAGATTGGATTATTTAATTTGTAAATTACATAATGATTTTGTGAAATCTAAAATGCGATTGTGCCTTATAATGATAGAAGAAATGAAATCACAACTCATAATATTTGGGATTTGAAAAGTAAATTAGTATATAAATGTGACACGAGAGGTGATAGATTCATAGCGGTTCATTATTAAATTCCCTCTGAATTCATGTTTGAAATATTCCCTGATATAAAGCACATCAAAAGTCTAGATTCACACTTTTTGCTCATAAAAATACTAACAAAGGTATAATATAAAACTAAAAGATAAAGGATCATTTTATTTTTTATAAACCACGTGAATTTTCTGTCATTTGAGTACATATGCACATGCATACAAAAACATTCCACCAACTACAATAAAAGATATCCTCAATTTTTTCCCTAATTTTGAAAGTTTATTATTTTTCTCATTGTTAAAATGTAATATTTTCTACTTTTTTTACCCACTGAAAAATATGAAGCACTGTAGCTTCATATTCACAGGTGGTTAGACTCTTTCTAGGTCATTAAACTCATACTAACTTCCATGTCTAGATTAGTGATTACCTGAAATTTAAGACTAACCTTGTAAATGTGATTCTGTGTTTCAATGCAAATTAAATGTTCATTTTTATAGTCATTCCTATAATGTTTTATTCCAGTACCCAGTGCATAAATGCCTATTTTCATTATTATTAATCATTTTCCAATTACATTATGAATCTGTTAAGGATTCAGGGCATTAGCATATCTTTTTAATTATCTTTTTTTTAGTAATTATTAGAGCATCTGGCACAAAACAGGTGTAACATGAATTCTTGTTAAAATTGATTTAATTCTACTTTGTATCTTTTTTCTGCTTCCATTTATTTTTCTCCTATCTTTTCCTCTGGCCACTTATTTTTCTTACAAGAGAACTAGTGTTGTGCTTGCTGTTTCATCATCTCTTAAAAAAAATAGCACACCATAACTCTGTAAACAAACATTTGAAGACTTTTTCCAGGACATTGAGCTTTTATTGACTTCTAGGTCTAAATTTGTAAGCTACGATGGTCTTAAACCATTATCTTTCACCTGCATTCATCCTTATTGTTGATCTGCTTTTGGTTTTCCTCTCTGTTTTTCAAGGTAGTTTTTTTATCATTACTTGACAGTAAGGTTCAATACATAACAGAGAACAATTCCTTTAATACTTGGAGAATGGGAATCTTAGAGGTGATTTTAAAACAAACATAATACCTTGTAATGTAAAAAACAAGTTAATGAAAAATGAGATAAAAATGAGTATACTGTCACGGAGAAGTCATTTTACACAAATACTATTCAAATGAATGAAAAAGTAAAATTGATAATTTACTGCAGGCTCATTTGCATACTATATACATTGTTTAGTGTTTCTGTTGACTTTTCTGAATCAGAGCTTAGTTTTTCAAAATGATGTGTAGATTGTTGTAGAATTGAACAGGAATTTTGAAAAGGAATAATATTTCATCTCAGTAGTGAATTATTATTTTAATCAATTACTCAATGAAACAATGGCATGCCAAATAATACAAAAGTGTCTATACAGTGTGAACGTGCCATGGAGATAAAAGGTGCTTGTAATATAATAGACAGTACTGTGTGGCATGTGTGACTCTTGAATACTCCTATCAGTCAGTTTGGACTGCTAAAACTGAATACTACAGTCAGAATGGCTTATAAACAGAAAAAAAATATGTTATTTTTACCATTCCAATATCTAAGTCTAAGGTTAAAGCACTAGTAGATACAGTGTCAGGAAAAAGCCAACTTCTGGCCTCAATGACTGCTATTTTGCTATGTCCTCACATGCAGAAAAGTCAGAGCTCACTTGGTCTCTTTTATAAGAGCACTGATCACATTCATGAGGCTCATGACTTGATCATCACCTTGGGGATTAGGATTCCAAGATGTGAATTTTGGGGAAACACATTGAAACTATAGCATTTATATATGAAGCAGGAGATATTTTTCTCCTCTCCTTCCATGAGTTTTTGTTTTTCCTCTCTCCTTCCATGAGAAAATGTTAAAACAAGTGAGATGTGAATGCACTTAGGGCAGATGACTACATAAAAATTTTTAGTATTTATCTTTGAAGATACATATAACTTTCTTCTTGTCAGGTGCCTCTTTCCTTACTATTTTATTTTGGATTTTATTTTTCTGGGAACATTTCTTTCCCAGTAACTAGTAGATAGAGTGTAAATGTTTGTTATACAATACTGTTTATAATTACAATGTCAGAACATATTTTTTAAACCTTATGATATAAAAAATGCTATAAATTACTGAAAATACAGCTTTCATTCCTCTTATATGTCTTTTCCTGGTAGACAAGAAAACACAACCTACTAGATATTGTTTAGAGAGACTTCAAAGTTAGAGTATTCTAAAGTGAAAGACGTCTAAACATTATGGTGTCCAGCAAGGAAGATTTGTGTATATACATCCTATATTTTACCTAGAATCCTATAACTCATGACCCTGGCAAGATCAGGTACAAAAGTTCTCACTATGCTGTTTTTTCTGAGGATGTCATTAAATAGGGAAGTTCATTAAAATATTCAACAAAAGTAATGCAAACTTTTCAGAAGTTTTAGGTTCACTGAATTAACTTTCATCTGAAAAGACAAAAAATGAAAAAGGCTTGTAATATATTCTCTAGCATTTAAAAATTGCCTGCATCAATGCGTGAAAATAAATAAGGAAAAAAAGCTACCTTTAGTATTTTTTTGTTTGAAAAGTCACCAGGACACAAGAATACAATGTAGGCAATAGTTTAAAACACTAATCAAATTAAATGAAATCTAATAATAAAATATTTTTTTTATCTTTGGAAGACATATTGTCTATTCTCACTTAAACTGTTCGTTCTCTTGTTAGTGAGTATTTTCTTGGAATAAGACAATACCCATCCTCATCTATTATTCCTCTTTCTAAGATTTCACTCCCACAAACCTACTTTTAAAGAGAAAATGGCAAAGCATAGTCTTTTTAAAAGAGTCAGTAGATCACTTATCGGCCTTTTGGCTAAGATCAAATGTAAAAAGATTTATAACTACCTATTTAAAACTGAAGAATAGAAGTAAATATATTATTGAGTTGCATATTTATTATTGTTTGTCCAGTAGTGTAAACCTGATTACAGAAAAATGGGAGCACTAATCTGTCAATTGAAGAAGAAAGAGAAAATTTGGCCCTTAAGGAAAAATTAGTGGAAATGTGATTATTTCACTAGGTAGAATCTTAGTGACCACCAGAATTTTGCTTTTAAATACTTCCTTTCTAAATTATTCAAAAAATCCCTTAAAAATAGAAATAAAAATGTAATGAACATCTACTTAGGTTATGAAAAGACAAATAATAGGTTTAAATATTCAAAATATACTCATTTCCTTTAATAGGTGAGAAATTCATTGAAACATTTTTAATTTTAAATATTAGTTTTTAGAATTACATCCATATTTGTGACTAGATGTTTGCTGAATAAATGAAATGGCAATGAAATAAATTTAAAGACTAATTGTTTATCCAGTTTATCTGTTGAAAAATTAGTACTTAGAAAAGTGGCAACAGAGGAAAATATTAAAATTTAATATCTAAGCTTTATTAACACACTTATATGATCATAAAATGGGCCAAAAACAATAAGGAAGGAGAGGGAGAAGTAGCAAAGAAATGGATGAATACTTTATTTGATTGACTGAATTTATTTTTAAGTCAGAACTTTGGCATTAAGTATGGTATTGGTTATAATACTAGTTCTCACTTTTTTCACAATTACCTTCTTACACTTGACATGCTTTGAGGAGCCTCTCAAGCTCAAAAAATGTAAAAAACAGCCCCTGAAAATATTTACTAATTTCTACACAATGTCTAAATTTTGTTAAAATGCTGATTTCAAACTGGACTATAAATTCTTTCCATATGGTTGTTATAATAATCATAATTAGACATGGAAGCTGTCAGTTTAGCCTGATGATTCTTTAGGGATTCATTGACTTTTATTCTTTTTTGATAAGTACTATACAATTAAAAGAAATGGTTTATTTTCAACACTATGGGAATTGTTAACAAACATCCTAATTAGGTAACTCCTAAGGAGGAATGAAATTAAATTTGACAATTATCATGGTTTACTAATTTTTCTAGACTTCCAGAAAGCATTTTTATAAGTCTTTCATTTCAAATTCATCAGCTTTTTGAGCCACTACAGTTTGTGTAGAGTTTGCTTCAGTCTTAATAAAATAAAATGGTTTTTCAGTCCTATTTTTTTTAAGGATTTTGAACAGAAGGCAGGAGAACAGAGCTGTGAAGAATTCCCTCAGGGGTTGTAAAGCAAATGTCCATTATGACCTCTTGAAATCTGAAGCAGGAAAAAAATATCAGGGGCATCAGAGTAGACAAATGGGAGTTGTCAGTGGTTTCAGAGAGTTTAACCATTTATGGTACAGGATGATGGAACTGTGTTTGAATATTGAATAAAGAAAAAAGCACCTTTATTTTGGAAAATAAGAACATGTATCTACTCTCAAAAATTTTAAGAAATTTTTAAGTTCCATGGGAAAAGTTTTTATATAAAAACTCTAGCCTCTGAATGACACTGTTAACAGGCACTTAGGGAATTTTTCCTGTATATGGTTAAAGGTCTTACATTTATAAAATGGTATGAACCAGGTAAATTGATATTAAATATAAGCCTAATTACTAGAAAGCTTATTTGATTATGTTATCAAGTGGATGAACATAACACACTTAGCAATTTCATTGACACAGAAAGCTATTTTGACAGAAATGTAAGTGCCAACTTAATCAAAGGCTGCCTTATCCCAATGTAGATTTAGGTGACACCAACTCATAATACATAATTAAATTCTTGCCGTGGTGCTCTTTCACTTGAGAATTGTCGTTTCTTGTAAATGATGCACTTAAACTCTACATTTAGAAAATAGCTTCAAATTTTATTGCTTAAGAAGATAGGACACTAGAATCAACGATGTAAAATAATGTTCATATTAAACACACTTCAGTATACTTGCATAATTGTAATAGAAGCTATACTGACAAATACTTTAATTCATATTAAAATTATTTACTTAAAAAGCACTTCTCAGCTGTAAAAATTATATGGAGACACAACAACAAGATGAATTTTCTTAATGAATGGGTTGAACTTAATGAGAAACAAATTGAATGTAAAAGTGTATTCATAGGCAAGAATCCAAAAGCATAATTTAACAAAGATTTACGTTAGTCAATTTTGAACAAAACAACTATTTCATGCTGTGATTTTTAGAAATTATTCTTGACTTTCCTTAACTCGAAACACCCAAGTACTAGGAAATGGAAATTTCCATTATTTACATCTAACTGAAAAATGCAAATGGCTAACTTCTTCATGAGTCAAAATATCTTTTGTTTCTTGATTTTTTTTTTTCTTCAAAGGAAGATTAAGCCAAAATTACCCACTTAGAATTATTTGACTGATTTTGCAGTCTCCCATTCCAAGAAGGGAGGGTAACGGGACTATTCCCCACAAGTGACTCCATCACTTCACTCATGTCTAAACTATTTTTATAGATTGGCCATAGTCCAGAAACCTAACAGCAAGAACACTGACAAAGCTCATAGTGCATTTAGAACTGCCTGACTGCATTCAAACCTTTAAAATTCACCAAAGGGTGGTTTGAGATGTGAAAAAAAGTGTTTAGGGTCATCAGACTACTCAGTATTTCTTATGTTCTAGTTTCAGTGTGATCTCAAAGATTTCCGAAAACTTGGAAATGTTATATTTTCTTAATGTACACAGACAGATAGATACCCAAACTAACAAAATATGAATTTCTAAATCACCAACATGGAAATCAATAAACTAAGATGATACAGTATTTTGTCAAGATGTATTAAAAGGCATTTGATACTGCTTTAGAAATAGCCAAAGTGGTTTATAATCTCTGAGAAACACCCTAAATGTGTATGTATCTTCTCTCATGAAATGCTCCAATAAGCTTGTGAAATATATCAGAATTGTATTATAATTTAGAATATAAAATTACAATAAAATTGAAACCATTCTATGTGAAATTTATATCACAGATAAGAAAATTTAGGTAAGTAATCCAAGATCACAGACATAGAGCTGGAAAGCCTAAATTGATGGCCTTTGTCTCCTTTCTTTTCCACTCTATGCCATGGGGTGAAAGGATGGAACCCTGGATGTTGGGGCTGAACATTTTCAACAGGTAAGGGGCACTAGGTACAGCTTGCTGAGTAGAGGATGCTAAGCACAGACTAGCAGCAAGGGGTATAGGCACTGGCTGGCATACTCCTTGCCAATGGGATGCTGGTAAAGTCGTGCCTGGCAAGTGGTACCAGGCATAAACCTTTAGACACAGGATAGAAACCAGATTTTAGGTAAGGCGAATGGGGTCCACGATGTTGGCATGTTTCTCTTGGCTCTCCCAGTTGGAAGAAGGAAAGGAAATCTGTTTGACTGAACCAAGAATCCTCTCACTCATTTGCCTGTTCTGTTGACAGTAATTGTCACTCCCCTTCTCACAACTCCCTATGTTTTTCTTTAGGTAAATATCTGTTAATTCCAAGGTCTGAGTCATGACTATATCTGCATATATTTTGATTATAAGTTCTATTTTCTTGCTTTTTCACATGACTTGTAGGTTAGTAATGCTTACTAGATTAATAGTGAAAATTGATAGAGACTATTAGTTTGCTTTCTTCATTTTGGCTTTTACCAAAAAATATTGTTTCTTCTTATGTGCATTGACTAAAGTGAGGAAATTCACATTTCAGTATGTGCAAATTGATTTTGGAGTTGGCCATGGGAACGAAGTCAGTTGTCTCACTTTTGGTTTGGAAAGAAGAATCAAGCATATATAAGTTAGAGATATTGTTTTTGCCATCATTTCTACTGGATTCCATTTATAAGGACATTAGTCCATCTGTTTTATTCAAAGATGGCTTACTAAAGCTTAGTCTTCTAGAATTAGGATAATGTCTGTCTTGGATTTGTGGAAGAGTTGGGTCAAGATATAGTTGGTCTGAAAGTGGGATAATTATCTTATGATCATTTTTCCTTGGAAATAAATAAGAGCAATACTACTCTATGAGGTGGTACTCTATGAGGATAAGCTAGCTTATCAAAGTTTGATTTTCCTCTAATTAGAGATTTATTGTTCCCAATGGATCGAATGGATCACTTGATGAAAAGAAGCCCGCCTCCCAGAGATGATACACATAAATGTGTATACATAAAGAGAGAAATAGTACTCATAGCAATGTCCCCATGATAATTTTTTTAAAATATTTAAAATGACTTTCAGTGTGTGAAAAACACTTGGTTAAGTTTTAGAAATTTTAACAAGCAGTAAAGTTATTAAGAAATCTAATATAATCTGCATGGACAAATTATATTTTTTCCAATATACAATAAAATGTACCTAATAATTGGAAAGAACCTGGCATTTGTAGTTTAAGAGAATTGAGTTTAAAATTCAGCTCTGTAGTAGCTAGTTATAATATTTATCTAGTTAAAATATGGACATTAACAAAAGGTCTGCTAAAAACAAACCAAAAACAAACTCTAGAAATCTGACTAAAATTTGGACTACCAGACAGAAAGGTGAGAGTGGAGAACAAATTTTGGAGTTTGGGAGACCCAATGGACTATGGTAGAGACATATGGGTGCCTTGGTAGTGGGAATGGTGTGTTAACATACATCTGAAAAGGTGTGAAACTTTATTCTGGGTCATATGCAGTGCTGTAAACCACTGTTAGGTCAATTTAAAAAAGTACAGATATTAAAATTAATTTCATATTTGTAAGAATACACAGATATGTATGCAATGTGTGTGACATATAGATTATCTTATTTTAAAAATCACAAGTTTTTTTCTGAATATATGAGGAATGCTAAACAATACAGGTAAAATTTTTGCTCTGGCATTGATTTTCTGTCTTTCAGCTTCTCCATGAAAACTCTGGAAACAGTTAACCTTTCTGCTGAGTTTTCATGTGGTTTAACCAGTAGGTGTGTTTATGCTACTGTATTATGTATATTCAGATGCTCAGTCTCCTGTCTCATTACAGAAAAGATGTGACGCTCACTTAAGAAAATGCTACATCCATAGTCACCACAAGCTTTTGAAACTATTTACCCATAATAATGATTTACTTATTCTGTTCCATTCACATACTAGATGTCTCTTTTTCCCAAGAATCTGGAAAATGTTTTCATTCAGTGACAACATGACTTAAAAAAATTACTTGGAGATTTTCCTGAAGCAAACTGTTTGAAAATTTCCTTTGTTCTTAGCTTTGAAAATGAGCATCCTTTCATTAATCCAGTTTATAGTGTATGCATATGTTTTAAGGAAAGAGAATGCACTTCTAATGAGTATGTCTATTAGATGAACACATTCATTTTGTCTTTGGCCTATTTTTACCAAGGAAAATTGAGTGAGGGTTAGAATTCATTATGCAATGGATTTATAAAAAGACTCCTGTGATTAAAAGACTTGCGTGAGACTGTTTATAATATAGTTTGGTGGAAAAATAGAAAAAGTATTTTTAATTAACCAAAAGAAGTATTAATAAATTATAAATATATTATCATGTTACAAAATGAGATATGATTATGCACGTAATTCTATGTCATTCTTTTTATTTGTATTAAGTGAAAAATTAGAAAAATAAAAAGTGTATAAGTTTCATTGTTGCCATCTTCTCAAATGTCTAAAGAAATTGCCATCTTATTACATTGGTCAAAGATGGTAAGGTACAAAAATAAATATGTATTTACCAAAACAATCCTCACTATTTGAGTTATTTCTCATTAGTTGTTTTACACTGGGAAAATTTGGAGTCCATATTTTCCAAACCAATCCTTTTTGTCACATCTTGAATTATTCACTCTGCTTGTGTATACCTTAAATGGCAGCTCAATAATTTTCATGGCATATTTTTCATTGCTGAATAGCTCTCATTATTTAAGATACATCAAACAATCATTTAAAAAATCAAAATTATTTTCTTGTCATTTTTTCTGAATTTTATCTATCTATCAATTTTATCATCTATCCACTTAAATATAGAAGTCTATATATACTTGGATTTTGTATTTATTGCTAGATATTTGTGTCTATATCTAATATGATTGTGAAGCTATCAGATTATCTACATAAAAATTTACAAAAATCCTGTGACAAATAACTAAATACTTGACTAAATGAATGGGATCTCTGATGAATTATATTTTGTTCAAGTTTATGAAAACTGTTTGCTAAGGTTCCCATTGTATAACTGTGATGGGTTGTGGAACTTATTTGAAAATAATATTGACAAGATAACTGACACTCATGTGATAATAGAATGTAGGAACATAACAGAAAAATCAATGATTTATGTTAAATAGTAATTTTATGTGTGTGGCAAGGTCTCAGAAACTCTGAGTTGACTCTACCTGTTAATAGAGTTAATGTTTCCATATAGTATGGGTGTCTTCCAGGTTAAATTGGCTGAGCCTGAACTATATTAGTGACTCAATAGTAGCAAAACTTCATCTGGAGACCATACGCACACTTTCTCGTTCTTACCAATTTTCACTTGGTTGTATTTATTGAACTTATTGAAGTGCTGAGTGAATCATGGCAAACTGCCTGTCAAGTGAAAGGTGCCATCCAGCCAGACTAAAGTCCACAAGGGGACTGAATTTCTTTATAGGCAAGTGGTGGTAGGCAAAAACTTTGCTATTTATCAATTGCATGTGTAAGCAATAAAGTCACTGCACACAATTATACTTGTTAGAGGCTTTTAGTAAATGTATTTAATGGGAGAATGCTTTCCATAGCAGTACATTGAGATGACCACTCAGACTCTATATATTTCCAGTGCAAGTTTACGTAAGTTGAACACTGCCATTGTTAAGTTGTACAAATTGTTGGCTATTTCTTAAAATTTTGATTCTAGATTTTCTAGAAAATTCTAGATTTGCATGATTTTGCTAAATTTGCAAGAGGAAGCTGAGAAGGAACAGGTTTAGGTACTTCATGACCAAATTTAGAAGTTGTATTCATAAAATTTTCAACCCTGTGATCTTGTTATCAAAAACATTCTAATCTCTTTATCTAATGTCTTTAGCATTTTTCTCAGCAGTGAAATCTCAGTTCTCTACTCTAAAGCAATACATCTCAAAGGAGGAAAAGTTAACTAAAATAAGAAGAAATTTGGAAAGTTCTTCAGCATGTTTTCATCTATCTAGTTATAGGGCATCTGTACCTTATATAGTGGTATTGCCAAAAATGATGCAATGTTTTCTTCTCTAATTTATAAGGTGTCTGTCAGTGACTTCTTCCAGATATATTTCCTTTCTATTGGGTAGGAGGAGGGAAATTAGGAGTAGAGACTGAGTTTTCTATAGTTTACTTAAGTCTGTATCAAGAAAATATTCATTTCTTATTTTCAGTGTTGATGCACCATTACCTTTATATTTATATGAATTTCATACGTCATTTGTTACAAATTTTTCCAAGGAGTAGGCATAACCCTAGAGATCTATGGTCAATTTATAGTCCAAAGCAGTCACCCAAATTTCCCCTCTGTGTGATCTCTGCTTAAGTTCAGAGTATATAATCAGAAACTATGGGTAACATAGTGAACACCACATGCAAACAGATGACACTGTCCAGTATAGGGACTCAAGAGTGATACCCGCTCTTCCCAGGATGTTCTCTTCTTTTCCCCTTGAGCACAATGCTTATAGATAGTATAGAACACCTGAGCAGATGATCTTAAATAGCTAAATGGGGAGACAAAAACACAATACACAGCAACTTGATACCTCAAGGGACTATAATGCCACAAGGAAGGAGCAATCTCCAGAATTCAACCAAAAAGCTATGTAAAATCGTATCTGCCTCTCAGACATAGAGTTCAAAATTGCTATGATAAAGAAATTCAAAGAAATGGAGAAAATGTAGGAAAATGAATGTCATGTGATGTTGGGGGAAGCCAGAGGCTGCAAGAGCTGTGAGTAACGGTCGAGGATAGAAATGAGTGTTATGGCTGAGATCCTTGCAGACTTGCAAACAAGTCTGCTAACAAGAGCTTTACATGGCTCTTAGGATGGAGGCATATAGTCTTTTACTCTGGAAGAAGATAATAAGGAAACAAAAAATGGTTAGATGATAATAGTGGCTAGTTAGGTGCAGGCGAACTTGGCACACAACTCTGCAACCTTGTACTTCTGGGCTATGCTTCTTGTAGCAAGTAACATTCATGTCAACTGTTCTCATGCTCAATAAAAGGCCATGGAGAGGTTGGGAGGATTGCTATTTGCCTAGGAGAGCAATAGCCCTCCATCTCCTTGCTTCGACATCCTGTCCGCTGGTCTCATCCCTGCGTCACCGAATATATAGAGTTACAGCAACATGTGAAATATGGTTAATTAATAAACATTGGAAATTCAAAATTTAAACAAAATAAGGAGGTTGCAGAAGACAGAAAGATCAATAGACGAGACAGAAAATTCTTCAGAAAGCTATGAAAGCAGAGTAGATCAAATGAAGGACTGAATTAGTGACCTCGATAATCGTAACAAAAAGGACCAAGTAGAATGAGAAAGAGAAAAACAAATGCAAATACACATTGAACCTAATAGAATCAGGTAGAGTCACCTCTGGTTTGCAGGCTTGTGTGCATTAACTAAATGCTTATTTTTACAAATCAGATTTTAACAAGCAACAGTTGATCAATGCAAATTATTAAACAGCAGTATAGAGAAATCCTTGTAGGCTTATCTTTCTGAACATTCATTAATTATATTATTACTAAAGTTACACTCTAGTAATTGGAATTGAATATTTAAAGTATATTTATATTTTAAGGTCTTTATATTGTTTATTAATCACTCTACTACATCAAAATATTTGAGAATACTCTTTCTGCTGCATCACAGCAAAAATAACAGAAAAAGGAGATCAAAATATGTGTATATAGTGATCTATAAATGACAGCATATTTGTTAAAGTTAAAATATAGTACCTATAATATTTTATAAAAAATCTCCATTTCTTTTTAGTTATTTAAATTTTGTTCCTGAAAAACACACTATAATGTACATTTCAAAATACTCCTTGGAAAATATTATATTTGACACATGTAGACAGATTTTACTGTCTTATTGCTGATTTATTCCCAGATTGATGACCCATAACCTTTAGGAAATATAAATATCTTTGTTATCCTTTCACAAAATAGCTTTTATCCTCAGTATGAAGGAATGTAACTGTACATTCTGTGTACCAGAGGGCCAGTTGTTTGCTAGCAGTCCCAGGAAATAAATTAGTTTGTTAATTATGAATATTAAGAGCATTGTATCACCAACAAACTTCATAAACTCTTCACCTAACCCAGTTTCAAAGTTAGGACAATCTCTGTCAAATGTACCTTAAGTACTGTGTACAGTACAAATGGAGCAATTATTCAACCACTGAATCATAACAAAGCTTTCAAAAGAGTTCTAGGTGGTCTCTTTTAAGGAGCAGTCTGGGAACTAATGAAGGAATTCATTAAATTATTATTATTAGTCAGCTACTGTGCCAGGTACATTACATATAGAGAAATAGCTATTCATTCTCTCTCTGTAAAGATTTTTCTCCTCAACCTTTAGCAAGACTGTTTTCTTTATTTCCAGAGGTTTACTAGGGATTAAAACATATTACTCTGCTATTCACTATATTTCTTCCAACTACATATAAACATTTTAGTCAATAGAATTTGAACTTAAATGATGTTCACAATTTCCAAACCATGTTTTTATACATATAAATCACTTGCCTTGTACTTCTCTTTCATTGTTCTCATGTGGTGAAATGAAGTCATAGTTTCATGGGCAGCAACAAGATTAGAGCCTGGCAAAGAAACTAGAAAAGGCAGAAGTGGGATCCTGAATGATTCTGGAGCATGGAGTACAGACCCCCCTCTCAGGCACTTATTTTTTTTTGACAGATACTATGAGACAAAAAAATAAACTTAACTTGGTTGAATTCACCTTATTTTGGCCTGCCTTTCTTTCAATGTACTAATTATTCCAAAAACCAACTAATCTCTGTTCTCAGGAAAAATATATTTTTTAAAAAATCTGAAATATATAGTGCCTGCTTGGACCTTGGGGAGTGAGGTTGTATTGGAGGCTAATACTCTTATGATCTTCATGTTACAGTAAATCGGTTAAACTTCTATTTGCTAAGCTAGCAGGTACATCACATGTCTACCAAGACTTCAGCTATAGAAGAAATGGGTAAGAATCCCATAAGTTGACACATCTCCTAGGTTTGAAAAGTTATTAAATTTAATTAGCAAGATATATTGTTCTTCTTCAGAAATTTTCTCTAGGGCCTCTCATTAAGAATTTCATCCAGACACTGTGACTTTCTTAGACACGTGGCAGGGATTACGCTATGGGAGGTCTTTCATTTGTCTTATTGTTTCATGTGCCCCATAATCTGGTAGCAGCACGTCCACAGGAACATGCCGAAGTACAAGTCACAGAACAGATTTGCAAGGCAAGACACTGTTGCCCAGTGAGTGAGTGGCAATAACACACAAGCATGATTGATTATGTAACAATGGCAGGAGAAGCAGGGTTCAGGGGAAATAAAGGGAAAACAAAGTCAACTTTGAGGGGAACAGTATCCAAGGGAGAAAATGGGTAATCAACTTTAATGGGGTCATGCCAGGACATGTTGACCATGTATCTAAGGAGAACTTACCATGCAGGTGATTGGTATAATTTTGAGCTATTCCTACACCATCTTGGACTCTGACCACACAATCAGTCATAGGCTACCGAGGTGTCCCTGGCTGCCTATGATGTGGGCCATTGTCCCGAAGCAGTAATGCAGGAGTGAATGGTCCAAATCTTTCACACACATAGGTGCAAAAGGGGGCCTAGCACATATGGCACAGAGACCTTAGGTGGGAGAGAGGCCACACCAAAAATCAGAAGGAGAGAAATGATCTAAGTACTAAAGTCAGTAAACAAAAGAAGATAATCAGTAGTTTTAAATATGCTGTCAAGAATAGATTTTTAGCTTTGGTTATTCTATAGCAGTCTTTTCTTAAAATGAATATAGAAGTCACTTACTAAAATATAAATCAATTGCCACAGAAATAGTCCTGAATTATAAAATTGTGATTTTTTTCATTCCTATAAACGCCCCAGACTCCTAAATCTATCCATGTAGATAGCAGATCCCCAAAACTGACTATCCCCTGAAG
Source organism: Galemys pyrenaicus (assembly GCA_019455555.1). NCBI lineage: Eukaryota > Metazoa > Chordata > Mammalia > Eulipotyphla > Talpidae > Galemys > Galemys pyrenaicus. Next base: position 17,226,479 of record JAGFMF010011752.1, on the reverse strand, counting down.
AAGCACACGATCCAACATTCCTTTAAATGTGTTCAGGTAGAAAATTATGACATTGGTCAACATAAACTGAATTATGCTGCAAGATCAAAATCTCTAGTGCATAAAATTTGTGCCAAAGGGGGAAAAAATACCTTCAATCTGTAATGTTGGATGTTAAAATCAGGCATTTTTCTAGGGATGATGGCCTTTACATCAACAAAAGTTCCCACCATCACAAAGGTGCTTCCAAGTGTTTCATTGGCCAAAGAATTTTTTGTCACTATCTGTCACTTCAAGGGTTCATGAGCATGAAAAAGAATTAGTTTTTTGTCTTTAAATAAAGGTAGTGCATTGGTAAGGAATACTAATTTTATCTACCCTAAATCATTAAGACAATACCTCTCTAAGAGCAAAACCAGGAGCTATGCAAAACAAGATGCAAGAGTTACTACCAGAGACATAACCAAGTACAACAGGATGGGTGAACAGACTTACTCTATTGACAGAACAGGATTCTCCTTGATTCCTGCCTATTGGGAATTGATAACTGAGTATTTCTATTTTTTTTCTTTTTCCAAATGGGGATTCTTTTTAATATTTATTAATGCATACAAGAACAACTTCTTTTGTGATCAAACTCCTAAGATTTTAGTCAGGCACATGACTGCCTATGTGAATCTGGGTTCTCTGAGCAGATATGATGAGACAGGATTAGATGTGAAGATCATTTTGTTCACTTGAAATAGAATAAATGTGTTTTTAACCCCTAAGTGAAGTGGAAAAGGGTTAAGAGCTGGCAAAGAGCACTTCACATGATGTTAGAATGGGTCATTCTTTGAAAGAAAGAATTGATGATAAAATGATTGTGCAATAAGAGTCTCCAAGTTCAGTACAGCCTTACGAAATCATATGCCACAACAATAAGGGGCCCAGAAAAATGATTGATGATTAGAGAGGTTCCAAGTTCAGCAAAAATTGTTTAGCTCTAGTGCCCCAACATGTCCAATCATTAGTTTTGCAACAGGCTAAAAAGGGTGTGTTCTTGACTGGAATGATGCAGAGAATACACAAGTGCAGCAACTGGATGTTGTCATCTCTTGTGCATCTTCTGTTCAAAGGAGATCTGACACATTACCCAATTAGAAATTATCTTGGCCAGTCTTTCCTAAAGCTAAGCATGGCATTATGACATTTTGATTAATGTAATATAAGCAGAAGTGATTTTGAAACTTAAACAGAATCTTATTAGATAATTGCTTGCTTTCCACTTCCTCCAAGAATAAAATTTGGATGCTAGCATGTGAAATAAGGTAATCTTAGGTGATAATAAATCAGAAAAGATAAAAGAAACCTGAATCTCTAGACCTTCATTGGCCTACTTGTGCTAGTTTAGCTGCCCATTCCTAAATCAGCTTCCATTTCTAGACTACTGAGACTCTCCTTTCTATCTTGTTGTGTGCCTAGATTTTGGAGTCTCATGTTAGTAGCAAGTTACCCTACCAAACACAAGCATCATCTAATTACCTAGTACAAACAATATCCCAGTATAAAAGCAGAGGTAATCAAGATTCCGAAATTTATTTTTCAAATTTCCATCACTAGTAATCATCATGACAAGTACTCAAATTCAAATTGTGGAAGACCTAAACAGACATTGTTATTGGTTTTTAAATCCTCCCTAATTCAGACTGGAATTCAACTTTGGGCTCCACTTTCAGCTTGCTGTGTGGGCCTTGCAAGTTACTTAGCTTCCTAACACTTAGGTGCCTCTCTATACTTTGATGTGGTAATAATTTTGATACTAATTGTACTTTGATAACTTGTATTACTTTGATAATAATTTTACCTATGACACAGATTATGCAGATTGGTTAAATAATAAGGAAAGAACACAGTATTCCCAATATATAATTTAAATATTAATCATGGTTATTCAATGTTACTTGTATTCCTTCTATGTCACTCATATTACTCTCTTATTCTCAAACATTCTAAAGCCACATTATTTGTACTCTTGTTTTGTAGATGCACAAAAGCAATTATTAATACTTTAAAATTATCCCACTATAACTCTGAAGGTGCTTATCCTTTATATATTTTAATTTATATATTTTATTTTGATAAAGTAAAAGAAAAAAATACAGAAAAATTGATAACTCAGTGTGAATTACATGTGTTTTTTTTAATGTAAAGTGCACAGAAATGACAAAAGTTGAAGTATAGAGAGATGTCAAAAAAAGCTTAAAATGCTTATGGGTATTTAAAAATATGACTGATATCACAGTAACTACAAATAACTGAACAGATTTGTTAATAAACTTTAACCAGTCATTCAGACAAATCATTAAGCAAGGATGTAAATGATATTTGTTAGTGTGGGAAAGATATTATTCAGTTCAGAAATATATACCTAGAAAGTTAGGAAAAGAAAGGCTTCTTTATTTAGGTGAATATTTGAATATATTTTTAGGGCTATGAAAATGAGGGGGGGAATCATAAATAAATTCCACATGAGTCATTGAATAGCCAAATCTTTTAAAATCAATGTGTTTTAAATATATGTAGGTGAAAAACTGGACTTTGAGAGTACTTTTAAGAGAAGGGAGACAATAAAATGCATATATATTTTATGGCAATGAGTTTTTGGAAGAACATCTTTGAAAAACCTGTAATTTTAATGGGGATATTGGACTAAAAGTGCATTTGGCTTCTGAAGAAATGGACTGGAATTGACTTGAGATATTTTCACTTAGAGACAGTGTGTTCTGGCACAAATCTGTGCACACCAGCTGTGATTAAGCACATAAATGCCTACTAGCTGTGATAGGGTAACTTGTTCTACATTGTTTTCCTCTAAATTGCTTCTCTAGATGTTTGCTTTTAACCATATGAACATTTAAGTTCATTCCCATCTTTTCTTATTTTTCTTCCACTAAAGGTAGAAGATTCCACTAAGTTCTGAATTAGTTCTGTTTTGAACCAAATGTGGTTACCATTATCCCAAACATACATTATTTTCCTGTTGGTTATATAAAGCTTTGCAAAGTTATATAAAATGTTTCAATATCATTGCCTCTTTCTATCAGGTTAAACTAAAAATATTTGCTCTATATGTAAGACTAATCCAGCATCTCTGTATGGTAGTCTATTAGCTCCTCCTATGCTTCGCATTTTCGTATTGTTATTTAACCATGTCTTTACTTTTGAAGGAAAAAGAAAAAAAAAAACCTCCTTAAAGTCACATGTCTATTGATTATAATTGTCTCTTTAACATGCAGGAGACTAATCAACTCCTTCCTTCCCCTTTTTTTTCCAACTTTTCTTCTATTCACATTCAAATCTGTGCAATGTGACATCTACACTCATAACTTTACTGAAGTAATATTTAAAAATTTTAAACTATAAATGGTCTCTTTTTCTTTGCAGAAAAAAAAATTCCTTCAGGATTTTGTTTCTCTTTGATTTGACATTGTTAACCACTTCTTTACATTTTCCCCAATATATGTAATAACTTATCCATCCTTTCCTGGACTTCTTCCCCTGTTCAATTATTATTTGTTGAAGTTTTATTTCAATGTTTACCAGCTGCCATCATGTTTACTAATGACATATTTTTCTTGGTGAATATAACTATTGCACATTTTACCAATCTGCACAAATATCAGTTTTTTAAAAATTTGATGGGAGTTCTGTTCAGAGTTCATATTTGAATATTTAATTCTGTAAGAGAAATTTTGATTTGGACAGCCTAGAGTAAATCTTTGGCTCGATGTGTTATCAAATCAAATTTTTATTTCTCATTTATCACAAAATCTCTCCCTTTTCTGGTATAAACAATGACTTGAATGAGACTGTGAACTAATCATTATCTATAGTCATAAATCAAGTTTTTAGTTGTGATTAATCCTTCTCCCCATACTTACATCCAAACAACAATGGGCATTCTCTCCATTCCCTTTGTAGCTTTTGCCATTTGTAAAAATTACATATGACATTCACCTCTCACTAGATAAATTCTATGACCTTAAAATAGTTCCTTTTCTATATTTACTTTTTGTTCATTCTCATAATAGATGTTCTTTCTATCAGGATAGCCATATAATCCCTTTTTACAGTTCTTCATTGATGGGAGGATTAATAATTCAATATCAACTAGAAAACTTTAAGAGGAGCATGTTAACAGAGATATAAAATATATACTCATTAAATTAAAAGTATAAATAATATTAAAATGAAAACTAGCCAAGTAAGTAAAAATAAAATTTCCCTTATAGTCCTAGAAGAGCATATATTGAATCAGACTAACAGCATTTGCTGAAACAGTAGACACATAGTTATTTTTTTAATATATTATGTTTTTTTATTTTTGTGGGAAAAACTGGGGTGTAGGCCAAAGGTGAAGCAGGTAAGAAGATTCACCAGAGACAGTGGGGAGCAGAATAGCAGATTTACTGAAATACACTGCTGAGGGGAGTGGCAGGAGAGACAAGAGAGGTCTGCCAGGGCATCAAACTTAGGCTATAGCTGTGATAGTGCTGAGACTTAACCCCTAGGCTACCTGGGAGGCCCCAAATAAATAGCTTTGATGTAACGCATTGTGAGCTTGTTTAGAAGTTAGAAGAATTTAGTGCATGTTCTAATCATGGTCTTGTTTCAAAACACTGTTGTAAAGCTAGAAAATAAGGGAGATGTATTTTGTAGTCTATGTAAATGACTTCAAATAAAAATACAATTTTAATTCCTATCACAGTTGTTTTTAAACCGTCTTTCATTAACTTGCAGTGTTCTTTTGTTCTTAAAAGATTCTTCTATCCCCAAGCTTTGCTATAATTAAAACACAGTATTTCTTCCTAAATCCTAAAGTAATCTTTTTAAAATCACTGTTTCTGATTATTTCAGACTTCTTAGAATATAACAACAGCTGTTTCACATTTTCCCCCTGTCAATTCCCTGCTATTGTGTTAGTAATCTGACAATACATTCTTTTAACCATTCCAAATCCTAGGCCATATAGTCATTGAAAGTCTATGAAGACCCTTTCTTTCTTGCCACATTAGGAATTAATATTTATATCAAATTTCAACAAAGGGTCTTTAATTCATGTGTAACATCTGCTTTTCTAAAGTCATTATTCGTTTTACCTCTGCTTAGATCCAATTTCTTTTCTAGAATCAGTTGTCATATTACATGGCACCAAATGTATGTTATTGAATGAATAAGTTCAAATCAGACCTAAATTGAAACCTGGCTGTGTGATGTGCTATTGATGTTTATTGCAACTTAAATAAAGATTGCTAAGTAAGGGCTATAAAGAAGTTAGTATAGCATTAAAAAATTAGCAGAATATATATATATATATATTTTAAATGAGTCCTAGTTGAGTAAACTTTGAACTGGTGTAAAAGTAGAGAGGTGTTCATGGTAGGAAAAAATCAAATGACATACTATATTCCTCAAAATATTAAGACCAGAAGGAAATTAATTTTTTTATTTTGGCCATCGCTTTACTCATGTTATTTACTTATTTCTTTATTCTCAGTGGCTATAAGAACATCTATTACATAGTAGTTGTTGCTTATTTTTTAAATAGATTACTCCCTTATAAGAGAAAGACAAAACTTCTAAGAGGGTCTGGACTTTGATAAGACTTTTGACTAAATAGCTAAGATTTCAAAGGTCAGATATGAAAGATCAGAAAATTCTGTGTTTATAAGAAATTTATAATTATGCTCTCCTAGGAAGCCTTCATGCCACTATGGAAGATAAGCAAAAAAGATGTAGATGTTCCTTTTATAAAAGAATTGTAGGAGTAAGAATGAGAAAATATGAAATACTGTTTGGTTATCTTTTGCAAGAGATTTTGAATGTAGATTGAATATATCAAACTATTTGGACAACTATGGAAAACTAGTAATGTCAAATGTGATTCTTCTTTCACAGAGGTATTTTAAACCCCAATCAAGACTTAACTGTATATCCAAATATCCCCACTTTTAAATCAATTGCTGAACCACCTGTGGAGGATATTTTAAGAGAGTATGAAAGTGGGTTTACTGGGATTCATCTTTCATCTTCCACCAACCAGTAAAAGAAAGGCAAATAATTTATTGGAATTTGATGAGACTCATGAATGAGCATTTTTCATAAGCGGGCTGAGGGTGTATTAGGTATATGTGCATGGATTTCCATCAACTGCAATACAGTAAAAGGATGTTCAGAAGAATAAATTTGGAGATATTTTTAATAAAAATATAAAGATACAATTGTAGCTGTTTCCAATTCCTCCACAATTTCATCTTTTTTCTTTCTCCTTTAAAGGTAAGTTTTTCTGCATCATATTTTTTTATTTATTACTTATACACACACCAGTATGTGCATACATTTATATACAGTGCACATACATATATATATAAACATCAAAAAATAATGTTTTGTCCATAAATTTGCTGTATGAGTTTGCAATCTTTTCTTAAACAAAATTGGCCCAGGATGAGGTTAAGAGATGTGTTTTGCATATAACAGCATTGTAAATAATCACCTTAACTGTAAAAAGACAAGTGACATGATCTGGCCCTCCTTGCCAGTTGGGACTCCACCTCTTCTAGTTTTTAGAACCACCACCACCTGTATCCTTGGTGCTATCATTCTCTAGTGCTGCACCTCCTTTTCCACCATAAAGCCTGACATTTTACAGTCCCTAGTGAGACTGGGTGTTTGAATTAACAATGGTAGAGAGACTCAAAAGAGCACATGATTTCCCTTTCATATGTTATACCACACTGGTATCTCTCCAAATTCAGTTTAATTACAGTTTTGTCTACTCTTTCCTGCTCAGTTGTTGTTTTCAATCATAATAAGGTTTGTCCATTCGTCATTCAAGGGTCTTTGGTTTTGTTTATGTGTTCTGTTTTGTTTTGCAAATAGATGGAGGAGGCAAACCATACCTCTTCATTCTGCTCAGGTGTAACCTGAATTCTATTATTTTTAAGTATAGTTCATAATTCAGCAGTTTTTCTCCAAATATCATGATTATGAAGGCAAGGAAAAATGACACTAAATATATACCAGAAAATGTAGATATCGAATGAAGACATGTTATCTGTTTGACCCTGAACAAAGACCAGGCATCTCTTTATTCATTTTTAGAGTGGTGTGAAACTAAAAGTTTGCCTATGGCATTTGTTAGTGTGTTCTTTGAAAAGTAGTTCTATGAGCTATTCCTCACAAAAATATCTATCTATCTATCTATCTATATATATATATATATATAGAGAGAGAGAGAGAGAGAGAGATAGTGTGGGTGTGAGTCTGTGTGTAGGGAGTAAGAGATTCGAATGTGTATGAATATGTGTTCATACAGTTACATGTGAACACATATGTTTATAGAAATGTTGCCTACTACATCATTCCTTATAGATTTATAATATATATCTTATATAAGATCTGAGAACCCCCGACTATAAAGAAATTTGTTCAACAAATCAGTACAATGTTTTGATAAGGTACTTGTGAAACACTAAATTGTGGACAATCAAGAGCTGCGGCATATCATAAATTTTGATAATTCTTATCATAACAACATAGTTAGAGGGAAAATAACTATTGAACTCTAGAAACTATGCCCACATGGTCATGTCATTAAGTATAGAAATTTAAATCAACCCTAGGTCAAGAATTCCCAATGTTTAAGATAGCTCAAATTGAATACTAAAAGACCAAAGATTGATTATCATGGTAAAAAAATATGAAGGTCTTGGGTATGATTACTGCATGAGAGACAGAGAAAAGACAGAGTTTGTATGCATATCTCAATTGACTTAGAAATATTCAATGTGTATAAGTCATGTTCAACAATATTTATATATTAGTTATTTGGAATAAAAGACATTCTTTTAATTTGCATATAAACAGTCTAATTTTCCAGTATATTCCAGAGTGTTTTTTAAAAAATAGTTGAAAAATTATGTATTTATATATTACTCTTACAATAAGATTAATTAAAGTAGAAACAGTTCACTTAATTTTTAATTATCTTGAACTTTCATGTTTCAGATTAAACCAAATGACATAATAGAATAGAAACTTGATTTACATTTCCTAAAATATTTTTCTGGTTCTGTTAAAATAATCAGAGAAATAACCTTGATTTTTTTTATTATTTCATTTTTTAAAAAGATTTATTTATTTATACATACAAAAGCTGGGGTACAGACCAGAGTCCAGGGCGGTGAGATGATTCACCAGAGACAGAGTGAGGAGTAGAACAGGCAGACTGACTGAAACACACTGCTGAGGGGAGCAGCAGGTGAGGCAGGAGAGGTCTGCTAGGCCATGTGGGTTTCCTCCCTGGCCGGAGCCAGGATCTAACTCGTGCTGCAGTGGCTGCGGTTTGCTTCATAGTGCATTGTCTAACCCACTGAGCCACCAGGGAGGTCCTCATTATTTCATTTTTAAAGAAAAGGCTTTTTATTTGCCAAATTGTATCACTGGAATTGCTTTTATGGATTTTTTAATTTAATTTTTAATTATGATAGCTACCTAATAAAACCTGAGTTTTATGAAAATTGAAAAGCTACAACTACCAGGTAAAAGAATATTGCAAAGACAGAATGAAAGCAATTTTATAATTTTTCTGAGCAAATAAAATAATTGTGAAATAAAAGAATGATGAAGAAACGACAGAATGAAAATCAAAGTACACCTGTAATATCTTCAGGTTAATTATCCAAGTCAAAGATGATATTGACCAAATTTCAGGACCTTGGATCCCTTTTTCCTCCATAATAGACAAGATTGAGTGTTTCAAGCAAGAACTTAATATAATCTATTTGTATCTAGTAATTGTCACTTGTTCTTGTTTTTTATCCATTACACTGTAAGAGTTTCCTGTGTTAGCAGACATGTATAATAATGACCCTAGATAATTCTGACACTACTCAGGGAGGTAGACAGGAGCAAGGCACTCTTACCAAAAGGATTTTTAGTGACCATCTGACTTTTGATGTTCGTCATCTATTTCACAGAATTTCTGTTTCCTTAAATCTATCATATACAATATTTGAATTTTCTTATGAAATCTTAAGTGTCATTACAGGGTATGTTATATTCTACAATATTGAAATCACATTTACTCCTACTTGGATCCAACCTTTAACATGTAATCATCATGGAAAAAAATTCTCCTATCTCTCAATCTTTGTGGGAAGATAGGATCTTGGTTAGGCATTTCATTCCAAGTTACAGTATTTATTTCTATCCTGAAGACTAAACTAAATTTGATTTTCCTTGAGTCCGACTAGCAAGCACAAATGGCTATTCCCACCCTACCAACCTTTATTCCATCCTTACAAAATCTTGAATTCTTTGTTTCTATGGAGTTGAGTTCAGATTGTTTATGGGTCTCTACTGGAACAGCCACAAATAAAATTTTCCTTCCCAGTATAACTCTGTTCAGTGCAATTTTTGCTTTGATAATTGCTGTCCACAGGAAAATGAATTCTACAATACAGAATAAAGGCAACGCATTTTAAATTAAAACATACCAAATGCCACTGACTACACAGAATATAACATTAATTGTACTTCAATTTTCCCACTTGTAAAATAAGAATGCTAATGCAGTACTTGATCATTTAAGCATTAAATAACTCATAAATTAGGAGGCTAAATGGCACATTTTATACTCAATATACCCTTTGCGTTTAATATATATTACTGGGGATGCTATGGAAGTATTTTAACATTTTATTTACTAATTTCCTCAAGTCATTTCCCTGAGTTTCAGATAAGGTCAGACTTGATTTCAAGCTCTAACTTCATATGTAGATTAATTATAGTGTTATTTTTAGTTGATTCTTCATATCACTTTCCTTAAAGAGCAGATTGGCAGATCAAATAAGCATCATGACATTTATATATTCTTGATATTCAGAATATTTGAAAACTTATTATTTATAGTTTTCCTGTGTGGAAATATGAAAGGCTATGGTAATCTTTCTTTTCCTGTTAAAACTTAAATTTTAATGAATTATTCCCTAGTCTTTGAAATATTCTCTTATGCTCTTCACACAAAATTCTGAAATTAAATATAGACTGCTAAAAAAAGTCCATGTTACTGAAACCATCAACTAATTCCAGATGTGGAAAAAATCTAAGCCATATTAAAATTATGCCAGAGTTTTGTAGGTAATAATAATTTAGGTATATGGGCATAGAATCATAAATTCAAAAATTCCCCAAGTGACATTTTTTCTTTACAAATACTTTGAAAATCACCTATTGATTTTACTTTTAAAGCTTATTCTCCCAGCTATAAATATGGGTTTCCTTTTAATAGCATTGTCTTGAGAAAAGTTTTATTAAGCACTCAAGATATAAACATCTCATAATATGAAATGAGACAATAAAGAGTGCAATATTTGCACATATTTCCTGATTATTATTACTTATGTAGTAGTTTAAGCTTGTTAAATAAACTCTTACTGAAATATATAGAATCCATTGGGATAATACACCATGTGATTATTATTACTCTTTATTAGTGGTTTACTTGAGCATAACGTAGGATATAGTAGCATAATAGTTTTTTAATAGAACAATAAGTACAATTCCCAAGTGAGTTTGAACATTTTCAGAAAATCATTTCAAACTTCTCTGTTTTTCTCAGTCAATTGTATTTTCCTACATTATATTATTCATGCTTACACTTGTAAAATTAACATCTGGCTTACCAGAAGTAAGTAATAAAATGAAGTAGACTTACTTTATTCTATAATGTAACCTTCTTAGGTCATGTCAATAAAATTGAATAAAACCTTTACATGCTAATATATAGAGGTAATAAAATTGTGTTGTATGCATATCTGAACTATATGTTTTCATCTTTGGCCCCTATATCCTTCCAATGTGTTCTCTACACAGCTACACAAGTATCTCAGAAGTATATCTGAGGTTGTAATTGCCAATTTCCATTGTATAAATACTCCCATCATAGAGTTCAAACTACTAATCTAACATCAACCAACTCACAATAGTGCTTTAGAATTTACTAATCATCTCTTGTGAGTTAGCTTTACCACATCTCTGGAAGAAATTAGTTAAGAATTCTGCCAATATCTGGCACCATGTTTCCTTGGGTAAATCTAGTAAGGATAACTTTGACATCTCAGAACTTCAGAAGAAAGAAAAAATAAGAACTATAGGCTTAATATTTCATAGCATCATTATATATAATATGTAATGTGTATTATATACTGAATCTCTATCAGAAATAGCATAAAGATATCAAAATTCTAGTGTGTATAGATGACTTTAGTACTTGTTGGCTCATATATAATTTTCCTTCCTAATGCAGGATAATGACATGAGACAATATATAGTAGTTGCTACATGATAACAGATGTATATATCTAAATTGCCTTTCAAGTAAACCTGATCCAATCTAGAAACTGGAAGAGGATGGAAGAGTAGTTGTGAGGACTGCAGAGACCTTGAGATCAGGCTAAAGTGTTTAGATGGTCCTGCAGATTTTATTACTGCTATGCTATATTGCTTTCTCCACTTTTTCTCCAGCTACATCCACTGACACCCATATTTTATTCTCCAATTACATAGATTTTGAACAATACTCAACATAGTATCAGTATATCAATTTCTATCATTAAATTTCTTTTAGTCAAAATAACCCTTTCTTTTAGTTTCCAGTGCATATTTCTCATTCATTCTTCAAAAATTCCCCATGAACACTTAGTTTTGGAAGCACTGTATCATTCTGACACTACATTGAATATTATTCAGCCATTTTCTTTTTAGATCACCCCATAATTAAACTGTATTCTAGATCCTTTCTTCTGGCCTGTGAACTACTCAAAGAAATGTGTTGTATTTATATTTTTAGCACTTAAACTAATACTTCGCAGATGTTAAGTCCATAAAGTTGTTTGCTGAAGCTGACTTTGAAGAGATGTGTTGTTACTGTTTATTTGTTACTTAGAAATATATTAACCATGTGCACAGAAGTGGTTGTAAGTGGGCAATTTGAATTTAAAAGCTGAGGGGCTTAGAGAATGATGATGGTGAGATTTTATGATTTACCATAATTTCAAGGACATTAAATAAAGAACAGATAAAGAATATTGAGTTAGTATCCGATAGCATCGCATCTTGTGAATTTAACATTCAGACAAATTTTTCATTCAGGATTTTTTCAATTATTTTGCCAGATAAAAAAGAAAAAAATACAGTGATTGTTTCTCTTTACCCCAATACTTCATTTCACTAAGGCAGAATGAAAATTTGTTGAATAATGATCCACGATTCTGGGCTGGAGCTCTGCTACTTGACCTCAAGCAGGAGGGATAGGCTAAGGACTCCAGTCATGAACATTTTTATTACGGCATCAGAGTGGCAGTGTGGCAGTGGCAGAATCCCCCAATTCATGAAAAGGCAAAGGGAGGTAGGATTTGAGAACCGGGGATGATACAGAGCAGGAGAGGGGAATATGACTGTGGCTACACAATGGGAAAAGGGAGTGGAGAAAACAGGGAAGGGGCACAATGAGCTATGGTGGAGGACTGTGGGTATCACGGTGGTAGGGGTAGTGTGATGACATGTATCTGAGGAGATGTGATCCTACACCTCTGAGTCACATACAGTGTTGTAAATCAGTGTTATAGCAATATAAAAACAATAAAGAATAGAAAGAAAAGAAAAAATCAATACTTAAAAATTTAGATAATACAGACCATACGTTTTAGTGGATGAAGGTAGAGTGTTTAATTATCATTAATTATAAAAACTATCTTTACATATTGAGATATTTTGGACTTATTAACTTGAAGAGTGAATGGTTAAATAACTGAGAAGACCTGACTCAAGTCCCAAAATCTTTTCAGAAGAATTTTGCCAAGTGAAAATCAAGGAGAACGTTCTAAATTGTCTTGTAACAAACACTTCCAATTTTCCAATGTTCTTGTTATTCAGAGTCTAAACCGAGCTTTATATTTAACACTTTCTTCCTTTGTTCAACATCAACTTATTTCTTGCATTCAATTACTCTGTCTTACTGAATTCTCTCTTCAAATATGAAATGCATCCATCCTCTTCTGTCATGCTATTACCTATTTTATTCCTTCTCAGCATGTGCAATTCAACATCATTCTTTCAATTTGCTCACTCAATTACTCCCTAAAAGAATTCAAAAAGCGATACATATACTCACACATTTTTAGATGAAATTGTTCATCTTGTTTCAACAATTACACAGGATTTAACAAGACTGACATTTTCAAATTAACTGTTATACCACTTTAATGTAAGCAACAAATCCCAGGAATCTTAACAATTTAAATTCTATCAACATTCATTGGAATGTCCATATAAATAACTTCTTAAACTATCAAAATTTCTCAATTGCAGCTTAAAATCACAGCAAATGTAATGAATGTGGATTTTTATTTTCCTTTCCAAGGAACTTTACCTTAATATATTTTATGCTTTAAAAGAAAAACTTTGTACAAATATTACAAACTATTTCTTGGGAGCATAAATTATTTTTTTAAAATTGTGTTTGTATGTATGCACATACATATATATTCTTCGTATTGTTATTTTCATACAGTCATTGTCAAAATAATCTTTATTACCTTTGTTCAGATACTTTCCCACACTTTTCAACTTAATTCTGGAAAGGGAAGAATGATTCAGCATTCTGTTACTTATTGTCCTCTTTTACAAATAGCCAAATGCTCTTCTTTGGCAAAATGCTCTGCTTCATATTATGAAGCACACTGAAGCATTATACATGCAAAGGACACACAAGCTCACCCATACATTGGAATCAATTTCTTAAAAAACAGTCACTTACTCTTCAGTCTCCAGAGCATACCACAAAGCCATCAGTTCAATATGCACTAAGATTAGAGGTATGGAAATATTGAGAAAGCATGCTGAAATCTTGAATAGTAATCAGTTCACTGATTTCATTTATGGTTTTACTTTGACTAAAATTAAATTCAGGCAGCATATTGGTGAAAAGACACATCACTGCAATTAAAACAATGTTCTTTGACATTAAGAGTGTGATACTACAGGTGCATTACATTTGCATATTCAGTAGAATTACATTTCCACTTAATTAAAATTTATTTAAAGAGTACTGATAACTCATGTCAAAATATAGAAGAAACTATCAGGGAGGAACATATAATAAAAGTATGATCAAATCTTATATATATAATTGGGTAAATAAATTTTAAATACTATGGAATCAGATGCAGTGTGGAATTTTTCTTCTCTGTTTTGCCTATGGATAACTGTTAGTAATGATATTTTGTTATTAAAGACAGCATCTTTTGAAAATGAACCTATTATACTAGCATATGTATAAGAAAACTATTTTCATAATTGAAACAGGCATGGTCTCTAAGAACTTGAAAATGAGAAAAACAGGTTGTTCTAGGTCAAAATTATAATTCATTTCATGATTCATTATAAGAAATATATAAAGTCTCCTTAAACAACTAGAATAACAACTTGATTAATGGTACATTAGGGAACAAGAGTGAAAAAAAAATAAAGATACACCAATACCACAAAGAAATGGAAAGATACTCAATGTTCGTGGATTGAAATAATAAACTTTGTTAAAATGGCCATCTTTTTAAAGCAATTTACACATTCAATGTGGTACCTATCAAAATTCCAACAATATTTTTTAAAGGAAATTGAACAATTCTAATATTTGTAAGAAAGTAGCAAAGACTCCAAATAGCCAAAACAATCCTGAAAACAAGGTAGAAAAATGAAGATATGATGCTCCCTGACTTCAAACCATACTACAAAGTGATAGTAATCAAAACAGTATAGTTGTAATGAAAATAGACAAACATATCAATGGAATAGACTTAAGAGCCCAGAAGTAAAACCCACAGATAAATGGTTATATATGTTAATTATGACAAAAGAGCCAAGACCATACAATGAATTAAACAAAATCTCTTCAACAAGTGATGTTGGGACACTTGGATAGCTACATGCAAAAAGGGAAATTAAGCTATTGTTTACCGCCACAGAGAAAAATTAACTCAAAATGACTACAAAATCTGGAACCATAAAATACATGGAAAAAAGCATAGGGGATACACTCCTGATAGTGACATCAGTGATGACCTTGGGGATACAACTGCAATGGCAAGATCAAAAGTAAACAAATGGACTATATAAAACTAAAGTTTTTGTACAGCAAAATAAACTACTGCGAAAATAACAACGTAACCCACTGGGAGAAAAATATTTGTACATCAGATGTCTGACAAGGGGTTGATATCCAAAATGTATAAATAACTCATACAATTCAACAACAAAACAAACTACCCAATCAAATAATGGAAAAATGGGCAGAACATATGATTAGACCTTTATCTAAAGAAGACATACAGATGACCAACAATCACCAAGCACATACAAATATGCTCATCTTTACTTATTATTAGAGCACTGCAAATTCAAACCACAACATGATATCATCACATACCTGTGAGGATATTCTACGTCCAGAGCAGAAACAAGTTTTGATTGGAGTATGTTAGGAAAAGGAGCTCTTGAACACTACTGGTGAGAATATGAACTGGTTTTGCCTCTGTGAAAAACATTATGGAGATTGCTTAGAAAAAAAAGAAATCCACTTGTAAGTATTTTCCTGATGTCTCATATAGAATATGAGACATTAATTTGAAGAGATATATGTATCACTGTGTCCATAGCAGCTAGCAGCATTATTCACAATCGCCCAAACATGAAAAGAGCTTTGTATAGATGACTAAACAAAGGAATTGTATGTATACTCAATGGACAACTATTAAGTTTAAAAAATGAAATCTTGCCTTTTGCAAAACATAGAGGGAACTTGACATTATGTGGTAAGTGAAATAAGTCACAAAGTGAAAGATAATTCCCATATAGTTTCCTTTTATGTTGTTTATAAATAAACAAAGTAAGTGAAGTAACAAAAATAACCAATATGCTATGAAATATATGACTGACAACAGGGGAATGGGAAAAAGGTAAAGGAATGGGTAGAGAGGGTTAATGATAGTGGTAATGTAACTAGAATTTTGGTGATGGGCACAGTGAAGCATGTGCTGATATGTGAAATTAAGTATTACTGTAAATGAGTAATAAGTCAGTAAAATTTTACTAAAACAGTATTAATCTTGTGTGAGTATTCCTGCTGGAATATTTGAAAAGGACATTTATTGAGGCAAGGGATATCTAAATTTAGTCCAGGGAAGAGAAGTCTTAGGCCTAGTGAATAAGCTGTCTCATAAAAACAAATTACAATTATTATATCAGTAAAAAAGATTGTAAAAAAGTCAATATTTATTTATTTGACAATGTGAAACAGACAATGACTGTCTCTTTAATGCCTTATTTTATCAATTTATAGTGTGGCTTACCATACTTTAATATATTTATTAGTCACTAGACATTACCTACAAATTCTTCCATTGGTTTGTTTTGTTCTGTCTGTCTGTTTGTTTCCTTTTTGGTTTGTGAGAATGATTTCATATTGTCCCTACAGCAATCCATTGCATGTTACACAATATGAGCATGTTATCTTTCAATCTAGCACATGCTCAAAACTTGTTTGTAATATCTATTCTATCAGAAATATTTTTAACTTTTGAGAATTCTATTCTTATTCAACAAACTCATGATTATAATTGTTCTTTTCTTTTTGTAGGAAAGACACATTTGGCAGGTGACACCAAAAAATTTACTTCAGCAGATAATTTTTATTTTAAATTAATACATGGCAATTCTGCTTTAAGTAAATGCATCTTAAAACCTGACTATAATGTACACTGAAGGAGCATGGTAAAAGGAACTACTCTCCTTAGTCAGAAAAGATACAGCTCTAAGGCTAGCACTTAAATATTTAATCATTGGATCAAGGTGAACTTACTTAAAGAGAATTTTATGAAATTCTGTTCTACTGTATCTTGTATCATACTATTGCTGTACATCCTCTGTAATCATTAATATGTTCAATAGGCACTCAGTGAATATTTACTAAATAAGTTATACTTGAATATGTTATAAAATTGAAATTTCAAGTGAATAAGTGTTTCTTCAAATAAATATAAAAAAGTCAAGGAATTTTTTTATACTATCATTCATATATTCATTCATTTATTCATCCTTTGTAATCATGATGTCTGCTTTCAAATAAAATGTAAACTTCCTTATCAAATAATAATCATGAGTGGCTTGATATGTATTGATGACATAATGCAAAAATACAATAATAAAGTAAAATAATACAGAACTAGATTAATAAGATCCTATCAATTTGATCTCTGAACTTTTTAGAAACCATGGCAAGACATATAATAATTTATAGGGTTCATTATGTTCTCTGATTGCACCACTGACTACCTTGTCCTGGCATCACTGTAGGTAGGTTATTCTGGATGCACAGGCCATATTTCCCTTTTAAATGTGGTGTATAAGTCATAACACGGACCAGTCTGATTGGCGCTTGGCCAGCACCAATCAGAGAGCTGGAATTGTAAATTCATCAATCAGACTTGAACTAGAACCATTCAGACCTTTGGATTCAGATTTGTCAGACTTACCCGCATCTCCTGAGAAGAACTTTGTAGACCTCCATGGCTTCTGCATCCGATCTTGGCTTCAAACTGAAGGCTAACAGCTGCTCCTTGCCTCAAGCCCTGCCTCTGATGTCACCTGCTGACAGGCACCGTTACCCTGTGCCCGTCAGCCTCAGTCCTGTGTCTTAAGGGCTATAACACTAGTGCCTGTACTCTGGCACCATCGGCACCTGTTCTGCAATTAACTCAGGCCCAGTAGATTCACACTTGGTTCAGGCAGCTTAAAAGATAAACTTGGAGCCCTTGGCTCCATTATCCCACAAGTTTTTTAGTAGTACGCAGGGGAAAGAAGCCAACAGGGAGAAAGCAAATTGGGCCCCCTGTGAATCTCTGTAAGCTCTTTCCTCTGGAATGTCTCTGGTGCTCTCTCCTGGTCTTTTCCTTTCACAGCCATGGCTCCTCTTCTAGCTCTGAGCAATCGGACCTTTACATCCTCAGCCCGCAGGCTCTGGCGCGCAGCTCACGCATGCCCAGTCCAGGCTCCAGGTGCAGCCATCAGGCACGCTGGAGCCACGCTCCCAAGCAAGCGCCTCCTGCATTCAAGGGCTCAGGTGATAGTCACAGAGGCCTGTGGTGTGACAGCCTGAGCAATTCACTCACCTGACGTCACAGCTGCCTGCCTGTCCCGCTACCTCTGAGAACCCTCTGCCACTTCTGGTCCTCCACCCGCCTCCTGGTGCTATGGCCTCTGGCTCTGTCCCTGCGGGCTGGTGTATGACACGAGCCAGCCTGCGTTCAGTTAGGTGTCGCTGGCTCCCCTGTGCCTTCTCAGCAGCGTGGCCTGTGACCCCCTTGGGTCCCGCCATGAGTGAGACTTGTCACTGCTTGTGGGTTTCTGCTGCCTGCTCCAGGATTCATGGCTGGGACGGCGCCATCTTGTGAGATCTGCAGTGGTTTTGGACGAGAGACACCAAAGACACGCTTGGTAAGTCAATGGGCTACGCATGGTCTTACTAAAGCCTTCCTTTCCTCCAAACCTAACGATTGTTAAACCCAGTTGCCGTTGCACCCGGAGCCAGAGTGCTGTTTTGCCATTGTGAGTGCACTGGTGAGAACCCACGGTGACCTGTCCCCCCCAGCCTTGGTGCTGCTTAAGGTAACTTACGAAGGGGTTGGACACCTGTGGTCGATCAGCCCAAGGGTGCTTTCTTTGTATCCGTCACCTTAAAGCGCAGTGTAATTGCAAGATGCATGACAGGATTTGATCTGGAGTAATTTTGAAATGGACATAGGTTTAGCCATCAGTTTGGATGACTCTGCTTCCCCTCCCACTGCTCCTGCTTCTTTCATCCTAGCTTCTAGTTTGATTAGTCTAATTAGATCTGGCATGAATGAGTGGATTTTCGTATTATTGGAGATTCTGTTATAGGGTAGGGAGAGGGTTATTTTCGAATTTTTAAATTTGCCCTCTCTGAATGGGTTTTGTTATTTGTTGTATTAAGATAAATATATAAGGTTTTTAATGGAAAGGAATTTTAATATAATTAGGGTATAATATAGAAAGGATAAAGAATATAGTTATTAAGTTAAGTATTTAAAGTTATTTATTTTTTTGAGGGTAAAAGTCTAGCTAAATAGGATTGGCTTAAAGTAAGGTTTAAAAGTTTGTTATAAGTTTAAGGGGATTTTTTAGTAGATTTATAGAAAAGGGTTAGAAAGTGTTAGATAAACTTGGGAGGAAAAGAGTAAAATTAAAATTAAGATAAAAGTTGTTATTATTAAGTTTTTTACGGGTTTTTTATTTATATTTGTTTTAACTAGTTTAAGATTAAAAAGTAAGCATAGTTTTTTTACATGTCCCTTTGCTCCAAGTGCCTCCTCCATGTTTTTTTTTTTTCCTCTGTCCTCCTATTTTTTTTTTTTTTTAGTATTTTTTTTTCTTTAATTTTTGTTTAGTTTTATTTATTTAGGGTGGAATTGGGATTTTGGAGTTTTTTTTTTGGGGGGGGGGCTACCCTGTTACAATTCCATGGACATATAGTTGAGGATCACTTATAAGCTCTAACTGAGGATTTTGGGGCTGCTCATAGGTGCATACATATGTACATTTCATAATGTCTTTTCTGGAAAAAATTCTGTCTGCCCTCCAGAAGTTAGATTTGGTAAAGAGAGAGACCTGTTTGATGGCACAGAGAAAAGTGGAGCAACCCTCCCCTCATCTAATAGTGGTAACAGTGAGGCACAGGAAGAGGAGGCCCCACTTAATTGCAGCTTTGAACCTAACATTGGAGAGTTCCTTAGAGAAAACCACCGTGCTGTTCCCGTGGAGACCATGGAGACTACACAAACTTCATTGCTGCTCCTTCCCATAGCCCTTCCAGCCCCACTCCAGGTACTCAATTTAGCTAAGGATGCAGCTCTGGGCAGGACAGTTCCCTCTTTGTCAGTCCCCAGTGGGAGAATGGAATGAAATGTATCATCCTGCTGGGTATTCACAAACTTTTAAAACAATGAATGTGTTATTTGTAATTAAAATGTGCCTATTACTTTAGCCTTATCATTGTAGAATAGTTGAAAACATCCTTGCCTTTTCCCTTAGGATATGAATTACCTTGACTAAGCTCTTTCAAATATTATCTCTCTGATCATGTTACTTCCATTCTAAACAGGCTGCACTGATTCTCCACTTCTAGAAGAATGAGACTTTCATGCTCTTCTATGTACAGACCCACACATGTCTGTCCCAAGATGTGCCAGTTATAACCTTCAGTTCTCATTCCTAAAATTCCTCTTTCCAAAATGAAACTATTGCATTCACTCCTCTTCATGGCCTGGACTTATGTGTCTCTTCAGTGTATCTTATGTTTTGTCAAGTTAATTTTGCATTTTATTTTCTAAGGGCAAACTGTTTTCAAAATCTGACCAGTTAATATACATTTTCTAGTGAATCTCAATCCAAAGACTGTCCTTTTTAAAAAAGATATCATTGCTACCTTTCAGTTGAATCAATGTCTTGCCTTTGTGAAGAATATAAGAAACACTTTTCCATAAATAGATAAATGTACAAAATAAATGACAATTGACCATTTACTTGTCTCTACACAAGATTGCTAGCTTCATTAGCATAGTGGTAAACTCTTAGTACATATTTTATCCCTCAACTCATCTAACACAAAGTTTTGCACAGAAAGGTACTTTGTAAATAAATAATACATTTTTGCATGTTTAAAATTCATAGTTCTGGTATTATATGATATTTTTATTAAATTTAGAAATTAACAAGGTATATATTCAAAATTGCCAAGTAGAAACAATTATCTAAAATTATGTTTTTAATTTCCAAATTAAAAATGAAAATCAAGAGAATCAGTCCTAGTATTTCATATATAGATTTTGTAATTTTGTGTTTACATTTTAACTGTTTCTTCGAAATTTTTATTTCACTTACTTTGTTCGTAGTTTGGTTTGTTTTCATTACTTTCCTTAGGACACAAAACTGATTGTTAATTTTTTTTAAGATTTTATTTATTTATGCATACAAGAGCTGGGGTATGGCCAGAAGCCTGGGGGGGGATGCGGGGGTAGGTTAGAGGATTCACCAGAGATGGGGCTCAGGGAGCAGTACAGGCAGATCAATTTAAATACACTGCTGAGGGGAGCAGCAGGTGAGACAGGAGAGGTCTGCTTCGCCATGTGGGTCCCCTCCTTGGCTGGGGATGGAACTTGTACTGCAGTGGCTCTATCTAGAAAGCCCCACAGTGTGGTACTCAATCCCTTGTGCCACCAGAGAGGTCCTGATTGTTGAATTTGTATATCCATGTTCTTTATATTTCACTTATAATTGACATCTCAAAAAGGTTTCTATCATAACTAACTGAATATCCTGCTGTTTCTGAAATACGAGCAGCCAGGAAATCCCACTAACTCATCAATAATTCAATAGATCTTATTCTAGGAATTATATTCTTATTTCTTTATGTGTCATAAAATAAAATTCTGAAAATGAGTGAAAAGAAGCGTCACTTATTTCAAGTAATTAGAATATCACATTGCACATAGATCCACTCATTCGGTCTGACACTAACACTTTAAAGAATTTATTATAAATAATCAAATATAATTACTTTAATTAAATCTTTAAATGCAGAAATGCAAATTATGCAGATTTGAATAAATATATAGATTATGCTTGGCAATGATTCTAACAAAGGCTTTATGTAATGGTTCTGATACCAGTGAACAAAATACATTTTTCTTAAAAAAAAAAGTCAACTTATCTTGTTATACTTAAGAATTTAAAAGAAGCATTGGTTCATTGCTCTTACAGAATATGTCATTTCTTAAATGAAAAGTAAAAGTTTTATATATTGAGTTCTACAAAGCATTCAGTATCTAATTTCCTTGTCTCATCACTTTGAGATGTATTAACTGATGTCACAGCTCTAACCAGTCACAACTAAATCTGAAAAAGCAGGCACCATATAATGGTTCCATTTACAACACAAAAGATTTTTATACCTATTCCACTTTCCTGTAATTTCTTAAGGCAAATGTCTTCTGTGGAGTGTTAGGTATTGAACAAATAATCAGATATTTTGATGTGTACACTTTAGTTTAAACTTTTTTAAGAGCTGTGCTTCTTTAAAATTTATAAAATAAAAATACTAACAGAAGAGATAGTTCCTTCAGATTATTCATGAAATGTTTCAATGGCAATATAATACCCCTTAATTTATTTAAAAATTCCTTTTAGGAAAAAATGCAGGTTTCAAACTAAGTCTTCTCTATTTGCTGTCCTTGAGATCATCACATGGTAGAAAATGTGTCTATTTTTAGAGTACTAAGTAATACTATTAATAAGATATATTCAAAATGCAAGGTACAATGAAAAGTAAATTTTAATTTTTAATGACACACCAGTCAATCAGTTATTAGTGGACAAATATTAATTCCACATTTTATTTAATACTTAAATAAATAGAAAATATATTTAGTATGAATAAATCCCTTTGGAAAGAATGTAGAAAAATTCAGTAATTATCCAAATTCTGAAAATAACTTGCACAAGATATATTCTAATTAGTATCCCAGAGGCAATAATATGAAACATTATTTTCTATAAAATTTTACTTCAAAGCAATAAACATTATTTTTTTACACATTGAATTAATTGTTATAGATATATACATACATACATAACTGATTAAATGTGGGGAAATAATACATTTTAAAAATAGGTAATCCTACTAATATGCAGCAGGGCTTTATAAATTTTCAAAATTTTCGGTTTTCATGGCTCTGAAAAAATAGCAACCTTTTTTCCCTCATGCTATCCAATATAGGCTATCAGAAGAACTGCTAGAGATTTATGGCCAAATAAACTCATAATTCACCCTCAACTCATTTTAGAAAGCCATATAATAGTGAATAATTAGGTGTTACAGCTCTTTTTCTATCCAAAATAATATGTATTTGCTATATTTTTGTTATTGAATTTTGCATCATGCCAAAATGGTATTTCTGGGAAATTAAATCTGGCCAAAAGAAATTTATATTTTATTTGGGAGGCAGATTTTTTTCTCAATATGCATTATTTATCGGAAGTCTGTTTTTTTCTTCAATATTAATTCTTAGTTTAGCATTTGGGATAATTTTAATAGAAAAAGTATATATGAGCTCTACTTATTTTTAAGATAGTAGCTATTTTCTTTTAAGATTTTGACCTATTTGTTTCTAGATTGTTTCCTTTCTACTACATTTTAAGACATAATGCAGTAGTAAATTTAGATTCTGCTAAAGTGACACACACAAACATACTTGTAGTGTTTTTTTTCTTTGTTCTTATACTCTGAACACTGTCAATACACTTTGAATTTTACAGATTAATTTTCATTCATGTAACTGAAATTTATTTAGAAAATCTCTATAATTACTAATTTAAGATCAACCTTAATGTAAAATGGTTGGTATTATATAAAGACTTAGTTCATTTCTTCTGAAATTGTCCAAGACCCATAATTTTGACTTAAATGTTGACAATGCAATCATGTTAACATTTTAGTATGGGTAGTGTTAGAGTCAGAGTTTATGTCTAAACTTAGCTGACTGAAACTTGAAAAACGACCTACAGGCCTTATCTAGTAGGTCAGCTGGTCCCATACCTTAGGCTCTCTTGGGCAGTTAAGGGCAGGACAGATGAAACAATGTTATCTTAGAATGTGCACCCAGGTATGGGGCAGAAGCCTGAGCCCGCCCAAAATGGATCTCCTGTAAGTTTACATTTTTGAAACATGTCTCTCTTTAAAGCTGTTTGCTGTGCTCATTGCGCGGGCTTTGATCTCTCAGCCTATTGGCTAAATTGTCTATAAAAGCTCAATCCTACTTCCTATCTGAGTCGATTGTCTCAGCCAGACCTGTGTGTCACGGTTGAACGGTCGGCCCCAGCATGCTGGCGTAACTAAAGCTCTACATGACCATTGCAGCCCTGTGTCCGCTCTTTGTTCTTTTGGGGTGCCCACGGAAACTCGGTACTTTACAGGTAGGTCAGTAGATAAAATCTGGTAGGCAAAGAATTTAGAAATTAGAAAAGTTCATTTGGCAAGTAATTTTTTTAGACTCTATGCTAGGGATTAAATTGAAATGAAGAAAATAAATATGATATTCTCTTCTGAGCACTTACAATGTAAAACAGAAAGCAAGCAATTAAAAGTTTTTTTAAAAAAAATGTAATGCTCAAGGAACTGAAGTAATATACCATCACTTAAACAAAATAGGGAGCACTGTAAGTAGAAGAATATTACTTAAATACATAAAAAGCATCACTATTCAGGTGGTATCTAAAAAGAACTGATTATGATTGATTCACGAAAATAGGGCAGGTGATGATTAAGAGAAAAGTTACAGCATGTATTTAGGTTAAGGTATGAGAAAGAAGAACAGTATCAAATTAACTAGAGACTAGAATGCAAAAAGAGGGAAAATAAGCAATGACAGCATGTCTCAAAGTTTTAATGGCTCTATGAACAATTTTAAAAATAGTTGATATATTTATGTGACAGAGGTCTAATCACTACAATGATAATTATATTACAGTACCTAAGTGTATCAAACCAATAACTTATATATCTTAACTGGGCACAATATTTCAGTTATAAAGTACGTTAACTAATTTGGATAATTATCTGAGGAACAGGAAAGTCATGTTAATTTGGATACTGCATAAGCAGATTTTTTTTTTTCAAAATGTCAGTCTGTTTACATTCAAGTAAAGGAATTGCAGTGAAAGTTGGGCAAGAATGTGATGCAACATTTAAAAAGTATTGCAGATTAAAAAACAAATGCAGAAAGGATGTGAAAGGTAAAACAAACTTAATGGAGACCTTAAAGAGTTGAAAGCCACTGTAGGGAAGATTCATACCTGCTCCCCAGATTTGCCTCCATATGGCAGGTTCAACTGAGCCAAGGCAGTGAGCAGACACTAAAAACTGTATTGAGAGAGAGAAACAGAAACAGGGAAAAAACACAAGGAATGGCAAATCATTCATTACTCATTGACCTAGAACATTTGTATCTATGAACAGAAAAGAGGAGAGAAAGGAAACATTTAAGTTTTGTATCATTCAACATAAAATGACAGACTTATTTGCTGTTATCTGTTCCTCTTGCCTCATATTTTGCCTAAATGTATGTGTACAGATGTTGTTTTTGACCCCAGAGACTTTATAGTCAGTCAATTAGTCTATTATTTTAAGGGGATTTTTTTTTCATAGTTGACATGCGTCAAGATCTTAAAGTAATAAGTTTAGTTAGAAACACATGTTTTTATTCCTTGTGGGATAATCTCTCAGATAAATTATTATTATATTGAAAAATAGTCTAAGATCTATAATATAACATTTAATATTCAAAATCTTTAAAGCACTTAAAAATCATTAGCTTTCTATTACTTAAATAATTGTATTTTCATATCTTATATACGGTTTTACCTAGAATCTTAAAAGGAAAATACAGAGGAGAATTTCATTTTAGCAAACTGCTGTAAATTATGTAATACTAGCATTTAGACTATGTTTCATAAAAATGACTGCTTGCATTACTAGGTTTTTTGTTTGTTTTAGTCATTAGATATTTCCTATAACATTCAGAAATATTAGAAAATCATAGGGAGGGTCTGTGTAAAGAAGTGTTTGGGATCCAGTTATGTGTGCTATGTCAAAGGGGAAACATTTTTCACATCGTTCTCTTTTTTTCCAGGCTTTCCATGTATCTCTCCCCAACTATATTCCCACTATCACGTTATATATATAACAGAGCTAAAAATTATAAGACATATTGTAGAAGGCTTATAAATTCAAGCTAATTCATAATAGTGTGAATTTAAATTAATATCCCAATTCTATCATTCATGAGCTCTTTTTTTGAGTCTTATAACAAATTAGTACTTTTATTAGAAAAAACTGTTACTTTAATTATTATATATTCTTATTAAGGTAACACTGATTTATAACACTGTATATGATTCAGACATATAAGATTCTTCCTCTTCAATTGTATGTTACCACATCACATCTACCACCAAGGTATCCATAATCGATTGTGCCTGCTTTCCACTTTGCTCTCAATTCTCCCCCTCTGGTAGCCTCAGTTTTACAGTCAGAATTTTAGGGTTTGTTTTTGGTTTGATGTTAACTTCTTTTCTGTTTTGTTGCACTATAGTCCACATATGAGTGACACCATCCATTATTTGTATTTCTCCTTTCGGTTATTTTCATTTGGCATGATTCCCTCCAGTGCCATATATATCATAGCAGATAACAATAGTTCATAAATTTTAGAGCTGATTATCTTATTGTGTGTCTATGTATGTTATATGTACATGCACACACTACATCTTCTTAATCAACTCATTTGTCCTTGGAAACTGAGTTTTTTTCCATCAAGTAGCCATTGTAAATAGGGTTACAATAAACATGGGAGTGCATATATCTCATTAAATTAGTGTTTTTGCACACCTAGGTACCTAGAAGTAGAATGACAGGAACATAGGTTAATTCTATTTTTAATATTTTGAGAAAACTTCATACTGTTTTCTAAAGTTCTTTGAATTTATACAGTTTACTTAAACTTTTACTTTATTTTATTGAACTTTAAAGAAGGATTCATGACATCTACCTTAGACTAAGGTTAATAAGTAAACTGATAATTCATTGTTAGACTATATAAACGTTGTTGTTCCTGCTTCACACAAGTGAATTATTAAGATATAATAACTATAGGGCCTCCCTGGTGGCGCAGTGGGTTAAGCAACGCATTGTGAAGCAAACCGCAACCACTGCAGCACGAGTTCGATCCCTGCTGCCTGCCAGGGCGGGGACCCACATGGCGCAGCAGATCTCTCCTGCTGTGACTGCTGCTCCCCTCAGCAGTGTGCTTCTGTTGATCTGCCTGTTCTGCTCCCCGCTCTGTCTGTGGTGAGTCCTCTCACCCCCCACGCCTCTGGCCTGTACCCCAGTGCTTGTATGCATAAATAAATAAATCTTTAAAAAAAAAAGATATAATAACTATAACTATAAATATAACTATAGTAACTATTTTATTACTACTATGGTCTGTCTGTTTATAACTAACTTCAGTTAAAGATACGCTTCTTGGAAACTGACTATTTTTAGTAGAAATTGAAACAATAACTTATTCAAAAGTTGAATCTTTATCACACATATATGATAGCAAAAAAGACCTTATTTGATTATACTTGATAATTGACTAAGAAACCATATATCTTCTAAGGAAAGCACTGATTTTTTATAGCATGAATATTAAAAGGTAAAGATCATTTCTAACCCCATTTAAAAATTAAACAATTGACAATAACTGACAATCCAACTAACAACCTTAATTTGTAAGTGTACAAATATCTAAGATTGGAAATAGGAAGACTTTATTCCTACTCTGCCAATAATAGTTGGATATTTCATGAAGTTGTTGTATAGTGACTATATATCCATATTAAAAGATATGCAAAGTGTTTTGTTAATGTGCTTGGTGTCCACTGTACTCTGTACTCACTCCCTTCTGAAACTGGAAACAATACTGCCCAGAATCCCCTCCTGTGCCTGGGTATAGTTAGAGCTCCTTAGTGAGGGGCAAGTTGTGTAAGATTTGGGAGATAGAAGTGATAGAGGCACTTTTACTCTGTAGATTATAGTAATTATTTTTTTTTAATTTTATTTATGCACAGAAGAGTTGGGGTACAGGATAGAGGCTTGGGGTTGGAGGGAGGTGAGAGGATTCACTAGACACAGAGTGGGGAGCAGAACAGGCAGATGGTTTGAAATACACTGCTGAGGGGAGCAGTGGGTGAGGTAGGAAAGGTCTGCTGCGCAGTGTGAGTCCCCTTCCTGGCCAGGGCTCAAACTCACTCTGCTGTGCAGCAGATGCTTCACAGTGGAGTGCCACCAGGGAGGCCCTTTTCTGGTTGAATTCTTAATGATTGAGTATTGATTTACAGACCATCACTAATGCAAAGTACTGCCACATTCTTGTAAGTCATAATTCCTATGTTACATTTACTTTTTTCTTAATGGTGGCTCAATTTTTTCAATAAAGCTAAACAGACGCAATTCTTGAACATATGATGCATTTAATTGTGAATATTTTATAATAGTCTAATGATGAAAGTGTATGATGAAATTTTGGGTTTTCTGCATCCTATAAAAACTATTTCCATATTCCACTTTAGTAATAATAAGTCTATCAAGATTTATTGTGTGTACTCTATTAAAATATTACATTTATTCACCTTAGTCATCAATTCATGTGAAGAAATATGAACTTCAGATAAATTTAATATATAGATTTAGGAAATATTTTTAAAATATACTTTGGTAATTCTTGATATTAACACAATCAGTAATAATTAGTATATCATCCTTCATCTTCAGGCATCATTAAAGAGGTGGGGCATGTGCTTAAGGCACAGCTAGATACTATCATCTCTGTTTTAGCCATTGTAATTTCTCCTTTATCAATTCTATTTTATTGATTTGAGTTTTTTCCCCTTTTGTTTTAGTGAGTCTGGATAAGGTTGTGTCATTTTTATTTTCCTAAAGAACCAACTATTAACTTATCGATCTTTTGTATTGTGTTTTTGGCCTTTATTTTATTTTGTTCTGATTTTCATTATCCCCTTCTTGTACTGATACTAGGTTTCATCTATTTTTAGAAATCATTTTAAGATTGAATAATTGTCCAGAAAATGAGTTTATTCACAGAATTGTTGCCTTATTGACAACAACCATTCCATTATATTTCCCAGTAGTATAAAATCAGTGAGAGTTGCTATTTTATTGCTCTTAGGTTTTTATGTTTTTTTTTTTTTTCTCAATCGTGTATAACTGGTGGTGTCTCAGGTACAGATTTATACACATCTAGATAAGTTTGCTAGGCAGATAAATTTTTATATTAATCTTATTTTTATATCTAATTTTTACATCTAATTCTATTAATTCTAATTTAATATCTAATCAGTTATGAGAATCCTAAATATTTGCCTCAAATTTGATATAAACTCAACCTAACCAATTTAAATAGCTTTATAAAATATTATGGACAATTATATAAAAAGGAAGACTTTTTTAAGAGGTAGCAGACTACTTTGCTTCTTTCCTGCAGTAGGAAATGTTTTACAGCTCCCTGAAATAGTGACAAAATATGTTATACTAATCTTAAATTCTTGAAAAATATGGCAATTAAATGATAGTAATATCTATAAACATGGGAAGCTGCATTTATATGGTTTACTCTTTTTTCAAGTATGTAAATGGAAGTATAAGTTTATCTTTGTGTAGTTTTATTCTTAAAGTACAATTTAAAAAGTGTATAAATATAGAGCAAACTTTATAAAGAAATGGCATATAATAGGCCCTCTACTTCTCTAAATTATTAGTTCAAATAAGGTGAAATGAAGTGGAAAGAAACAAAGAAACAGGCTACAAAGTTGGGAAAGTTAACCATTCTTAATTGTCTTTGTACTTCTTTTACAAGTTACCTAATATTTCTCCTTTACTAGCCTTTGCTCCATCTTCTGCTCATCCCCTCCTTCAGAGAATACCCATTTCTTTACCTCCATCCTCTAGTTTGTTTGGTGATAAAAACCAAGTTTATCCATTAAACAAGAATCACCGAAGTGATTTTTTTTGGCTATTTAGGAGTTAAGATAAGATCTTTAATAATGTTTTGTTACTTAGGTCATTATATTAAGTTTATATAATTCCATGAATAAAACAAGAATATTTGTATAAGTTTTTTTTTTTTTTTAGTTTAGAGTAGATACTAATTGCCTAATTATTCATATAACCAATGTCACTTGAGAAGTAAAATTGGAATATTCTCTGGAAATAGAGGAGTTAGAGATTCCACTTAAAATGTAGTATTTCAATTTCTGTAAGGATTTTTAAAATTTTTTCACTTTATTCTATAGCTTCTGATCAGAGAGAGAAAGCAGAAAGATAGTGTGATGAAATATTAAACTGTCAAAATGGTTCCAGGATTAGATATAGAATAAAATAATTAAATATTTCCATGAAAACATTTTTGCATGAACAGATCACAAATGAGCCAGAACATTGAAAGCAAGATCTTCCCAGTTTCATTGCACTAATTACCAATATTTTATAGAAAAGTCTTTGCAGTGACCTAAATATGCAAATATGAAACCTGGTTTATCTGAATAAAGGTATGAGATAGTCTTTCTTTAAGCGCTGCTTTATTGAATTCAAATTAAAGTTTTGCAGTTTATGAATAAATCAATATATACACATACATTTGAGATTTAAAATCTATATTTTTCTTTGGAGACATTTTCATTAAAAAGATTTTCACATTATCTGTTTCAACTGTAAACAAATATAGATATTATCATGTGTCATAAATTTTGTGAAAATGTTGAGTTTTTTGATATGTTCAATTTCTGATCTTTACTGTGGTATTTTTTAACTTCTTTTCCAACATGGCAGTGTGAAATGAAGTTCATGTGGTTGGAGAAATGAGAAGCCATCATGATGTAGAAAGTCTCGGGTCACAGAAAATAAGTTAGTAGGATGGCAGTAAGAAGGAGCTCCTCTGAGGTCATAGAGGAGGCATGTACCTATATTAGTGAGCCTATGATAGCTGATATTTACACATAATTAGGAGTTTAAGTCAACAGAAATTACTGTCTTACAGTTGGGGGTTAGAAATATACTTAGTCATACATGGTTCAGATCAAAGTGTTCACAAAGATATTCCTTCTGGAGACTATGGGAGATTTTGTGTCCTCATCTTTTAGTTTGCCTTTGTCTTTTCATTTTTGGTTTTTGTTTCGTTCTTGTTGTTATTATTATTATTGTTCTTATTCCTTTCCTTGATCTTTATTTGGTCCCCTTATATTCCTCCTAGGGGAGGAACCATCTGGTATTTTTCTTTTGCCTTCTGACTTACTTCGTTTAGCATAATCCCTTCCAGTTCCATCCATGTTCCTATGAATGCGTCTAGTTTTTCATTTTTGATTGCTGAGTAGAATTCTATTGTATATATGTACCACAGCTTCCTGATCCACTCATCTGTTTTCGGGCATTCAGGTTGTTTCCAGGTCTTACTAAATATAAAGCACTCTTAAGCCCCATATTTACAACATGACTTTAAAGTCAATTATATAACTACATTACTGTAGCAGTTTAATAGCTAGTTAATGCCATTTGTAATTGAAGTTGTATTTTTATTTTATTCACAGATATTTCAAAATCATAGTCCCACTTTATCATCAAATTGAATTGTAGAAAATGAAATGTAGAAAAACTAGTCCCTGAAGTCTCTCTTTACAACTAAAACTGAAATAGAACATAGAGGAATATTCTTCAGTCTTGTGAGTAAATTTCTTCCATTACCTCCCTATTAAAATAATACTGTTATTTATATTATTGAAGTAATAGGTTTGTAATTTATTTAGGGGGTCAAGAAAATTAATCATCTGCTTTAAGATTATTTCTCAACCTCTCTGCTTATACCAGAATGTGCTTGGATAGCAGCACTTTAACAAGGACAGAAAAGCTAAACAACCATGAGAAACTTGTGTTGTCTCTGAAACATTGAGTGTAGAAAGTTCATGTTTTTCAAAGTTCATGTTTCTTCTGAAAATCTGGAAAAGAAAGAACAGAAATAAAGCTGTTTACCTTTATAAAAGGGGGATATCTTAAATGACTTATCTCCAATTGTTTCTTCTATGTAAAGTTTATATAAGTATGTGCTCTGGGTAACACATCATAAAATTATAATTCAAACTGACATCATCAGTTTATATAACACAACCATATTGTTAAAGAGCTAAATATAAGGACACATCTGAATTAGTTAATTTAGCAATGTCATGATGTTTTGAATTATCCCAGTTTTTGTCTACATCCCTGCTCAGCTGACTATATTATATACAAAGGTAAGTGTAGGGATAAGGGCCACATCCTTCATTTTCATAATTAGAAGATGGGAGTGTGTATGGCTAAAAGCATAGACTTAATATATGCTCTTGGCTTAGTTCTGACTGAGAAATGTGTGACACTATATACCTATGGTATAAGTGCATCTTTGAACAAACTCCATGTCAGAGAAAAGAGATTATCTGAATTGTCTCAGGTTATTGAAAGTCTATCCCTGGAGCTGGTATTGTGTCAGCCCTCGTAAGGTATATGAACCTGTCAGAGATATGGTGAATAACAGATCAGGATACCTTAACAAAAGGAAAGGGGTAAAAGATGCTCAAAAATCAATTATCAAATAGATTTTGCTATATTTAATTATGAAAAATATAATTTTAACTGCCTCTGGAAAGTAAAAATATTCTATCTTTATAAATGATCATGAGAAAGTAAAACAGATCTAAGTCAATGTAAAATATATTAGGAAATGTTCATAAATAAAATGCTTTTGTAAAAGTGAATAACTGCGGGAGTGAACTAAATAAACTATAAGATTAAAAAAAAAAATAAACTAGAGGTGTTGAAGGCTTGTGGGGGATACAACTCACATATTAGGAAACATTAAGACTCCTTTGAAGATAAAATAGTAATTAGAAAAACATCTAATATTACTTAATATAGCTACAAGGAATGAAAACTCTGGATCGTATAGCAGATATATTTTTAATATTTTGAGAATCTCCATACTGTTTTTCTTAGGGTTTAGACCAGTCTACATTTCCACAAATTGCATATGAGGACTTATCTTTCTCCACACCCTTGCCAACCTTGTCTTTTCCATACAGGTAATATTCACGGGTATGAGATTGCATCTCATTGTAGTTTTCATTTGCATTTCCCTGCTGATAAATTAAAGTGAGATTTTTATGATATCATTCATCATCTGATGTCTTTTTTGGAGACATGTCTATTGAGCTCTCCTGCCCAATATTTTTTTAAAGATTTATATATTTATTCATACAAGAGCTGGGTTACAGGCCAGAGTTGCGGGGGTTGAGAAGATTCACCAGAGACAGAGTGGGGAGCAGAACAGGCAGATTGAAGGAAGTACACTACAGAGGGGAGCAGCAGGCTAGGCAGGAGAGGTCTTCTACGCCATGTGGGTCCCCTCCCTGACTGGGAATCAAACTCGTGGTGCTGTGCCGCTGCTGATGCTTCACAGTGCGGCTTTCAACCTGCTGTGCCACCAGGGAGGCCCCTCCTGCCCAATTTTTGATGGGATGGTTTGTTTTGTTATTGTGGAGATAGATGAGTTTGTACAGCTTGAATATTAGCCCTGTATCAGATACATCTTGTTCACTTTCACCAGTATTTTTAAATGTTAAACATGGCTGGAATAATTAGGAGAAAGTTATAAAGGGAGTCAGGTTGGAAAAAAGGAAGTAAAATTATTTGTAGAAGACGTGATAATATACAAAGAAAACCATGTAGAGCCATTTAAAAAACATTAGAAACAATAAATTGGTGAAGTCAAAAGGCATACCATAAACTCAACATCAAAAATCTCTTGCATTTCAATTTATGTTATTTATGAGATTTTCTAATTAAATTGTTTTGAAAGTGAAATGGCAACTCAGGTTTGTGGCACTGACATTACTTAAAGCATATCAGAGGCTCTAACAACTCCTTTCCTAACCATGATTAGCCAGTAGGAAACTCATAGTGATTTTACTGTGCCTCACACACAGTTTTTATACTCTGTTAAGTTGAATCTGTGATACTGCAAACTATGTATTTTTCCTTTATAATAAATTCCTTGCTACGTTCTTCTTAGAAGTAGAATAATGGAATATAAAAGAGAGGACTACTACACGTTACTTGGTATCCTTAAAACACCACCAGGAGTGCATTATAGGTTCCTCTTCTAAGGATTTTTCCAGACTCTGCTCCTGGGAGATACCAGCACTAGCTGGGCAGCTTCTCTCCTTTGAGATCTGACTTCCAGCTCTGGGGGACTCAGTCATTCTTTTATGATCTTGACAACATCACCCACAATCACTTTCCTGAGATTCTTGGTATCAGAACTATAGCTCTCCAGAGTGTCTAGATTGTGGCCTACAAAGTCTTACCTTCATTTCCCTAGTCCTAAGGGAATACAATGATACAATGATAATTATGCAATGATAATAAATCTATATTACTTCAGAGTTCCTTTTTTAATATTTTCAGTCCTTATATATGTGCATAACCCACTGATACATTAAAATTTAGTCACCTTAAGTATGTTTCAATATAAAAAACAGCAATTTTGCCTAATTATTCATATGTAGGGAATCTACCTCATCTCTATGAAATTCCGAATAGGGAAACTATAGACAGTAAAAAGGACAATGGTTGGCAAGAACTCAAGGGGAAGATGGATGGATAGGTTGAGCGCAAGACATTTTAGGGCAATGAGATTATTCTGTATAATACTGTTACTGCCAATACATGACATAATGCATTTGTCAAAAGTCATAGTATTATAAAACATGAAAAAGTAAACTCTAACTATGGTTTTAATAGATTTTAATGATAAGTCCATATGTCTCAATATTAGCTCATCTATTGTAATTCTACTAATAACAAAATTTAGTAATAGGAGAACTGTATGTAAGAGAGGTAGATCATGGAAACTCTCATTACTAGGGTACAATTTTTCTGAAAACCAAAAGCTTCTTTAAAAGTAAAGTTGGTTAAAAGTAAACTTATACATTAATCTTAAATGATTTATTGAATACTGAATAAAATGAGTTAAATCACTTTGTGTTGACTTTTTTAATTTTCAAATTACTTAAGGTTACTAGAGACACTGATGTTTTATAAAAATGTTTATGCATTTGCTAATCTTCATGACCTGCTTGGTAGTAAGTATATTTTTAGTAAATGGGAAATGGTTTACATTATATTTGTTGTTTCTGGTTTTAATTATTTTTACAGTAGGGCTAATGAAATCTGAGTATGAACTATAGTAGCAGATAAATACATTTCAATAAATGTTTTGTGTATTATAAAAATTAATTTGAAGGTGTTACAAATGCTTGTAAAATGTATATGTGCTTTAAAATATATTGATATAAAAAGTATGGAATACAGATAAATATTGTAGTTGAACATGGAGACAAAAATCCTAGGTTATTATTAAATATTCTCCTAATAAGTAGTTTTATACTTTGAAAATATGTAACTTCCTGGCATCATTTCCTGGTTTGCAAAATGAGAACATTTGTAAATATGATGTTCAATTATGTTTCTGTATTTAAATTGTGAGTGTGTTTATAATATAACATTATTGATTTGATATAGACATCAATTATAATAACTTTATGAAATTGTGTTTGTTTCCTGCTCTTTAAGTTGCTCCATTATCCAAAAGAAGATTGCTAGAATTATATAACATTCTACTTATTTATTTTACAGGTCCTCTTTTTATTTTATTATGAGTTATTGTTTGAGATTATGGCTCAAGGGCTTCTCAAAAGTTTCATTTTCAGTATGTTTATGGCGACTTTGAATAGTAAGAGTTGGTTTACATCTTACTAGCTATGGAAAAAACATTCTAACATTCAGAACTAAACTTTAACACTTGTACTTGACTCTAAAACTTGACCTAGTAAAGGGTCTAGTCATTTAATGATAAAACATGCTGTAATGCCTTGACTCTGTTCTTAAGAACCTTAAATGATTCTCTTTAGTTTTTAGTGAAAATCAAAACATCTTCATGTTTTGGTGCAAAAGTATACATACTATTGGCTCTATGACAAACCTTAAATTTCAATCTCTTGAAAAATAAACATTGTTCTATACATTCGTACAGATTTTGATACTATGTAGATTTTGGAATCTGTGACATCTGGGCTACTGGCTGGGTTATTAGCCTTCTTCCACTGTTATTACTTCTTTATCCTGTGCAGTGTATATAAATTATTCTCTTTGGTAGGATATTTAAATCGTATCTTATGTAGCCCTACATTAGTTTGGGTATCTTACTTGATTTCATCCTTTCCTTTTGTAGTCTTCCTATGCTTTCTTTTTAATCCATTTAAGCCAAGGCAGCCAAAAGCTATAGGACTCTACCTTCTCCATATATCACTTTAAAGATTCTCTTGACAGCACCCCAAAAACTGCTTCATTCTCTTGCTGTAATCCCTACTTCCTTTATTTCATCCTATTGCTCTGTCTGTCTAAGTAATCTAGGTTACTGAATTTACTGAAAAGGACACAAAATAACTGATATAAATATTAATTGAGGTAATGTTCATTTACATTATGGTTGATATTTTGGAAGTATAGGATTTCCCCACCTTCAGGTGTAGTTACTATAGCACATCCACCACTAAGGCACCCATAGTCCACCATCAACCTGTATTCCTCATCACTCTGTACTTGCCCCTCCTTACTTCCCTGTATAAAAACCTCAATTCTTTAGTCAGCTTTCAGTGGTTAGTTTTAAGTTTGTCTTTATCTGACATTTTGTTTCATTTTTCTATATTCTTATAAGTGAGTGACACCATCTCATATTTGTCTTTCACCTCCTGGCTTATTTAACCCCTTCCAGCTCCATCCATGTTAATGCAAATGGCATGAGTTTATATTTTTGATTATTGTATACTATTCCATTATGTATGGAACACGTGACCTCTAGATCACAGACTCATTAATTCAACAATTTATTCACTTGTTGTTAATCATTTTCTAGTCACATTCCATTCCTTTTTTCCTATTAGCTATTATATCTAACCCTCTAACTCTCCTTATACACAAATGTAATCATATACACTAGAGTTAAATGAATTTGTTGTATTATATATGATCACAGACTTAAGGAAAACTTTACAATAAACCTGTTTGAGATCAATTTGTATTTGCATAATTGTTTTAATTTTAGGGATGTGAAACTCATGTCTCAAATTATAATTTCTCATTTTTAGATGACTTTATCTTACCAGAATTAGAATGTCTCCTTGATGTAATAAAACCAACTCAATATATATATACACTATTGCACTAAATAATTTGTTTTACTTATTTTTAAACTCTTGTGATAGATCCTTACTTTTTCCATAATTTTCTATGTTTCCAAAACTTTCTGAACATTTTGGTTTGTTGACTGGATTTTACTTTTTACTTTGTTTCTTGAAAGGTAATTTGAAAGGATATTTCCCCCCCAAGGGCAACTGGAAATAAAGAACTTCTGGAAATAAAGTCAACAAAAACCAAAAAAGATAATCTTTCTTAAAATCAAAATGCATTCAAACCTAGGTTTTGTATTATTTTTAAATAATATTCTTGTTAAGAGTATATTCATTCTAGTGTGCTTTATCACTGAATTTACTAATAAACAAAATCACCCTGCCACATATGTTTTCTTTATACATTAAATGCACATCCTCAAAACAAAACATAAATTGATTTCTCAGAAAAATAAAAACAATCTGTATTTATTGGCAGATAGCATATCTTTACTCAAAATTTAGCAGCAGCTTGCATGCTATAATATAGTTGAAAAATTAGCCAGCCAGATTATTATATAATATTTTTCAATTGAAAGAGATCTATAATATTTAACAAGTTTTCCAGATATGTACAAAATTACTCTTACGTGGTAATGGTAACTCCAGATATTTGTGATATGGTAAAATTCTATGTTGGTCATTGTTCAAGGTCAAAAATGAGTACTTATATAGAAT
Source organism: Galemys pyrenaicus (assembly GCA_019455555.1). Taxonomy (NCBI): domain Eukaryota; kingdom Metazoa; phylum Chordata; class Mammalia; order Eulipotyphla; family Talpidae; genus Galemys; species Galemys pyrenaicus. The sequence continues at coordinate 17,188,712 of JAGFMF010011752.1, read as the reverse complement.
ACAATTTTATATGAAAATAGAGATAAAGTAAATATGAATTTTGATTAGAATACTTGCTTAAAAATAACTTAATTCTAAAATTAATGAAGATATTTGATTTTATGGAGGAAAAACTAGGAATTGCACTTGTGAAAATGGAATAATTTAGTAAGAGAAAGAAATCTGATGAATCTCAAGGGCATTGAGAAGACTGCTCCAACTAAATAAAAAGTGTTTCTAATTCAGGAAAGGACAATTATAAAATTGTATAATTACTAACATGTGTGCCATGCTTTTGTTTTCAGATGCTTTTTCTTGCATTTATCATAGCTGATTCTTAAAATGACCTTGTTCAGAAGTCAGTAATGAACATTGTTCCAATTTATAGAAAACTGTAAAATAGATTACAAGACTTATTAGAACCTTCACTATGTTGTGTACATTATATACTTATATAACTAACCCTTCCAAATTAATTTAGGAATTAGATTTTTAAACATTGGATAAAACAATGTTGAAAAATAAGATAAATATAACCTTGTGCTAAATAGCAAAAATTACAGTTGGGTAGCTACATTATTTCAATTGAAAAACCATTTAACTATACCACAAATTAGTATTACATTAAGAGTTAAAATATAACCTTTTTCATAGAGATATAGCATTTTATTTCTTAAAATAATAACACTAAAAATCTCAAAAAAAACTTTCTTCATTTATGGTTATCCAAAAAATTTGTGATTTTAAGTTTAAATTCACCTATTATTGTTAGAAGTAGAACAAAGGGATTCAACCATAATAAGTTTTCTTTTACTTCTTTCAATTTTCACAGTATTTTTATGAAAAAAAGATCAAAATACTTATTTTATAATAACAGGTACTATAAATAGCAGTGAAAGTGCATTGAATTCAATTTATGATCTAAAACTTTAACTGAATATGAATTATACAGGTTTTCAAAAATGTTTCCCTTATTTTTATATGCCCTATATAAACATATTTGTGTAATGTTTACTTAATGCTATGTAATTTTGAAAATACTACATAGAATGCAATGTGGAATAAAATTGGTATCATAAAGTTCAAAATATTTTTTGAATATCACAGAATGCTTGTCTATTTTAGTAATATAAGTGGCTAGTAGTCATTTCTATAACTGTTCAGTACTGAGATGTAGTTTGGTGAATAGATTATTTCAAATTTCATACATATTAAATTATTTCTTGATGAAATCTATTCATTTTCTAAGGCAAACGAGTTTTACAAAGAGCTTCTTATAAATTATTTAAGTATTTCAGGTTCTTGGATGGCAGTATTTGATCCTTTTTTGGCGTTTTTCTTTCTCTTAAACACAACATAAAATATAAAATGGCTTCTATCATTCCAGGAATAAAACTACTTGCTTATGGAATATTCAGTCAGCTGAATGTCTAACCATGTAAGCTATCACAACCATACTCTTAAAAATTATATACTAAATAATATCTTGCAAACCTGAATAGTAATATTTTTTTTTCTTTTTAAAGGGGGAATAGATTTGTATTATTTTTTCTCTGTTATTTTTTTAAATACATGCAGGTTTTGTATGACTTCTCCTTTAAAAAATTGTTTCTTAGTTTCTCACTTCCTGCTATACTGAAGTAAAACCTGACTGGAGAAATGTCACCACAGAAACAATGATATCCTTGACATATTAGAAAATAAACTGAGTCACTAGGTATTAACAAAAGCAGACAAAGTATAGAATATTATATGCTCAAGAAAGAGAAATTGTATAGTTAATCCCCATCTGTGACTTTTAGCCTGGGGCTAACTACATCTCATGACAATTCAATATCCGCAAAAGCAGTGTGGAAATGCCATAGCCTCTTCACTCAGTGTACAGAAAACTATTGAGTAAATCATCATTAGAGTGGGGAAATCACAGGGAAAAAAAAAAAAAGAGCTACACAAAGGGCATGCAAATGTTATCCACCTATACTTCTCCTTGGCTGGTGAGCCTTGAAACAGATTCAGAGTGACTTACCTAAAGACAAAATATTGGAAATGACTCTGTGACTGCCATTTGTGACAGTTTGCAAATTAATCACAGACAAGATAATATCCTGAGATAGAATGGAAACAATGATCATCACATAAATAAAATGCAACCCAAACACTATACAGATTAATATTCAGAATGCCCAGGTTATACACCAAAACTACATAACATGTTAAGAACCAAGAACAGGGAATTAATAAGACAAAAAATAAAGTCTGACCCTGAGATAAGACACATATTTTAACTAAAGCAGCTATTATTGCTATATTGAGGTAAAAACAAAGTATGTTCATTGGAAGAATGAATGATAGGGTATCTCAGGAGAAAGAGAAATTACAAACAGAGAAAAAAATCTTAAACAATAAAGTTACTAAAACAAAATAAAGTTACTATATCATAGATAGCACTGGATAGATTTAATAATCCATAAAAATGATAAACAAGTGAATTGGAAAATAGGTTCATAGAAATTATTCAACCCAAATTACAAAGGGAAAAGATGTTGGGGAAAAATAGAGATTCATCAGCTTTAACCATATTATTAATAGTCCAAAATATGTTGATATAAATTCTAGGAGAAAAGAGATAATAAGGTGCAAAAAAGAATTGGGAGCAATATAAACGTGTACTAGATATTTAGTTACCAGTCTAAGTTGTCCCAAATTTGAAGAAAGAAGTTTACAGATGCAAAAATAGTGCATACGTTGATCATAGTTGCTTTTTAAATATAAGTTAATTTTCAAGCCATTATATTAAAAGAAATAATAAGTGTAAAGTAGAATCAGAAAAGTAGAAATATTAACAATGTATATACTTAATAACATAAAATCTGTGGAAACACTGAAAAAATGGACATAATTAGATCAATAAATAGACAATTCCAGAAAAATCATTGGAGATTTTAACATCATTCTTACGGCAATTTTAAAATCATCTAAAAAATACAAGCTAAGTTATAGCTGATAGGAGACCAGCACAAAAATATCACCTGAAGTTAACATTTATAAACTAGTGTATACAAAAATGTGTAGCTCAAATTGTACAGTAATCAAAATGAGCAACATTATGCCAAGGAAGTCCTGATGGCCACAGTTTAACTCTGTATATTTGTGGGTTTTAACTCTAAGAATTCCCAACAAGTTCACAGGTTGAGTAACCAAGAAAAACACCCTTTGCCTTTCCTGGCAAAAATGTGGGAAATATAACAATTTTTAAATGTGTCCATCGTAACAAAACCCTTTTTTGGGGGGAAAAAGACTTTACCAGAGGTTGATCCACATAGGGAGAAGAGAGATCATCCAGTTCTATCACTTCTGGTCTACCTGTATCATCTAGTTGAGGTACTAAGAACAAGAGTGGAGGTTATAATCCTATGTTGCCTATACTAACTTACTTCTCTAAGGAGCACTGCTTATCTTTAGCATAGAATAATAGTGAGAAACCACAATCTGTTAGCTTTTTACATATGCGGTTTGATTTCTGTAAATTGTACAGTATCACTCTTATGATGTATCATTTTATGGGTTTTGAGAAAATAGTCATATATTCACAACTGCAGAAATGATAAGAACAATTCCTCCATTCTAAAATAGCTGTGTGCTGCCTCTTTGTGAAGAAACCATGCCCTATCTCCATAGCCCTAGGAATATTCCTATAGTGTTCACTTTTTTAAAAAAGATTTATTTATTTTATGCATACAAGAACTTGGGAACAGGCAGGATATGTGGGAGATGAGGATTTACCAGAGATAGTGTGGGGAATAGAACAGGCAGATTGACTGAGTGGAGCAGTGGGCGAGGCAGGAGAGGGGTCTGCTAAGCCATGTCGGTCACCTCCCTGGCCGGGGATCAAACTCATGTGCAATAGCTGTGAATGCTTCATAGTGCAGTGTTTAACCCCTTGTGCCACTAGGGAGGCCCTATAGTTTTGACTTTTCCAGAATGTTACATATGTGGTATCATACAATTTCAATCTTGTGCCTGGATTCTTTTATTTAGGGAAAGCAATTAAGTTTCATCATTCTGTTGGTTATATCCATAGTATATTTTTATATTTACTGAGTAGTATTGTTATATGCATGTTATAAAAAATGACTGGTTGAAACATTTTGATTGTTTCTAGTTTGGGTATTTATGAACACAGTTACTATAAACGTGTACATGTTTTTTGTAGGAACATAATTGTTATTTCTCTTAGTGCCTGCTTAGAAAAAAAGATAGCTGGGTAATATAGCAAGTATATATTTATTTTTATAATGTTCCTAATTTTCTCAAAATTTTAAAAAAAACTACTAAATTGTCATTCACAGTAGCCAAGCCATTTTGCATTCCTACTAGCATTTTTTAAGAGATCCACTTTTTTCTATTCTGGTTGGCAATTGATATTGTCAGTTTTCTTTTATCTCTTATAGTGTATATGTGGTAATATCTAAATGTGGTTTTAATCTGCAATCATTAATGACAAATGATGCTGAACATCTTAATTTCGCTTATTTGTCATGTGTATCTATTCAGTTAAGATTCCTTAGATTATTTTTTTGCAAGTTGCTTGTTTTTAATTTTATTGTTTCCTTTATTGAGTTTTGAGTATTCATTACAGATTTTTGATACAAATCCTATGTGATTTTCAAACATTTTCTTCCAATCTGTGACTTGCATTTGCGTTTTCATACTGAAAACGCAAACGTTTTCATAGTGTCCTTCACAGATCAAAAGTTTTTTGAATTATCTAGCGATATATGTTTTGGTATGTGACAAGAAAAATTGTAGTCTTCAAAATGAAAAAATATTGATATATGAGCAATTTTATATTTTAATTATGTTTTTATTATTAACCAACTAATTAAGATAGTTACACTTATCGTATTATATTTTCATGTTTACTCATTATTCATGTAAGAAAGAATTCTATATATAACATTTTAGCTAATTATTGGGCAATTTTATAACCCAAATGCATAGTTTTTTTTTTCTGTATAATGTAGATAATAATTTTAAAATGTTTATGGTTCTTCAATGAAGCTGAGAAAATGAAAGTAACTTTAAAGTATAAATCACAATATAAATGAAAGTTGTAATTGTAATTACTATGATTATATCATCATAGGGGAACATCATGTAGTAAATTTATAGCAAGGAAAACTAGTGAAATGTTATTACCCTCATATTTGATTGTAACTATAGACAAACCAAGCAAAAAGTTTATATTCCTAAAAGCAACATAACTTTTGTGTTTATAAATTTGGTATTTGACTTAGAATTCCCTTTTAACCCTCTTATTGCTTTAGAATTTTTAAATATGCTTTTTAAGTCAGTATGAATTCTTCACATGGCATAAATACTTAAGCTAGTGGGAAGTATAGAAAAGACAATATTGTGAAAAAAGACAATCACAATCTGTTACAGTAGTTTGGATTTGTATTAGAGAATTAAAACAGAAAGTCATTAAAGTCAGTTTTCATTTCAGTCATACACAATCATAATACAAAAATGTGTGATTTAGAATCTATTATTTATGTAAGTTACAACCTTAAACTATTTCTGAATACTGCTAAGGTAGACATATTTTCAGAATTCCACACTGAAAATTTAGTTAGAAATGCAAGAGGAATTGCAGTTAGCCTTGAAATGACCAGGCCTTGTGGTTTGACAAAATGCCCTAAAGCCAGCCAAAGAGGGAGTGAAGAGAGCTTAGCCAACCAGTGTATTCTGTCATTAAAAAAAAAAAAAAAAGTTACACACACACACACACACATACCCCTGCCAAAAAGTTATATAGGTGAAGTCTATTTATAATAATTATACTCACATTCTTACAGGGCAGAATGAGGAGTACTCTGGAACCCAAGCCTGCCCACTCTGAATGGGTTCTGTCATCTGCAAAATGAAGACAAAACATATTCTAGTGAATATGACATTTAATGGGGGGGGGGGAACAAAACTTTAATCCAGTTAGAGTGCAATAATGAAAATGAAAGGAATAAAGTTAGTTTCTCCATGAAGCACTCAAAGTTACCCATCCCCTTGTGGGTAAATGCCCAGCCAAACAGGGTTGGCCCAAAGCAGGACAACTGAGATCCAAAAGTTTGCCATAAGTTGAAGGCATTCTCTAGTGGGGACCCATAGGAAATGGGCAGAGAGTGCTAGGCAAGTCTGGGATGAAAGGAGCAAAATCAAAGTACAAATCAAGTAAAGGCTGCATTTGTCAACTTCCCCACAGATTTCTCACCCATATATCTGTTTCTTTCAAGTGGCTCCTTCCATGTTCCCCAAGTGCCTGGTACAAGTCCAAGACCAAGAAGCAAGCACAACTTCTTTAGTGTCTCTCTGTTCCATGTGCATTCTCCAGGTCTTTTTTATCTCCTTCTTTCCTTCTTCCTAGTGTCTCTAGCTTCTCCTCTCTGCTCAGCTCCACCCTTCCTTGGGTGGGTCGGGAATCTGGAACCTCCTCTTTTTGTGGATATCACACTGTTACAATACCAACATTTTAATCTTAATCACTCACAGGTATAGGAACCATATATTGATCTTAAAATTTCCTGATTTCATGCTTGGAAAAAGACATCCCTTCAAAAGATTTGAGGCAATGATACTCAAAACATTTAAGATGAAATCTAAAACCCAATTATAGGCCAAAACCAATATGAAAGCCCAAAGTAAACCTTGAGATTAATGAAGGGAAGATAATTTTAAGTAATAGTACAGTAGCAGATAATTAGAATTAGATGATGATTTTTAATAATAGACACTTGACACTTAGATAATGCAAAACTTCTTCAATAAAATTAATAATAATTTAATATCTAAAATTATGTTAAAAGTGTTGAATTAGCAGCCAATATTCTGAGTATCTTAATGGCAACATATCAACTCTGGTACAAGTGAAAACTTCTTTTAGAAATATAAGTTTAAAGTAGAAGATGTTTATTCAATGACAGTTTCAAGTGAATTTAGTTTTAATTTGTCCCAAATTGTCAACACTAAAAGAAATTACTGAGATGGTGGAAGGAAAGATTGTAGTGGAAAGATTCCTATATACATCTGATTGTATATTCTCATTTGTTTGGTTTTAGTATAATAAAATAAATTTAATATCTAAAAAGCATATCCTATGCTTCTTTTGGACAACTTGTATACAACTGCAAAATATTTTTGGTTCCTTTTATATTCTAGTCTCTGCTACAGCAACCAGCTCTATATAGAATTTGACCAGCTTCATACAGGTGAAATTGAATAGTACCTTGCCTCAAACTAGGCCATGTTTCTTCTGCTTCTGGCCCTGCTGTTTTCCAAAAACTGTGACAGAGACACTTGAGACTTTGTTCAACATGGTTAAATCAGTAATGTAGAGCCACCATTGCTACTTAGGGAGGTATGAAAACAGGTCAAAAAACATTCTCATTTTATTTCCTCTTGTAGACAGTTTTTTTGTATTGTATAAAGATGTACTGTATAAAGCCTCTTCCACGGTCCTCATGAGATAAAATGTGTATTGCCTATGTTGCTGGTCAAATCAATATAATATCCTTGCTTTGGCTTTTCACCTTTCTACTCTCTGTATTCTGTACTTTTAATCCTTGAAACCATATTTTTACAAGCTTTTCTTAGAAATTTAGGTAAAGACATATGCTATTTCTACTTATTATGCCCAGTGAAATAAAAAAAAATTTTTCGCATTGCAATATATATTGATCAAAAGTATTTGATCATCTCATTCACTAACAAGCACAAAGGAGAATCAAAATTGCAGTTAAAACACAATGATTCTATTTTGTTTATAGTACAGATCTAATAATACCATAAATGACAGCCCTGGATATAAGTTTAGAACTTGTTAGAGTGACACATTAATTGTATATGTTGAAATCTACATCTCCCTTATAAAAAGAGATCCACTGCTAAAAAAATTAGTGTACAGACTATTTTTAATGAGATTTATCACATCCTCTTTAAAGGAGACTTATATAAGATTGCTTTTAAATGGCAATTCCTTAGGGCATTAAATGGTTCAGTTTTCAAAATGTCAATTTTTAACAGGTGTTTTTCCAAAAACATGTTTATTATATGAAGCAATGAATTTCTTGTCTGCTTTATGATGCCCTCATCAATCCACAATAAAATATCTATGCTGTCAAATTAAGACCCATCATAGGGGTCTCCGTGGTGTCACAGTGGGTTAAGCAACGCACTGTGAGGCAGACCACAGTCACTGCAGAAGGAAGCCACTGCAGAAAAATTTCAATTCCTACCACTGCAGAATGAGTTCAGTCCCTGCCGCTAGCCACGGAGGGGACCCACATGGTGCAGCAGACCTCTCCTGCCTTTCCCACTGCTCCCCTCAGCAGTGTGTTTCAGTCAGTCTGCCTCTTCTGCTCCCCATTCTGTCTCTGGTGAACCCTCTCACCTCCCACGATTCTGGTCTGTAGCCCTTGTATGAATAAATAAATAAAATCTTAAAAAAAAATAAGACCCATCATATAAGATAGTTATAAAAATATTTTGGCAAGTTTATACTATTGTGTAATATCATGTTTTCCCTATGTAAAATGTATGCAGTTTGTGTAAATATTGTAAATATTATAAAGTAAGAGATCAGATCCTAGCATTTAAATAGTCTACATCTTCATTTTTCTGTAGAATTATTTCAGGTTTAGGTCTCAGTTTGACAATACGTTTCCAAGAGTTTGTATCTTTTTAAGTATTAGATAAATATATTCAAAATAAAAAGAAGGCAAAAAACAAAACATATTGTTCTTTATCATTCTTTTTGTTTCTCTGTCTCATTTTCTCTCTCCTGAGCACATGAAAACTGAAGACACTGGAGAAACCACAGGGGGGAAATGTATTCACCAGTAGAGTATTTTCACTATATAAATAACATTTCAAGGTGGTCAAAGGAAAACTTAGGAGAAAAAGGAAAAGATATAACCATATGTGAATATTGTTTGAAAAGAAATACACAGAGTAACAGAGACTGTCGAATCAATTTGCATTTCAAATCAAAATCTTAAGAAAAACTTCAATATGAATCTCAATCAGCACACAGAAATATTGCAAAAATATTCTGCATAACATGGTAGCCATAGTCTCAGAGGAAAAATAAATAATTTCCCATGTGTTTAGATTACCTACAAAGAACTGCAGAATTATCATTCTCAGTATGTATTGTTGCCAAAAACAACACAGTTATAGCAGATGTGCTTTGCAAGCAAATGGCCACCTTTTTTCTAGAACAGACAGTGTCATCTTAAGCTTATAGGCCATATCTTGTTCAAATGGTTATTGATTTCTAGTATTTTATATATACCTGTAAAAGTATGTAGTAAGTCTATTTTGTAGTGAAATATCTATTTTGTAGTAAAATAATCTATTTTTATGTTTGGGAATAAACTCTCTTCCAATTCGTTTTGTATTATGGTGAAATTTTGAAAGAAAGATAAAGAAAGCTCTAATAACAGACTAAAATACCCAAGTTCCTTACATTTAATCATTCATGTGAATCTGTGATGTGTCAAGTAGATCAGAAAGGCCAACAAAAGAAGACCTTAACAGTTTCCTCTCTTTTCAATTGCGCTCATGTTGAATAAATAAGTAGTAGACATGTAATAAGGTCATGCCAGCAGTTACAAGAATGAAGATTGATTCAAATATCTCCTTTAGAACTTAAAAAAAATATATTTTTTCTTTGGGATGTTCTATCTTGTTTTGTTGAAAATCTTTTTATGCTACCTTTTTTTTCTTCATAATTTTCAGTAACCTGCTAAGTATAGTAGTAGTATATTTATGTATGTTTTATTTTATTTTGGTTATATATGTGAATCTTTTGTATTTATTTTGATGTATATGCTCTAAAAATTAATCATATTTGCATATGCATAGATTTAAAACATAGTTATAAATGTAAAATATGGCAGGGTAGATAAATACTTGGATGATCATGTACATTAAGCAGCTACAAATTTTATACATGATAATTTTATTTTAAATAAATTGTCAAGGTATCATGAATATCCAGGGGAAAAGCAAAAGTCAAACTTCAAGTGAAAAGGAGGATATTTTGAAGTAAACAAACTCAGAATTCAGAACCTGGTTTTCTAGCCTTATGGTATGGTACATACTGGTCACTTAAAATTTGTATTTGCTGTTATGATGAGATGAGGGAAGGAGAGAGAAGGTAAAATAATGAACAAGAAATGTCTTAAGTTCTATGAAGATACTAATATAAGAAATGAGACAGAAAATCAGGAAAAAATTTCAGTATACAGAGCAGAAAAAGCAATAAATTTTGATAGTCTCAGTTAAATCTTAACATTCTGAAAGGGAAGATAAATATATATTGAATATTGTGATGAGAAGAGAGCCCTCTTCTAACCATGGTAACTAATTTCACCAAAACTGGGTTGTTGGGCCTCCCTGGTGGTGCAGTGGGTTAGGTAGTGAACTATGAGGCAAACTGCAGCCACTGTAGCACGAGTTCGATTCCTACCCCCTGCCAGGGGATGACCCACATGGTGCAGCAGACCTCTCCTGCCTCGACCTGCTGCTCCCCTCAGCAGTGTGTTTCAGTCCATCTGCCTGTTCTGCTCCCCGCTCTGTCTCTGGTGAATCCTCTCACCAACCGTGACTCTGGCCTGTACCCCAGCTCTTGTATGCATAAATAAATAAATCTTTAAAAAAATAAGTACCACATCTATTTAAAAAAAAACTGGTTTGTTATGCAAATTAATAGCAAATACACATTTTAAAGTGGTAATGCATATGCCTGAGAGAATGTCTCAGATATTCTCACAGGTAAATAAGTAAATAAAGCAAATCACAAGGTACACACACAGAACAATGACACTAAAACTAATAGACATCAATAAGCAAAATCTGACTTGAAAAGATACTGGAATTATCAGACAGATACTATTATATAAATATTCTGATAAAAACAAGAGTGATTCAAAAAAGACATAAGGGGATTAGCAAGTTTTTTTTTAAATTATTTTTATTTATTTTTGCATATAATAACTGGAGTACAGGCCAGAGATATGGGGTGGGGAGGGCATACGAGGAGTCACCAGAGACAGAGTGAGGAGCAGAACAGGCAGATTTACAGAAATACACTTCTAAGGGAAGCAGCAGGCAATACAGGAAAAGTTTACTGCTCCCTGAGGGGTAGCTACCTGGCCTGGCTCAAACTCAGAGTGACAACAACAAAACATAACCACTAGGCCACTATGGAGGCCCAGTTCTGTACTTTTAAAACTAAGAACTTTTAGGGACCTTCCTGGTAGTGCAAGGATTTGAATTGCAGCACTATGAAACTGTCTGCAGCACAAGTTAGCTCCCTGGCCACAGAGGTGAACCACAAACCACAGCAGACCTCTCTTGTCTTGCCCGCTGCTCCCCTCATCAATGTATTTCTGTCTGTCTGCCTGTTCTGCTCTCTCTCTGGTGAATCTTCTGAACCCCTGCACTTATGGCCTATCCCCCAGTATTCTGTGTGAATAAATAAACAAATAAATACGTAAAATAGATTTAAAAAAAATAAAACTAGCAATTTTTAATTTATCAATGACATCATAAATGATAAAAAGATGAACCACAAACAAACAAAAATATATCCTATACCTATATAACAGGAAATACATAAAAATATGAATATTTTAGATTATCCATTTATATTACAAAAGACAGGTAAGAAACTGAAGCTAATTTACTTTAAAAAGTTGACAGTGTTTTCCTGTAACAGTTTACATATTTCTCATACAGAGCTGACAATATCACTATTTTCTAAAATGCATAATATGACTAGATTGTGCTCATAACATTCTGAGAAAAAATGTAATACAAAATTCTAAACAAATAAGTGAGTGATGTAGATTAGACAGGTGCTGCCTTAAATAGTGAATAATAATTTCCTTCTCATATTCATTTTTTTAAGTCACCTTTTAAGTCAAACTAGCCTCTATTTTATTTTCCATTGTTTTACAGTGTATGTTGTTTGTTTGCTTACTTCTCTGTCTTAATTTTTAAATTCTCAAGTTATGTTTGATTGCATTTTGCTTTTTTGTAGATTGTGAAACATTTTTGTATGTGTCTTTCTCTTATGAATAGTTTTATTCATTTCTGTGGGATTACTAGCAGTTTTAAACAAACCTAGTACCTTATTAGAATAATTTTTTAATTAATGTAAAGCCAGTCCCTTTCTCTGTTAAATATAACATATCTGTTGCAAAATATGATATTAAACTGTGCTTTAAGATTTTTTTTAAAAAATATATAACGTATCTTCTAAATGAAGAACAGTGGTGAATGTATAAATAGTTCAATAATAAACTTCTTTAGGAATTATTCTCCCCAATATTTTAAAGATTAGATTTTAAGTTTAAAAAAACAAAACAAAAAAGCTTTCCTGTTATACTTTACAAGGCAGAATTTGGGTTATATATTCCTGTGTAAAATATGATGCATATCAACGATTGATCATATTGAATATGGTCATGCAATTAATGTTCCAAATTGATAGATTAAAGTGATTAAATAAAGAACATTATTTAAAAAAAGCTTAGATGGATATTCTATTTGGTGTATAAACTAGTAGAAATATAAGCATATAATAAAACAGCAATCTTGCATCATTGATTTAAGGAAGAATTGTAGTTTCCTTATCTTAGATACATTTTTATAATCTTTCATTTCCATAGTAAAAAAAAAAAAAAGCCCTAGGTAATGGTACTAACTTGAGAGAACTATTTCCATGTGGTAGTTAATCAAACTATTCACTTTAACAGAGTTGAGTAGTCTATGCTCCATGCAAAAACCCTTTTGGGAAAACAAAGCAAAAAAAAAAACCTTTTATGTTAGTGTTTGATATACAAACAGCATATGCTAAAACTAAATCAATACAGACATTCACATTGATCTATAGAGTATTAGAAAATAACTTATGGAAAATAATATTTTTAAACCAGATTAAGTATTTACATGAAACAAAAGAGCTAAGTGAATTATTTGCAATAGTTTGCAAATTTTCTGAAGGAAAGAGATTTTTTAAACATGTAAACGAACTGCAGCAAAGCTGTATCTCTTGAAACTTTTCAACAGAAAATGCAAATTACTGCTTATTTATTTTCAATGACTTCAAAATTGGAACCATACAGTCTTTTCATCTATATCCCTACGGCTTTAAGTTCAACTGTACTAAAAATGTGTGATGCCAAATATAATTTCTACTAATTTTTAGGCCCATGTGTATTTTGTTAGAAATTTAAATCCATCTACATTTCAGATTAATTTACAATTGGCTAATTAAAAGGTTGTTTATTGAAGTTTTTTTGACACCACGGAGACTTGGGAGCCTTTTAAAATCACCATTCATAAATCATATCTTCTTTCTGTAAATAAACCTAACTTGTGTGTCTGTTGTGTGTTTAAGACAAAAAAAACCTGAATATGAATTTAAATTATGCTAACCATTTAAAGTAATAATTCAGGGAAAAGTGCATTTAATCTCCAGGTTTTCCCAAAAAATAATTTTTTTGACATTCATATTACATTTTATATTGGATGCATCTAAAAATTTCATTTGGTCAAAGAAAAAATTGAGAGATAAATGAAAGTTAATTTCCACAACACTGAAGCAGGTATCAACACCAGAAGCATATTCCAAGGGGGGAAAAAAAGATCCTTTAGATTTTGTAAAGGACAATGTGGTTATTGTAAATCTTTTACACTAACCAAAACAAACTAATAAAGAAGCTAAATTCAAAAATATATTCTAGAGACATATTTAGGAAAATATATTGTCTCTTACTTTTTTCCACAGTACTTGTTCTTAACACCATATCTATATTTAGACCACAATTTGATATACTTGTGTGAAATGTAAATATGCTATATTAAGAGCATTTTTTGATGTATACATTGTCTTTTGTAGAGTTTTTAAAATAAATTTTACAAATAATATTTTGTGCAATGATGTTAACTTTTATATATGTGGGATCTGTTGAATACATTTTTTATTTTGCAGCAAAAGTTTTGCTAGAACTACAGAGTTGTAATATAAAGTGGCAGATTATTTCTCTGTAATTAATTGTCATTACCCTCTTTTCTAAATGCACAAACTGAAATGCACAAATACACACATATAAATACACAGATAATTTTCCAGAAGTAAACACAAGATCTTGTACAGTTATATTTGCTGATACACTACATTCTAATGAATCTTGTATTCTTTTGTTGATGGTTACAATAAACAAGTATACATTTATGGCTGGATTATATTTGTTTATTAAAATAATTTTAAAAAGCAAGGATTGTGGATAAGAATTGGCACTATTTTTTTAGTTCTAGGTGAACTTTACTATGAAATTTTTCATAGTAATGATTCTCAAGGCTTTATTATGAAACCTAGTACTTCTTTTGTGGTTTAAAAGAAACTTTTTTGAAAAACTAGCATTGAAATTACTAGCAGTAATCTAAAATACAAATAACCCATATTTCCATCACCTAATAAAATCAGTGTATTCTTTCATTTAAGCATCTAGTTCTTATTCATTTGCATGTTGAATAGCATATAATATTGAAAACATTATAGCAATAATTCAGTACTCTATATTTTCATGTAATATAAAATGAAGCATTCCCCCCACTTATCTGGAGTTATTTTATTTTCACGTATCTCATATTTCTCTCTTTTCCAGTAGTTTAATGAAAATAATCAGTGCAAAAATCTTTGTTTCTTGATGCCTTAATCTTTCCCATTCACATAATACCATAATATATTCATACGTATAGCTATAAACTTCTTCAAATATTATGGAATACCTTATTCATCCTGAAATTTCTATTTATCTTAAAATTCTCACTTACTAACACATCATGAATATACTTCTACAATGATACCTACAGATTATTTTTATTGGGAACATAATACCTTTCAGTATGGTAATAACATATTATACTCATCTATTCCTTCTTGATGGTAACTAACACTGTATTCAGAATTCTCCTCCACATCAGTCATGTAACTATATGTCTTTTTGGCTATCCTTTTGTATGACACTTTAAAGTAATTCTTATTGTTAGAAGTCAGAAAGGTCATTGAAGGAAAATAATATTTTGAATGCATTTATTCATAAGATAATAGTGAGCCTCATTTCCATAAGCAATGTGTGTGAATCTTCTTTATTATATTCTGGTATGACAATTATAACTAATTTCTGATAAATGAATAATTTCAAATAATTTACATGTTGCATTTCTTTAAGTGGTAATAAATGTTTACAAAATTAGAAATTCATTATTTTTAATAGCTTAATTATATCATTTGTCTTTTTTTCTATTGGAAGTTGCTCTTTTATAGCATGTTAATAGATGTTTTAAATATTTTATCAGGTTTTACAGATTTTTTAATTTCCTTTGATCTTATCTGAGCTCTGTAAAACTTTTCATCCATTCTGCGATCACATATATTAACCATATGTATTGCATAATATTGAGTGATTAATTAATGTGAGAGAATATGTAAGAAAAGATCTATAGAAATAAACAATTGGATGACAGACTGAAACTTATTAATCATAACTTACACTTTGATCTTGCTCTTTGCTTTGTAGTTGTCACATCTGATTTTTCTATTTGTCTTTGTTATTAATGCTTGACTCTCTTACCTAGATCAAAAAATTTTAACAACCCATTTCAATATTCCATTTAGCATTCAGTTTACTTCTTTGCCTACTTTACTTACACTTTTTGATGTCAGTGGTTCATTTTAAGTTAAAACATACCTCCTTAACTGATCACAGTTAATGTTTAACCGCTTAACAAAATAAATGTCACTTTCAACAACAAAATGCATTAAAACAATTCTATTTGCTGCTGTAGATATATATCACCCTATATATTTATATATCAGGAGAGGTCTGATGAGCCATGTTAGCCCCCTTACTGGCCGGGGTTCAAACTCACATTACAGTGGCTGTGGAAGCTCCATGGTGCAGCTCTCAACCCTTTGCGCCACCAGGGAGGCCCTCGTATACATTTCTTCAATACATTTTATGTCTTATTTTCTTCCTTGTCAAACTTATTTTATACATATGCTAAAACAATTATCATTGTCTTGTATCTCTGAGATTCTGCCTTTTTAAAACTCGTATTTTTCTCTATTCTGCAAAATGATGCTTTGTATTTGTTCAGTTCAAGGATTACTGATCTTTTGTTTTCCAGTTTCTACCTGATGTTATGACAATCCAGGAAATTTCTTACTTCACAATTAGCTCTAAAACTACTATAATAATAATAATAATAATAAAACTAAACAAACAGAAAATCAGTGAATTTTAATAGATGCATCAGGATGAGGTAGTTACAAGGCAAACCACCATTTTAGTCATTTTTATGAAACACTTGTACACTGTTGGTAGAAATGTACACTATTCCAAACCCCTTGGAAGTCAGTGTGGAAGTGTCTCAAAATATTAAAAATCTGTGATAAGATGCAGCTACTCAATTCTTACTGTCTCCACTAGGAATGCAAATATACTAAATCAGAGTGATATATTAATTCCTCTGTTCATTGCAGCACTATTTATAGGATCCACATTATGGAAGACCCAAACTGTTCTAGGAGATTTGAGTAACTTAACAAGATGTCATATATGTACACTATGGATTAATAATCAGTTTTTTAAAATGATGAGCTCTGGTCATTTATATCAACATCATTAGAAACAGAGTTTATTATGCTAAGCAAAATAAGGAAGACAAATCCTGTATTGTTTCATTCATATATGTGTGTTTATCATACAGATAAACAAAACCGGGTCAGACAAAGCCAATCAAAAATAAATCCTAGAAATATGAAAGTAAAATTTATAATAGCTGAAGGGGGGAAGGAGTAGAGAGAAAAGGTGGAAAGGGGACCAATGAACTATAGGGAAATCTCTGGGTGCCTTGGTGCTGGGTGTGATGTAGTGATATACGTCTGAAGAAAAGCAAGTTTATAACTCTGAATCAAACACAGTGTTGTAAAGTAATATTACTTCAGAAGGAAGGCGGGGGAGGAAGTGAGGGCGGGCAGATAGGTCCAGCCAGCCAGGAAAGTCTGCAGGAACAATACATTTGCAGGAAGTTCAAAGTAGTAATTTTCACAAATTTCTGGAGACTGAGTTTGGAGACTATCATGAGAATGAAATTGTTATTGTAGACTGTGGACATGGGATAACCCTACACTCATGGGTTTTTACCTATAGGAACTACTGTTGACTCTAATGCTGAAGAATAAGGAAGTGTTCTTAAAGGCATTTGCATTGGTGAGGACAGGAGTAAATACTGTAAAATACAGGCAGACCTTTCTGATATAGAAAATGACATTACTAAAGAAAAAGACTAATGGACTATGGGCTCCTTTGAGATAGAACTTTCCTGATTCCACAGGCCTCTCTAGACTTCTTATTTCACCGAAAGTGGGGAACATGATGTTTTCAATCCAGTGTGAAATATTTTTTTTCACTTTGGAAGTTGATACTATTTTTAATTAGTCATCTTCCTCTGAAAGTGGTGATTTGATCATAAAATCTTACCCTCATGTTACCAAATCACCAGTGTTCCAGTACAATGAATTATAGGGAGAGGAAAAGAAGATACAGATTTTTGTTGAAGATTTATGTATTTATGAATACAAGAGCTGGGTACAAGCCAAAGGCATGGGGGATAAGAGGATTCACCAGAGAGAGAGTAGGGAGCAGAACAGGCAGATTGACTGAAATACACTGCTGATGGGAGCAGCGGGAGAGACAGGAGAGGTCTCCTGTGCCATGTGGGTCACCTCCCTGGTGACAGATTGAACTCATGCTGCAGTGGTTGAGGATGCATCATAGTGTGGTGCTTACCCCCTTGTGCCACCAGTGAGGTCTACAAGATGTATATTTTATCTTGAAGTGTTTTCAGGAAGTCCAAAAGAATATGGATGATAAAAAATATATATATATATATAAAAGAGCATTTGTAGACTTTGATATCTCTGATACTTGAAACTATGGAAAACATTAAACAGATCTCAAACTCTTCCCAAATTAATAAAAAGCATCACATTAAATTACAGTTTAATTTAGTTCCTATTATCCTGTATATCATGTCCAGTGTATATCAAAAATTTTACAAGTTAAAAAGTAAAACATAGTCTCAGCTACATGAAATATTAGAATCAGACTCAGATATGAAATGATTTTGGAATTATTAAATAGGGAATTTAAATAATAATGACTAATGTCTTAAATGCATATGTGCTCTAGTGGAATAAATGAAAAACATGCAAGAACATGTGGCCAATATAGCCAAGCAATGGAAACTCCAAGAATCAAAATCAAATGGAAAAAATAAAAAATCATTGTAAAGGAGATAAAAAATGTCTTTGATGAGTTTGAGAGTGGGTTGGATATTGCTGGAAAAAGAATGTGCATGAAGATAGTGCCATACAAACTCCCCAAAAATAAATGGAAGACATACTTCTATACTTAAGAAGTAGTAGCATTCACTTGTAATATCATTAACTATCCAAGCTGGAAAGAAAGAAGTACAATTTGCAGATTTTATTATATATTATGCACACGTAAACCAAAAATAAAATTACTATACGATACACCAAAATTCTACTTCTGAATATATATCCAAGAGAATTGAGTAGACTGTTGAAAAGATACATGACTATGTTTACATCAGCATTGTTTATAATAGATAAAACATAGAATCCATCCAAACGTCTACTGATGTATGAATGGACAAACAAAATGTAGTATTAAATGCAAAAGAATATTATTTGACCTTAAAAGGAAATTATCACATAGGTGACAACATTATTGAAGTTTGAGAACATTAAGCTAAATGAAATAAGTAAATCATAGGAAGACTATTACTGTATTATTCTATATGAAAAACTTAGAATATTCAAAATCATAAAAACAGAACGTACAATGTTTATTTATAGGGCTTTGAATGAGAGAAAATTGGGAGCTATTTTTTAATGGGTTCAAAGTTTCAGTTTTACCAAGATGACAAGGATTGATGGTGATAGTTGCACAACAATGTTACTGTATTTAGTAACACTGAACTGTCTTAAAAGGTTAAGCAGGCAAATGTTATGTTGGTTTTTATTTGAGATGTATTTATTTTTGCACATAAGACCTGGGGTATAGGCTAGAGGTGCTGGGGATAAGAGGATTCACCAGAGGCTATGGAAAGCAGTACAAACAGATCTACTGAATTACACTGCTGAGGGGAGCAGCAGGTGAGGCAGGAAAAGTATGCTGCGCCATGGCTCTTTGCTGGGTATTGAAATCATGCTGCAGTAGCTACTGATAGCTTCATGGTGTTGAGACTCTACCCTTTGTGCCACCAGGGAGGCTCTGGCAAATGTTATGTTGATTATACTATAAAAGGGTAGAAAAATGAACCAACAAAAACTGATTGAAAGAAAAAAATAATAAAGACAAGGAAAAATAATAAAGGAAAGGAAAGAGAGCTTTCTTGTCAAAAGAAAGCAGGAATAGCTATGTTAATTTCATTAAGAGTGATTCCAGAACAAGGCAAATGACCAAGAATAAAGGGGAACATTACAAGGAAATTGGTTGCCAAGAATACATAAAATTCTTAATGTGTATGCAACTGACAATAGACTGTCAAACTACATGAAGCAAGTATGACAAACCTGAAAGGAAAAAAACCCTTGGCAATCCTCCATTGAAAAACATATTTTTCCTACTTTAGCGATCACATTTCTATTCATAATTAATCACTCTCACTTACCCTGTGGATATGTTACAACTATGTCTACTTAGATCTCCTGTCTATATTTTTTATTGGATTATTTGTTTCCTTTTTGTTGAATTGTAAATTCTGGCACAAGACAAGATGTCTGCTTTTACTACTACCATTGAACATAATACTGGAAGTCCTAGCTAGAGTATTTTCACAAGAGGACATTTGAAGAAACCAAGTTGGAAAAAAAAGTAAAACTATCATTCGTAGATGCTAAGATAATATGCAAAGGAAAATATAAAGACTTCATTAAATGAAAAAAATAAATCATTTCAGCAAAGTGACAGGTTACAAAATCAACATATGAGAATTAGTTGCCATCTTATATACAAATAATGAGCCAAAAGAGAAATAAATCAAGAAAACAATCATCTTCACAATCACATAAAAAAAAAAATAAAGTACCTGGGAGTAAACAAGAAAGGAGGTGAAAGTCCTGTGTAAAGAAAATTATAAGGTGTTTTAAAAAGAAATATAAAACACAAGAAATGGAAAGTTATTTCCTTCTCATAGATCAAAAAAAAAAAAAAATCAACATTGTCACAATGGCCAACATACAAATAACAATATACAGATTCAATCCCTCAAAATTTCAATGGCATTCTTCGAAGAAATAGAAAAAAAATTGCTGAAATTCAAATGGAACAACAAAAGCCCCTGAATAGCTAAAGCAATTCTGACAAAAAATGAGGAAGAATGGTTTTATCACATCCACAGATTTAAAACTGTACTAGAAATCTAAAATAATCAAAAAACACTATGTAACTAGAACAAAAACAAAGACCAGTGGAATGGTTTTGAGAGTCCATAAATAAACGCGTTCCCATATGGACAGTTAATCTATGGCAAAGTTGTCAAGAGTATATATTGGAGAAAGTAAAGATTTCTCAATCAGTGGCATTGGGAAGACTTGACAGCCAAATGCAAAAGAATCAAAGTAGGCTACTATCTCATGTCATATGCAAATATTAGCTCAAAATGATAATAGGCTTGTAATAAGATCTGAAACTATAAAAAAAAAAAAAAGCACAGAAGAAAACAACAACAAATCACTCTTGACAAAGGTTTCAGTGATATTTTTGTGGATTCATCTCCAAAAGCAAGATGCACAAAATTGAATATAGACAATGGGACTATGACAACTAAAAATGATTCTAAACAGCTAAAGAAACTCACTAAAGTAAAAAAAAAAACAAAAAAAAAAACCAAAAACCATTCTATGGAGTGAGAGAAAATATTTGCACATCATACAAGTGAGAAATGGTTGATATCCAAGATATTTTTTTCTTAAGAGTCAAAAGTGCACATATTTGATACCGTTAATGGTGAATAAATTTCTTAGTGGTGATAAGAGCAATATTTGATGGGATTCATTTAATTAAATGCATTGTAAAACAAATGTATCAAAGGAGAAATAATGTTTAAAATCTCTTATGTTGAATTTTTAAAAATTTTATCCCGCTAAACTAAAATAACTGTTTGAATTTTTACCTCACTTTAAATAAATACTGTACAATTTCTATATCCATATTTTAGCATATTTTTTCCTATAAATACTAGATTTGATAACTGAGGATAAATGACTGATTAGTGTAATAACAAAATGCTTTTTGTTTCAATACTTGGATTACAGAGGAAGAATTTAAGATTTTACTCTAAAAAGTTCATATTTCCAAAGTACAGAATACTTTTTACATGCTCAGTTTGACAGAAATTCCCTTCTAACAAGCAGGTGTTTCAAGGTCATAACTAAGGATTGTTGGCAGAGATGTGAGGGGCAGTGCATGGAACACCCGCCAACATGTATTTGGCTCCCATACCTCTGTTTCACTGCACTAATTTTTCACTGATAATTTTTTAAAAGTAAAATTATTGCTGCCTCTGAAAATGTTTTATAAATGATTTAAGCAAATTTATTTCTTCTTTTTCATTCTCTGCTCTAGCACAGAAAATGTGAATTTCTTCTAAGTGAAAAGTCTTTCAAAGCATATCAATCAATGACTGAAACTACTAATGCTTTAAAAATCCATTTCTGACATATGTTTGGCAGGTTTTCTAGTCTCTGGTTAAAAAGCAACCCTCTTACTTAAAAGTGGCTTTTAAACTGTAACTCTACCTAAAAATGTAACATTTATATCATTTTGTCATATTTTTTAGGCTGCAGTATTTGTTAAAATTAGATCAACTTGCTAAAATGTTCAGAGACTCAAGGATGAGAATGTTGGCTATTAATGACTGAGAATCTTTCTTATATTTGGGGGATTAAAAAAATAGCAAATCAGTTCCTTGATTTTAAATCTAAAATACACATTTCTTTTTTTCATGCTAATTATTTCAATGTTATCAAGGTTTAGTGAGACAGAAAATAATATCTAAGATTTTAGGTAAATCTTGGCTGTAGATGTATTTTTTAAAATTATTTATTTTATTTATGCAAGAACTAGGGTCTATCCCAGAGTCGGTGGGAAAGGGAGAAGATTCACTATGGGTAGAATGGAGAGCAGAACAGGCAGATCTACTGAAATATACTGCTGAAGGGAACAGCAGGTGAGACAGAGAGGTCTGTTGTGCCATGTGGGTCCCCTCTCTGGCCGGTGGAAGGGAACGAACTCGTGCTGCAGTGGCTGTGGTTTGCTTCATAGTGCATTGCTTAACCCACTGCACCACCAGGCAGGCCCCCTACAGTAAATTATATACAAACATTTTTATTTTTTTGCTATGTAGATGTCAAAGTGGGAAAATAAATCAATTTAATTTTGGATATCAATCCCTTTTTAAGAATATAGTTTTAAGCTTTACATTTTATCTATCAGGAAATTGATGCAAATTTTCAATAAATTAAACTGCTATGAATTATGCAGTTTTGATGAAACAAACAAAATATTGTTTTTAAAATATAATTTATTCTGTTTTATAATCTAATTATGAATGTACTCTAATTATGAATGTATTATATCAATGTAGAATTAAGAGATGTATAGAAATTCTCATGTTTTCATTATGATTTAGATATATATATATACATGATTTAAGTAAATTTATTTATTTTTCATTCTCTGTTCTAGCACAGAAATATATATATACACATATACACACACAAATATTTTTTGCTAAGTAGATGATGGCATAGTGGGAAAATAAATCAGTTTATTTTGGATATTTGGTCAATTGCGCTTTTCTATTTGTTAAAATTTGTGAATTTTGTTTTTTTAGAATTATCACATTTTGATGTATATGCACAATGGTATTGTATACTTTATCAACAGCTAGTATGTGGTTTGTATTGTAACTATCATTCCTAATTTGAAATATTCCTTAAATAGTCTTATCTACATTCATTGTTTAAGACAGACTTATTTTTACATACATTTTATTAGAATTAACCATATTTTTGTTTTATTTCCCATGCGTTCTTACCCCTCCCCTTATTTTCCTTAAATTTTTTTTTCAGAACCTGTGACCAGGTCACTTACTGTATTGGTTTTATTGTCTAATGAAGTTTAAACAGAACTGCTCTTATTTTGGATACCAACAATTAGTTAGCAAAAGACCAAATCAATAACATGCTTAGAAATGTATGACTTGGTCATAATTTTTGCTTCATTAATAAAATTAATATATAATGTTAATATGTTTATTTCTATTTGTGCATACATACTAGTTTACATGTGTATGTTTTAAGTCAACATTTTACCTACAAAATATTTTCCTTGTTAATAGACTTCTTTTTTTAAAAAAAATATTTTTTTATATATGCAAGAACTGGGGTGCAGGTCAGAGAGGGGCGTGTGTGTATGTGCACGTGTGTGTGAAAGGATTCACCAGAGACAGAGTGGGGGGCTGAATAGGTGTATTTACTGAAATACATTGGTAAGGGGAGCAGGTGGAGAGACAGAGAGGTCTGCTGAGCCACATGTGGTTGACTCCCTGGCTGGGAATTGAACTTATGCCTCAGAGGTGATAGCACTGAGACATAACCCTTATGCCACCAGGGAGGCACGTAGACTTACTTCTTTCTGACTTGGCAATAATTTTCATTCCTTGTGGTTATGTGTCTGTTCTCTGTCATCCTTATTCTACAGTGCTTTCTCTGACAGCAATACTACAAAGTAGTTTTAGCAATCTGTTTTAAACCTCTGGAATGTATTTTTCTAAGCATATCTATGTTTACCTCCCCAGTAAGTTCTTGCAAGCTCTTTGAGTAAGCTTGACTCTCAACCTCATTGGTGAAATATTAGCCTTTGTACAGATATATCTAGGGTTATTTTCACAATATACTAGTAGGTGAGCTTATTTTCCATGTTTTAGTCCACTTTTTAAGTTTCTATTTTTTTTAAGTTTTTCTCTTTTATATATGGTAAGGACTTTTGCAGAGACTTTCAATGTATTTGATGTGTCGATAATTCATCAATATTTTAGTATTTTTATACTAAGTTCATTTAATATAAAACTTAACATCTCTAAGAGTAGAGGCAAATGACAATTTTTCTTCATATATATTTATATAGATGTGTATATAACTATATTTATTTTGACTTTCCCTACATAGATGTCCTCAAATATTTTGTTAAATATTCTAAATCTATCCCATAAAATTTTTACAGCTTTAAATATAAAATTTTGAATATAAGTAATTTTTCAAGAATAAATAATTAAGTTAAATTTATTAATGAATAATTTATCGCTAAGATTAGAAAAGCCAGCTCTGCTAGAAATATTCTATGAAACTATAATTTAACTTTAAAATGGCATTTTATTATGAACAAAATCAGAATATTTAAAAATCTTCAAATTTTCATTTTGTCATCTTTTCCTTTAAATGATTTAAGTGATTTTGTATATTTTTAATTAAAAATTTTTTTAAGATTTATTTATTTATGCATACAAGAGCTGGTACAGGCTAGAGTCCAGGGCGGTGAGAGGATTCACCAGAGACAGAGTGGGGAGCAGAACAGGCAGACTGACTGAAACACACTGCTGAGAGGAGCAGCGGGTAAGGCAGGAGAGGTCTGCTACACTATATGGGTCCCCTCCCTGGCTGGAGGCGGGGATCAAACTTGTGCTGCAGAGGCTGTAGTTTGCTTTACAGTACGTTGCTTAACCCACTGCACCACCAGGGAGGCCCTAATTAAAATCTTTTAATAGATCTTCCACCTTTTTGTTATATATTTCTTAAAATTTCATATTACTTTTCATGTGCTATATATTAAAAGAAAAATATTTTTTTTTCATCCAATGCAACTTCCTTAGATTTTCCAGAAAATAACTTGAAATCTAACCCCATATTTGATTCATTGTCCTCTATAAAGCCCTACCCAACAGAAGCTTCTATGATAATGATAATGTTCTAAATTGTCCTCTATACTATAATCATTAGCTATTTATGATTACATATGATTATTAGCAAGTATAATGTGGCTACGGTGAGTTGAAGCCTACACTTTGTGTTTAATTTTCATTAATTTATATTTAATGGTAACATGTGACAAATGATGACTATACTAGAAAATACTATCTAGAAATGTCTGTGGGTTGAGCAACATTATTTCCATATTATTTTTCCTTACTGTTCTTTCTTATAACTTATATCCCTATTTTAATATTTGACAAGATAATAATAATGATGATGTAGTCATTAAAATGACCATTTATAAGTATTATTTCCATGCATGAATTAAGGAAAAGGTAGATATATATACATTAGCATGTAAATAATGATAAGAAATTATGTCCACAATAGAATATGAAGATGCAGATCAAATTGTCAAAAGGAATATGCAGTGCAATTTCAATTCAGTAAATAATAAGCATATGTGTATATGTGCCTGACTTTCCTTTTTCTCTGTATTTTTATATATATTGAAAAAGAAAAAAATATAAAGGATCTTTCTGTCTGTTTTGTCACTGAAAACATTTGGAAAGAAAACAGTTTGGGACTAGAATTTTAAGGTGGCCCCTGATCCATGACTCCTGCTTTCAGATGCTTGTATAAACTCCTTATTTTAAGTGTGGGTAGGACCGAGGACTTATTTCTTTTTTAAAGATTTATTTATTTATGCATACAAAAGCTCAGGTATAGGCCAGAGTTATGGGGGGGTAAGAGGATTCACCAGAGACAGAGTGGGGAGCAGAACAGGCAGACTGGCTGAAATACACTGCTGAGGGGAGCAGCGGGCGAGGCAGGAGAGGTCTGCTGTGCCATGTGGGTTACCTCCTAGCTGTGAATCAAACTCATGCTGAAGTGACTTCAGATACTTCAACATGAGGTTCTTAACCCACTGTGCCACCACGTAGGCCGCTAGGACTTGTTTCTAATCAATGCAATGTAGCAGAAGTGTTGTGATGTATGTGATTATGTACTTGTCTTACTCTTTATATATGAGGGAAAGGGACATGTCTGATTTGTTCAGTTGTATCTCCTGAACACTGAGTCTATGCAATAGTGAGGAGCATACAGTACATTTTCAATAAATGTTAGTTCAAATAATTTGTAAATAACAAATGATTTTGACTGGAGATATATATATATATATATCTATATATATCTCAGTGAAAGTCTTTGAGCTTTCAAATTTATGAGGATACTCTTTCCCTTACTGGCTTTGAACTAATAAGCTGCTGTGTTATGAGCTTCTGTATATTGAGGTTCAAAGAACTTAGAGTAGCGTACAGAAAAAATAAGTAAGAAATGGAGACAGGCAGTCTCCAGCAGGCCAAAAATCTTGTAACACTGAGAATAGATTATAAAATAGATAAAAATTAGAAAGTGTGGGCTCCAACTATTAATGTGCTAATGTAGTTAATTGTAAAAATTATTAATATATCACATTGTCAATAGGTAAAAATGAAAACTCTTCTTGATTGTGTATATTTCTTAGGAGGATTTGTGATGAAAGAGTGAGAGTGTTGAATAGCTGTGCCAGGAAAGGAAGAAAACCATCATTTCCAACAAACTTAAGAGTGAGGTGACTGTGAATGTGAGTCTAGAGAAAAGATAAACAAGAATAATACAAAACTTATATTTTCTTTTATATAGAGCATCAACATTGAAAAGGTAATTGAGGAAATTATTTTTATTTAAACAACAGTGAAAGTCCAATCTATTAAATGATGTGCAGCTCTTTAAAACAAAAATAATAAAGACTTCATGCGAAGATAAATGTTATAAATAGCTAAAAAATAATAGTACAAAATACAAGGTTATACTAACATATAATCCAAATAAAAAGTCCAATTCTAGAGATCTTGTTATGGTTCTTTAAGGAACTTAATAATTATAATTAGAACAAGCATAGTGAAAACAAATGCTATTTTTAAAAAGCAGGTGAATGGATGAATTTTATTAATTGGCAAGACATGTTATATATTCATACTAGTTTTAATAGAGAATGTAGACATAGGAATAGATAAATGAACTAGCCACACATAAATAGCCCAGAAATATATTCACACAAATGTGGAAAGTTGATATATGACAGACAGAGATTTAGAATTCATTTGAAAATGATAGACTAAACACAAGTTTTTCTGGACTAACTAGTTTCTATGTAAAATAAAATGTATTTCAAGTCACTAAAAGTAAACTTCAGAGGTATTATATACATAATATAAAAATTAAAATGTATTTATTTGAAAGTGTAGAAATGGAAAAAGCTTTTTGCTCTTGTGTGAATCTTTGGAAAGATTGAAAATACATAAATTTATATAGGCTGTTAAATTTAAATATCCTGAAATGAACATATGCTATACATTATAAGACTACAGACAAATTACATTTTATCATGTTTACCAAAATAGGTTTAGTGTCCATGCAATATATTAATACATTTTGAAATGTATACAATGAATAATGAGAACAACATAAATGCTAGTTAGTTATCATTTTATGAACATCTAAGAGCTTCTTTAAGACCATAGAAATAAAAATTAAAAAGCATTAGTTTAATACAAAAGTGGTCATACAAATACCATCTTCAAGGAAGAAAAACCGAATATAAAAATATAAAAATACTAGTAATTAGGAAAATACAGATGAAATATCATTAGCACTTCTAGATTGGCAAAAAATTAGTTTTTAATAACAATTGTAATCAAGGATGAGAACAATGGAAATTTCATTAATTACTGGTGGAAGTAAAAATTGATTCAACTATTTTTGATAGCTGTTTACAAAAATTTTAGTAAATTATACACTAACATAATTTTAAATTAGCATTTAGAAATCATGTACTTCATGTTTGCATAATACGACATCTTAAAAATATTCATTTATTATTTTACAATTAGAATTAATCTAAATATTTAAAATGTGAATTGATAATTTTATATCACTTTCATGCATTTAAATATCAAAATTAACCAGAGATTACCATGATGAATTAATCTCAAAAGCACAATGTGTGAAAAAAACTAGGAACATATGTATACTATCATGTATTTTATATAAAATTAACAAATGTAAATCAATGTTCTATATTCTGTGAAAAATTCAAACAAGTGAAAAGTATACACAAATTTAGAAAATTAGGTACTTTTCAAATTTAGAATAGTAGGTACTTCAGAAATAGAAGGATAGCTATGAGATCAGAAAAATATAAATAAGAGTCTTCAACTTTTATGATTATAACTTATTTTAAAAATAAGTTTAATTTGTATGAAATGGGGCGAAATATTAAGATCTGAACAATCATATGAGAAGAATCATGGATTCTTTATATTTTTTATGTATTTAAAATGCTTCCTAACAATTAAAAAAAAAGAGTAGATGTAAGTTGAAAGGTAATAGTTTTTAAATGTTAGAATTATAGTTTGGGAAATACAAACAAATAGGAAGGGGATATTCAAAAGTAAGAGATTTTTTGTGGAAATTATGAACTCAGTGTGTCAGGAAAAGCTTTGAGTACTTTAGATATCTATAATAGAACAGCAGTTTAATACAGAGACTGATAGGATATGAAGATCAAGTTTTGGAAGATACCCTTATAGAAATGATTACTGAATGTATACTTGAGATTAGCATTAAAAGGAGTTTAATTAGAAAGAAACAAGATGTCTCTGAAATTGTTTTACTATTATTATTAATGGATTTTTTTTTTTAAATTGAGGTAACACTAGGACCCTCCCCATCAGGTATCTCCACTGGAGTCTACTCATCACCAAATCACCGATAGTCTACCACCAGTCTATTATGCTTCCTTCTGAACCCATACCCACAATAGATGGCCGCAGTTTTATCGTTAGCTATCAAGAGTTTGTTTTAAAGTTCATCTTTCTCTGCTTCTTAGTTTGGTTTCTCTATATTCCATGTCTTAGTGACATCATCTGGTATTTATCTTCTGATTTTTTTTTTTTGCATGTGACAGCCCCAAATTTCTAACAAAAATTGACCATAATGACAAGAAAAAATAATGAAGGCATCATCAAGTTTAAATGAAATCAGTGTTACAACAATGTATAAACTAGGTGGAACTTCTTAGTAGGGGATCATAGAAAAATATCTAGAAGATTACATTACAGATTACATGCATCCTAACTTTATCTTCTTTCATAAGTTTATTCAGTAAGTAAAGCTTTGGAGCCCAGTTAGGCACTAACAACTTTATAACAATGCAATACAAGGAAAGGCTTACTTTTACATCTTCATACTTCAGATATATTTGTATATAGTAGAGGTGAAGAATTTCATTAGTTAACATATGCTTTTATGCAAAAAAAATGCTTTTAACATAGTTAACATGTTTTTATGCAACTACTTAGTAAAGCTATTCTGTGGTTGTGGCATCTGAATAGTAAAACATTTTTTTTTTCTAGTCTACGTTGAGTCTTTTCATAAAATATTGCATTTTAGTTTCTGCTTTATTTAGGTTAACTTTTTTCTGACTTTGTAGCAGAAATAAGTTACATCAGTTCTTTAGGCCTTACATTAATGTGAGTACAATTTTACTGTTAATTATAAATGTAATATTTATTAAGTTGTATAACCAGTTGTACAACTTGCAGTAAATTACTTTTATATATAAAGAAAACACTACTTTTCTTAAAAATTAATTTAAAAACAATCAGATTTTCTTTAGCCCTCAAATTTTATGTTTATACTTCCTGAGATAGAAGCTGCTAAGAGACGTGTAAGTTTCAGTTCTGCCAAAATGAAAAAATGTATTGTAAATATATTCCAGCTTCAAAACACCAAAATTGTTTAACTTAATACAGCAAACTTCCTTCAAAATACACACCTAAATCTACAAGGAACTTACTTTTCCAAAATCACCTTTTTGATCAAGCTATTATAAAAGTATTTAGGTTTTCCCCCTTCTTTGCATCTTCATTTACTTCAGAGGGTTTCTGTGTAACTTAAATGTGTGTGCTGTTCTTGTGTAATCTGTTCTGGTAACATAACCCCATCGAGACCTAAGATAGGTAGAGGAACATTTTTTTCCCCTACAGGTATATATCTAGAATATAAGACTTTTCAGTTGTCAGATGACACTGTACGTGGCTATCTTGAGCTATCTTTTAAAGACCTCACTAAATAGCCAGGAGACAGAACTAAGGGGTTGATGTAAGATATATTATTTTTATTTTAATGGAGTTTTATTTCAATTGATTTACATCATTGTTCATGTTTTAAAAGTGTAGGACCTCCGTCTTCAGGTGTTGTTACCACACCACACCCACCACCAAAACACCTCTACTTTTATCACTGTACTCCTTCCCAACATTGTTCTCGCCCTTCCCTCCTCCAGTAGCTTTTTGGGTTAGTTCTTAGTTTGACTTTGATCATCTTCTCTTTGGTTTCTCTATATTCTACATTTAAATGAAACCTTCTAGTATTGTCTTTCTCTGCAGCACTATATATAATAGCTAATCTCTGGGAACAACAGATAAATGGATTTGGAAGATGTGGCAGGTATACATGCATAATGGAATAACACTCAGCTATCCAATAAATATATAAGTAATAAACTCTTGCCATTTGTGACAACATGGATAGAACGGGAAGTGAAATAACTTAGACAAATAACTAATAATGTTGGTTATGTGTGGAATACAGAGAAACAAAACAAAAGGTCAGATAAAATCAAAACAATAGCAAACCCTTGAAATCTGACTAGAACTGAGACCCCCAAGAGGGAGGAGACAGAACAAAATGGAGAGGGAACACAATGGACTATGGTGGAGGACTTCATGTATTTTGTTGGCAAATGTGTTGTGGTAACGACACCTAAAGGGTGAGATCTATACCTTTAAATCATATATACCATTGTAAACCATTGTTACCTCAAAAAATTGCTTAATTAATTATGTATGCTACTTACCACTGTTTGACTATATTAAATAGTTGGTGGTTATATGGTATATTTTGAAGTACTCAAATACTTGTTATACACAATATAAATCAGCAGTACCCCACTGCACTACTATTGAATTAAATTCAATCCCAGGCATTGGATCTGTAAACTCAATATATCTTTAATTTTTGAAAATTTCTTCTTTACAAGTTATGTGTCATACATGTGCACAATATATGAAGTGGAAAGCACTCCTTGAAATTTCAGGCTGCCCTCCTCTATAGTATAGTTTAATTAGAGAAATCATAAAACTGGACCCGCCTTGTAGTGCAGGGCTTAAATACAGAGTGCTGTCAGGCTATGGTCTGCTGCTGCAACATGAGTTCTATACCCAGCCAACGAGATAATATTTACCCACATGGCGCAGCAGACCTCACCCGCTGCTTCCCTCAGCAGTATATTTCAGAAGATCTGCCCATTCTAACTCCCTTCTGTCTCTGGTGAATCCACTCACTCCCCACACCTCTGACCTAAACCCCAGTTCTTGTCTACATAAATAAACAAATCTTTAAAAAAATCATAAAACTGGTGTAATACTAGATAGAACTCAAGATAACCATCAGATAAGAACTGATAATGTTTTTGCTTGCCACACTGCCTTGTTGATTTTTGACTGAATTCAAAACTATCAATATTCTGTGTTAAAGTTTATCATAAAAAGATGCAATAAAAAAGTTATAATTCTTTATCAGGTGTCCCCATTTGCCTCTTCCATTACAGATGGCTGTGGTTAGCCAGTTTCAGCTAATGTGTGTAAGTATAAAACAGCTCTACTGA
This sequence comes from Galemys pyrenaicus, assembly GCA_019455555.1. Lineage (NCBI taxonomy): Eukaryota > Metazoa > Chordata > Mammalia > Eulipotyphla > Talpidae > Galemys > Galemys pyrenaicus. The sequence continues at coordinate 17,156,763 of JAGFMF010011752.1, read as the reverse complement.
ACTGGAGAATTCAACTGTGTTTCTGTAAGCCCCATCCATCACAATATTTCCATTTGAAGTTTCCACCTGCTGAAATTGTTCTGTTCCCATTGCTGTTTCCAGAAGCTTTGGAAGAATTCATCTGACAACCTAACAAACTAATTTCTTCTCCTTTTTTTTTTTTTTACTTTCATGACCTACTAGTTCCAGTGTCACAGACTCCAGGTGCAATCATTTTTTATTCTTAGTCCTCATAGATTTTCATTTTTAAAAAAATGTCAACTAGGAACAATAGAGAAAATGCAACCTTCCTATGGGCAGTGGACCGAAACTGTTCTTGTAAATGAATTCCTCATCCTAACATTCATCCATCCATCTGTTCATGCAGTCATATTAATGAGTTCATCATGATGGCTTTTTGTCCATCAACAAATTCCTAAATAATTCCTAATTCATTCCTAAATAAGAAAGCCAACTTTCTTGGTATTCATTATGCTTGTGTTAGTTTCCAGGGAGTAGGGGACGAGGGACTGAGACATAAGCAACTAACCATATCAGTTAATCATATGTAACTATATATAAACCATATATAAGTTGCATATAAAAATGCTACTGTTATTTAAACATAAAATTCTTATTATTATACTATTATGTCACTCAAAAAATAAATGAGCAAATGGAAAATACATTTTCTGAGATTAACCAATGAATTTAAACCTCATGATAGAATTCTGTAAACTGAGCAAAAGGACTAGTATGTAAAAATGAGTATTACAAATTCCAAGGCACAAAGACAAATATAAGACCCATTGGTTAGTTTCTAGTAATTATATTTGATTTATATTTGCTGTTCTTACCTTCTGTTTCAGTGAGGAATTGGGCATTCTAGAATGTATTCAATCTATGCTTCCTTCACTCAGCAAAGAACCAATAAAATTAGACTTGACCACTTCTAGAAAATTTAAGCCATCATTTACCATACTTGTGAAATTGAAAGAGATTCTTCTTACTATTTGCAGGGTACATATTAGCATTTATATAAATTTATTTGGTCATCCATGAAAAATTATTTGTTTGGAATACTCTCATAAAGTCCTGTTGTTTAAATACCATTACCTCAAGTAAACATCATCTTTAAAATTACCCCTTCAAATAACATGATATTCCCATCACACAATTTTATGTCATGGCTTTTAGTGATAATTTTTCTAAACATGTTTCTTGTCTCCCTCACTGAATAGTTCACAGTTAGTTTATTATTGTTAAGATTCACTTGAAGCTTGTCTTAAGTGAGGCCATATTTTTGAATCTCTTCTGCATGTCTCTGAATTTTTTAAAGCTTTCATCTATAGTCATGTAAATTCAAAATAAAATTAGATTGCAAATATTATCTGGTTGATGACTCACATTGATTTCTTAGTGTACAAGTTATAGGTTATATAAATATATATCTGCAAAAATTTCCAGTATTTCTTCATGTTCAATTCAATTTTTGGTGTGGTTCAGTTTATTAGATAATTATAATCTTTACACCTAAAGATTATTCAGATCTACTCCCTTTTGGAAATTCTATCTTTATCAGAAACCACCAAGTAATTGATATGTTTCTGCTTCCCCATGATTCTTATCTCCTTCACTGGTGATAGACTTGATGGTGTTCTAAATAATATTAAAGATTTGGGGACATGTATAGTGTTAATTTTGCACATTGGCATTCATTAACCCTATAAATGTCATCTTTTTCTACTCTTGCCCTGTATACTCTATTCTGTCCTCATTGACCTCCATAGTAGTCCGTGTGTACTCCAGATACATACTTTCTTAAGGGTCTTTGTATTTGCTGTTTTTATGCTTCTACCCCCAGGTATACATATGACTTACTTCCCCACTGATCTTAGACGTCTCCTCAATTGTCATTTCATCAGTTGTCTTTCCCTGAACAAATCAGAAAATATAATAACAAATCCATCCTCTGTCAGCTCTCTTTCATAAGTCTAATTGGTTCAATAGCACTCATTAGCATCTGGTATTTTAAATATCTATTTACTTCCCTGTTTATGGCCAGTCTTTTCCTCACAAATGTAAGTTCCATGAGCGTAGAAAATTTTAATCCTGTTCTTTGCAATATTCTTAGCACCTAAAATAATCTCTGGCACATAGTACATGTTCAATAAATACTTGCTGAGGGGAAAAATTAAGAAGGAAAAAGGAAAAAAATTAAAATGAAAGGACTTGACAAAATTTTTCTATCAATCTGCTATTTATATTGCTTCCCTATTTTCTCTCATAACACTTGCACTCAAGTAGGCTTCTATTCCTTGTCATTACTCTTAGATTATATCATATGTGCTATCATTATTTTCTAGGGATCAAAGGTTTGCTCTGCCAATTTCCAAGTCTGTGCTGGGCCAGGGCATCTGTAAGAGCTTTGATGTCTTTGCAGGATAAATCTTGGAAAATAATATAAAATCCTCTCTGCTCTAAGGTCTTCCCTGAAGAATCTATCGTTTCTCTCATAAATCTCCTCTCATAGATACCATCCCTCCATATATCATCATCTAGACTCCTTTTATGTTTGACATTCTTTCCAAATCCCTAGGGCAGGAAAATTTATGTATCATTTCTGTGTGGTGAGAAAACATAATTTGTCAACAAATATTCTTTTCAATTCTCTATTCTGAATTATTTGTCTTCTTTTTGCTATTTAGTGCTCTCTACTTTAAGTCCTGCTTTTAGTATATCCCTGTGGTGTTGAAATTCATGAGATATTATCTGTACTTTATAATAAAATATTATTTATTAGTATATTAAGCAACTAGTACATCAATATTTTATTGATAAAACTCTACAAATAAAATAAATCCTATGCTACCTGAAATATTTGTCACTTGCAGTCTAGATTACTAGATAATACAGACAGATAGGCTATTAACAATTAATGTCTGCTGTTTATATTAAAAATATTTAAGCAAACTGAGAGCCTCAAAATATGATTGCCTTTAAATATGATTGCCTTTAAATATGATTGCATGTTTAAAACATAACTAATGTTTTTAGGACAGCCACTATGAGGATCTATTGTCTGATTTCTAATTTGAATTTCTACACATGTGTAATCTTGGTCATTGTGTTTTGATTTACTTAACTGTAAGATAGAATTCCTTTCTGTTTTCTGGAGCTTCTTCAAAGATTCACACACACACACACATACACACACACACGAAGCTGTTAGCATGGTACCTGCCAAATAATTGTGTCAGTTTTTTGCTAATTATGAAATGCATATTAAATATATGTATATATAAGAACAATTTCAGAAATTTTAGAATGCTTATTCCATTTTCACTTTACCTAATTAATCAGTGGGTTAATTTTAAGGGAACATTAAACCTGAACCTCATTATTCTTGGTCTTCTTGCTTCTCAATATAATAGGCATGGAATAGACTGTATCCAAAGTCCACTAAAATCAAATTACTGACTCATGCATATAATTAAAATACATTTGTACTTTTTTGTACCAAATTTTAAATATCTTCCCTGACTTGTCCTCTACCATCTACATTGCTTCTTCAAAGATTGAGACCTAAACTGATATCTGATAGTATGCGGGGAAGGGCAGAAGAAGAGTTTACTCCTTACCTTTTTGAGGTTGTAGTATATAAGAAAGTCAGAATTCACTGCATCTACATTGTTCTCCAGTTCTCTTGGGTTAGAAGTATAAATATGTTAACTACTACAGAATATGTTGCAGCAAAAGAACATTTTTGTTTATGTATTTTATGTTTATGTATTATGGACATCCTTGTCACGGTTATTAAAAGGAAAGCCTAAGTTGCAACTTCTTTTTTAGACTTGATTTGTGTAAAACTTCACAAAAGAGTGGTAAGGCATCAATAGAAAGACTGGGCAAATGCACTCAAGAATCCTCTTAAAAATTTCGCTGGAGTGCCAGCCTTACTGAAATCAAACAGTTAATGGCAGTACCATCACAGCCTCCCCTCTGAGCCAAGCAGAACTATTTCAGAGCTGCAACAGATGTGTGTATACCAGGAGGAGAGAGATGGCATCTGTCCTGTGCAACAGTGTATATTTTCCTTTGAAATCCTGAGTGTGGTCTAATTCAGACTCTGCGTTATGTTTTCCTGTTGTGGCAATGTTTCGACACTAAAGTACAATATTTGGAATGCTATTGTTTCCACAGCTTGTACTGATTTATGCTTCACTCCATTTGGAGGCCTTTGTAGCAGTTCAAACCTGAATGTCATATGTAGCAATGGACTAGAGGATTGTTTCTCACTACTTTAAGACACATGCTATTAGATCATCTATTAGATTGCTTTGCTAAATGGACTCGGATTATGGTTTACAAAAGAAGTTTCAAGAGACTCAAATAAACAAAAGGAATTCCATCTAAAGCTACAGTCATGAAGGTATCTATTCTTCCCAAGACTGTCAAATAATAAAAAATAGTGAGAAATAGTATAAAACTTCTTTTAATAACATGTTCTTTGGTAGCATTTACTGAAATACATAATTTCAAAAACTATTTCATACTAAAAATAAATGTCCCTGTAATTTTAGGGGTTTTCTCCTTTGAAATGGAAAATTACTATTTTTTTATAAAGATAGCTACAAAGAAATTTATAGCAAATTATGTTTGGAAGTAAAAACAACACATTTTCTAAAAATTACAATTACTTTGATGCTAAGAGGGAGGCAAGGAACCATTGAAGCAAAACTCTCAATATCTAAAGGTCCATAAGTTACAGCATTTACCAGTGTGAAATCATATCCTCTTAATAATCTCTAATGAATTCAGGAAGCAAAATCAATTAATCATTTTACTGTTATGATTTACTTTGCTTAAAAATTACTTCCATAAACCAGTTAATCCAAAATTAGAAGTACTTTTCCTATAGAAGTGCTAAGACCAAGTCCTATAGATCTTCAGAGGATTTGCTCGCTGAAGGAGTTTAATATACACATAACCAGAAAATTTCTATTCAGTTAAATTGTCAACTTTCAATTTTATTTTCCTAAATATTTCTCTTTTCTGGTTAATTATTTAATACCAAAATCATATTGTGATCACACAATCATAAGTAATTAATATGTGCTGGGCTTTTGTTTCTTTATCCAAAACAAGGTCTGTGGGAGATAGTCATGACATATGTATTAAAATGGTCAATCAAAAATCTGGGAGATAAGAACTTGGAGATTTATTGAATGTAAAGTAGAGGGGAAGCAGCAGTCAATAAAAGTCTTACAACAGTAATAAAAACATAGCATTTATAAAACCATACAAGTTTTTCAAATAAATCACCATTAAAGATAAGGCTTTTTTTTAAATGAAATACAATCTTATGTGAAAGGGGGAGCAGAAACAATAAAACATGTTTTAAATTGTCTTTACAATACTTTAGTTCTAAAGTTTTCTTAATGCCTGCTATTTTTCTATATTCCCTATGAACTGGTTGGTTTTGTGCCTATATTTGAAAATAATTAAGCTTAATTTTTATGTTTTTTTTAATGTTTACTTATACATTCATTTACTTCTTATTGGCAACACTACTTTCCAACACTGTACGATTCAGAGGTATAGGATCACACCTCTTCAAATGTATGTTACCACATGCACCACAAAGATACCCAGGGTCTTTTACTATAATTCTTGGGTCTCCTTCCCACTTTGCTTTTCACCTTCTTCCTCCCCTGAGCATTCTTAATTTCAGAGTCAGATTTCTAGAGTTTATTTTTTATTTAGTTTTGTCTAGCCCTTTGTTTTACTTCTCTATATTCCACATGAATGTTCTATAAGTCGTATTTGTCCTTCTTCTTCAGGCTTATTACATTTAGCATAATCCCTGCAGTTCCATCCATGTTGATTTCTTTTTATTCAAGCTGAACAGTATTCCATTGTGTACACTGTTTTAAACCTGTAGTCTCCTGATAAAGAACTGAATCTTCCTGTGCTTGCTTAGCCACCTTAATTTGTATGAAATGTTTGGTGCATTTGAAAAGAAAAAAATAGTTTAATTATGTGTTTTTAAATTTCCTTCTCAATGTGTTCAAGAATTTTCATATTTTCTACAATAAATATGTATTGTTTTTATAATTATAAGTAAATCCATGTGATCTAAAAACTGGTATTGAAAAAAGTCAACCCAATTTTTAATTGAAACTTGGAATTTTGATTTGAAAATAATAATAATAAAAAAACACAACAAAAACAAAAAGATAAGGACAAACTGGGGATAATTTTTGGGGCATGGGGGTTGAGTACAGAAGGAGAACGAGGGACTAAGGTAATGGTGCACTGGTGAAATGGTGGTGGGAAATCCATGGAGACCACAATTGATATCAAATATATATAAAGAAAGAAAAAAATTCTAATATGTTGTTTAATTCTGGCCACAATAAATGCTTCTTTATGATTCCAAAAAAAGGACTCTAGCTTCTGTTCTGAGACTGTTCAATCAGTCTCTAAACCCCAATTTGTTCCCAACAAAAATATGTATATTGTCCTAGGTGACTGTAAACATCTTCTCTCTATACTATAATAAGTCAGCCATAGCTTAACCAAATGTTGAATATAGAACACTTGTTTTCTGGGTAAAGAATAATATGAAGATATTCTATTTCAATTTATCTTATTATTGGTCAAATATGAAAAGCAGTCCTTTTGTTATTAATTATTCTTAATGTATATATTCCCCACCATCCATTTTTTAACTCTTTCATGTCCACTATATATAATGACACATAAAAGCATACTTATGTTTAAAATCCAACTGCATAAAGTGACGATTTCTAAATTGAGTATGCGTCACTGATACTAATTCAAGTTTCTCTCACATGCTTCAACAAGAACATAACTCAACTAACCCAACTAACCCATGATTATAGGAAGAAGATGAAAGTAATGTATACAATCACCTAATGTAGAAATGAGGTGTACCAGATGAATTATACCTCAGTGGAACATTTCCTAAGACATGTGATTATAAAAAAAGATTTTGTATAGGCAAGTTTATATAATATATAATTTATGTAATAAAACACTGATGCAGTGCCCTACTTTAAAAAAACTCAAAATTTCAATTCTTGTTTTTTATTTTTTTAAAGATTTATTTATGCATACAAGAACTGGGGTACAGGCCAGAGGTGTGGGGGGTGAAGGGATTCACCAGAGATAGAGCCAGGAACAGAGCAGGCAGATCAACAGAAATACACTGCCAAGGGCAGCAGCGGGCAAGGCAGGAGAGGTCTGCTATGCCGTGTGGGTCACCTCCCGCGGCAGCAAGGATCGAACTCATGCTGCAGGTGACTGCGGTCTGCTTCATGTGTGATGCTTAACCTATTGTGCCACCAGGGAATCCCCTACTTGATTTTTAAAAGTAATAAATCTAAAGGAATTATTTTATAAAAGGTATTTTCATTTAATTATTTTCTCTAATATTTTATAACATTTATCAATTCACCTATCATTTTTACCCACCTATGTTCGTTAGCAATTGTAATAACTCTTTAAGAGATTCAAAGACTGGTTAACTATTGTATAAATAAGACCTATAGAGGAAAGAATATAAGTAAGTAAATTTGCCACTATACTGCAAGATACTTATGATCAGTCTATAACAGAGATATGAGCAAAGAATTATACCTTCTTGCATACTTTCATACACACACACACAGAAATGTACACACACACACACAATGTTCAACACCTGAGAATGTTAAAATAGAATAAAATTAAAATATGCTTTAGGACTTTCATATTAAGCACTGTGAATTGAGCATGTAAAATCATGTCTACTTCCTCCTAAAATTAAATATTAATAAAATAAATTTTTAAGGATAAATCTAAAAAGTAAATATAGAATATATCAGTAAAAGAGTGGCTGAAACATTTTAGCAAATGCTATAGGAGGGAAGGTGAATGTATGAGTGATAGATGGTGTCTGAAGAGGTTAAATGCTAAGAAATAGAAATGGCAATACACCAGAATAGCAAGTTGGATTATCCAAAGTAATTACTAAGAAAGAGGAGCTTTAGGGACCAGTGACAAAAGAGAAAGATGATTTTATAAAAAAGAGACTTTATCAATTTGGTGTTAAAAGCAGGCATATACTTGTATCTCATCCCTCATCCAAAAGCCAAAAGAGAATGCCTATCCCACTCTTGTAAGTAAAATTGTTATTTTTTGAAGAGACCAAATTGAACTATTCTTAAAACCAGGATAGCAAATACAGCTAAGGGTAGATATGATTGTTAATACAAAAGTAGGGAAAATGTGAAAATCCACGCATGTCTTGCCCTGGAAATGGAACTCTTCTTTGGAGAACTGATCCAGGAGAAAAGCTCCCTAACTTCTAACTTTTGTTTTGTCTCTGTCAATTCAGAGAGAAGCCAACTAGGGACAGAAAATGCCCACAGCTACTTAAATGCCTTTTAGTTCCTTTCATAAAATCATAAAAAAAAAAAAAAACTAGAAAGGAACAGCAAAGATCCAACATAAGTTGCTCACAAAACAAACAAAAAAAGCAAAGGCAACAAATCAAAAACAAAAAAGGAAGAATACTGAAAATTAAAATTAAAAAAATTAAAAGCACAGAGACACACAGTATATGACTAGCATTGTAGAAAATCAAATTGTATTTTATTAAAAAATTAAAATTCACAAATAAAGGTTGTTAGGAAGATGGAAATTATCACACAATAGTATTTTTAAAATTTGACTAATGGGGCCTCTCTGGTGTCACAGGGGTTAAAGTCTGAGTGCTATGAAGCAATCTGCACCCACCTCAACTTGACTTCTATCCCAATCAGGGAGTTGACCCACTTGTTGCAGCAGACCCCTTCTGTCTCACCCACTGCTCCCATTATCAATGTATTTCAGTAGATCCACCTGTTCTGCTCTGTCTCTGGTGCATCCTCTCATCCCTTCCCCCACACCTCTGGTCTGCACCTCAGTTCTTGTATGCATAAATAAAACAAAAATCATAAAAAAAGAACAAAAAATAAAAATTTGAGAAGTGGATGAAATCATTTCTAGGCTGAAATGGCTGAAATTCTTGCAAAATAAGTGAACACGCACACACACTCCAAGTATATGACTATCAAACTTCAGAACAAATGAAATGTAAATATGTCACATCTCCATCTTGTAGTAGAAAAATAGATAATAAGTAAACCTAATATGCAGACAAATAAGTATGCACCACTATTTTGATACATAGAGTTAACAACTAAAAGAAAGAACTGCAGTAATTAAACATGGAACACAAGATGAGAGAGTAGACTCAAAGCGGTATAGGAGAGTACTTAATTGATGCACATTTATGCTATTTGACTTTAAAATTATGTGTGTGTGTGTGTGTGTGTATTTTCACTTGGAACTAAGTAGTTAAAACAAGTAGTTGAAGGCATACACAACTTAAATCACAAGTGACCTATGATGAGTGATGGAACAATTTGTGTCTTAACTGTGATTGTGGATTAAAGGAACAATATGGAATAAAATGCAAAAAATAAGCTATATGCTCATATACAAATGAGTACATATAAAACCAGTAAATTTTGAATAAGTGTGGTAGATTTTATCAATATCAATTTCCTGGTTTTGATATTATTGTTAAAGGTATTATCATAGGAGAAGCTGAGTACAGGACATAGGGAACTCAGCATTATATTTTATAAGTGAGTGTGAATCTAAAAGTATCTCAAAATAACTTTTTAAAGAAAGGTAATAAAAATACTACATATCATCAAAATTCATATACAATAAGGAAGGGATATGTACTGAGTTAATTGCATGTTTATCCTCTTTTATTGCTGTCTTTTCATGCTTCAGTATATTCCTCACATATCATGCTTACTCATAACTCAGGGGTCATAACGCTCATATTATTTTATGAAATTAAGAGTAGCAAAGCCAGCAATATTATTTAAATTCTTCATTACATTCTAAGCTAAAAGGATTGAGTAAATGCTTGTAAAAGAGAATACATATTTTAATTTTAGGGATTATGGTATAATGAACTTAAAGTCAGGTCTAATAGATTTCATTAAAAAATCAGAAAGTCTTTCTTTTACACAAAACACTGAAAGTTATAGAGCCTTTACTCTTCTTTTTAATGTATTCTGAAAACAACCTAAAAGTTCAAATGAAAAACTTCATAAAATTTAATCAACTGTATCTAATCTCCTTTTTCTATTATTTGTTGTCAGTTAAGATATTTTTATGCCATAAATCTACTTCACTGCTACTAACTAAATGGTAATATTCTATAAATGAGCATTGCAGCAGTATATTGTCCTGAAAAAGATTAAATTATAAGCTTTAAATAAATCAAACAAATTGAAATAGTGCCATCAACCATGCTGGAATGATTTTAATATACCTGAAATAGTCTTTATGATTTTCTCATTATGCTGTGTCATAAACTCTAACACAAAATATTCTAGAACTATGTTACAGTTATGCTCCCCAAAACTCAAGGTTCTTTTAAGGTAGAGCCAATTTAAGATCTAGAAAGCCAATTTAAGATCTTAGAAAATGACATTTGATTCTTTATTAATTATATATATTAAGATAAAATGAATTATTATATAACAGATCGTGTTAATATTGTTCTATGTGTTTTAAAGGTGGTCATAGAAATACAATTATGCTATATTTTTGAAAGAAATGTGAGTTTTCTTTCTTTGCAAAAATAATTATGTTTAATGCTTATTCTTATATTCATGGTCTCAGCTTTAGAAAACTTCACAAAGTACCATTCACATACAACTCAGTGTATAGTCTATCTTCTAGGATCAGGTGTAAATTCCTGGTTTGAATCAGGAAATATGAGAAGTCTTAAGTAAAAGATGACAAAGTTAAAAGATATTAAAGGTATTCTGTATAAATACCTGGTGGCACAAGGGTTAAGCTACAGCACTATGAAGCTATCTGTGGCCAGGCCACTGCAGCATGAATTCGGTCCCCAGCCAGGGAGGTGGCCTACATGGCACAGCAGACCTCTCCTGCCTCACCCGCTGCTCCCCTCAGCAGTGTTCTCTGTCTCTAGTGAATCCTTTCATTCCCATATGCCCCCGTCCCTAGCTCTAGCCTATATTCCAGCTCTAGTATGCAAAAATAAATAAAATAATTATTTTTTAAAAAAAGAGTTGTGGCAATGGCTGGGAAAATGCAATCAAATTCAGGAACACCATGTGTTATAAAAATTCCAGAACTATACTAATATATTACAGTTTATAGCATTATAAAGACAAGAAAAACAATATAAGCATTAGACTGCCCAGAGTTCTCTGTACCCTTACTCACAATACCAGGGGAGACATGTTTTTATTTTTGTTTTTTTTTTCCAATTCAGGGTTCCTAACGTATGGGTTTTCTAGCAAGTACCTATACTAGAGAACAAATAGCCAAACAATGAAGATATATTGGGAACTTCTCAGCTCTCAGACATAAACAGGTTCCAACTATGATGTTTTGATGTTACACAAGTAGGATGGAGTCAAAAAAAAAACTTTGAAATTTTCTCTTCAATTTTTTAGTTCAGTTACTCTAGTACACTGATGGATTGTGTAGAGTAATCCATAAAGGTGGGGAGAATAAGTGAGTGAGATTCTAAGACAGGAGAAGAAATGCAAATAACTGCTTTACTGAGCTGGCAGTAGAACACATTGATCAGTGCTATACAATACTGCAGCAACTCCAACAGTGTGGTGCTTTGTCAGAGGAGAAAAGTTCAGCAATTTATCTATTGAATTCTTCCTATCTCTCTTTTCCTTTCATCCAAATGTTCCCTATGAAGCAGCAGTTCCTAGGGACTCTCAAATTTATACTCAGTCTTTCCAGATGGTTGCTCGGGATGACAGAAGTTTTTGACATTGGGTTCTGTTGTCATCTATGTTGATATGGGCCTTCTGATTACATCTGATTACTTGTTCTATCCATTACTGACATATATTTTTATACAGGTTCTTTTTGTGTCTGTGTGTGCCATGTATTTGATGCTCTGCTGTTTATGCTCTTAGCCATTGGATTCCCATGCCTTTTTGATGAATTGATCTTTTTACAAGTATTAAATGTCTTTCATTAATACCTCTTCTTATGAAATCTGCTTTTAGTTTTTAACATAGAACACTTCAGCTACTTTGGGATTAGTATTTGCATCACATATATTCCTGTAATTTAACTTGTCTATTTTCTAAGCTATCTGGGTTTCTTATTTTATTTTAATTGGAGTATCTAGGTTATTTGTAGTTAATGAAATTGTTGATATAGTTCATGTTTTAATTTTCCATTTGTGACAACATAGATGGATTGGGGAGCGTTATGCTAAGCAAAGCAAATCAGAATCAGAAAGACAGGTACGATATGATTCCACTCAAATACAGAATATAACTAAGAACAAAGCAAAGGAACAGACAAAACCAAAACAAGCAAGTCCTAGAAATTTGACTACAGTAATAAGACGACAAGGGTAGGATAAGGGAATTCAAGCAAGGGGGGCAGGGAGGAGGGAAGAAGTCCTATGACTGTGATGGAAGATCATTGGTATTTTGGCAGTAGGTGTGGTATGGTAGCATACATTTGTAGAGTGTGTTCCTATATCCTTAAAGCATATATGGTGTAGTAAACTAATGTTTCCCGATAGTAAAAATCACTATTATTTCTTTGAGAAAAGAAAATAAAAAGAGAAGGAAATGTCAGAATGAATAAAGGATATCACTGAAAGCATATCTATTTCTAGACCATATACTCAGTTAAGTAGGTTGTTGTTTGAAATAACTCTAGTTTATGAGATTATGTAAAAATACAATATATTCACAACAAATGAGTAGATTTTTTTTCAATTTATGTTCCCACAGCATATTCATTAATGTAATCATAGCTAAACTATATTTTTCTTTTATTCAGAAGGTATAAATATAGAAGTACTCAAATTGCTTTTTAAGAGGTGATCTTTCATCAAGATTGGGAAAAAACTATACATTTTAATACATATATTTATATGCAAAGCTCTTAAATCATTTTTACTTCATATTTTTTATGTTTAATATAGAACTATAGACTGTAGATTATAGGGAAATAATAGAACATATATAAGTACAAGTATTAATATTCAAATAGTCTTACAAAGTAAATGTTAAATAGAGTCGATGATATGTCATGAAATGTGAATTTAATATTAGTCAGACATTTGGAATTGAGTTATAGAGTAGAAAATGCTAACTCAATGTGAATTGCTGGATGGTTTTAAATGAAATGATTAAACAATTTAAAAATTCTTTATAATCTAAAATTAAAGCTGTGTTTGTTTGCCATATGTGCAGTCTTTGAATCCTGAACCAATTCTTATGAATCCTACCATAAGAATTGAAATCTTAAAAATCTTTATTTAAATTAAATGACGTTGATAGTACTAACAAGATAAATCATAAACTGGCACAGCAACTGAATTCTTCCTACTCATCTGCAATATCTTTTTCACCAAATTATTATAATAGAATATTCTCTCAACTTAATAAACATTGCATTTTAAAACAATGTTGAATATTATGAAAACAGTTTCATAATACTTTTAACACTTAATTTCTAGATAGAAAATATCAACAAAATTTCAGTGTATGAAAACTACTAAGTCAAGACTACAGTGTTTACATTAAATTTCTCAAAGGCTCTGAAAAACTAGTACCCATTTTGTCCAATTGCAGTTTCTCCTATTAAGTCCAGAAAGATTATTTGAAATGCAAGCTTATAAATCATAACAAAACAAAATAAGAACTATGTTGTAATTACAATTGGTGTAAAATCATTCCACTGTACTGTTTTATTTAGTTTTTTTTCCTTGAATGTCTAGAAATATGTATATAGATATTATTTTGAAGTATGATGTACAGTTAAACAAGGGTCTTGATTAGTATAGTCTGTTTTCAATCTTGTTTCTCCCATAGGCCAGATGAGTAACTTTATGCAAGTGAATTAGTTTAAATCTCTCCAATTTTTTTCACCTAAAAGACTGGACTTGAACATGGTACTGACCGCATTGTTAAGTTTTTGTTATTAAATTATATGATATGTGTAACACCCTTAGCAAGTTTCATAAACAATCTAAAGACACAATAATTAAGTAATATTATAGTTAAAAAAAAAGATGTAAATAAAGATACCAAGATTTTTTTTTTTTTTTGTATTTAGAAGATAAATCTGAACTTGTCGGGAGAAAATTTAGATGGATTAGAAACAGTGGCAAATAAAATCCTATAAACTGGATCAACTAAAATAGTAGATTTTGCATGTTGCTTATGTATCATTTCACAGGTGAGGTACAAAGTACATAGCTCAGTAGAAAAGTAAATTTTATTAGGTAGCCAATATAAAAATGTCTAGTCAATTTTATGAAGAATTAATAGTATCTACAGTTCTACTGAATATATATGCACACACATATATCTGGATATTCATTGTCCAAGCTAGGCTAGAAAACTGATTATCTTTTCCTTTTCCCTTTAATTCTACATGTTCCCTGCTTTTTCACTTCCCCATTCTCCCATACTATGCAAGAAACCAGAAACCCTGACTAGCTATCCCACGCAAAAATCAGGAAAATATTTTCATCAAGCAAACTTAACTTTACTAGACTTCATTATATCAAGAGAGAAAACCACTTCTAGACTTCATTATAGCAAGAGAGAAAAACACTTTGAAAGAGTCTCAGTGGTGTCTTAAAAGAGGCAAGTTAGGGAAAAGCAACTAGAATCTGAAGTCAAGGTTCAGATGGTGTTATGTTGCTTCTTCAGTGCATAGCATTGAAATTGGAGGATACTCATGATTTTTAGGACTGGTGGACTCTGTTAGGCAAGAATTCTAAGGAATCTTTGAAAGTAACCAGTACTTGAGAGGCAGGATGTTTGTCCAGGTGAAAAAGATGTTATCTTAAAGATATGTTTACACAGATGAGCAAACTGCTTAGATAAATTTGTTTGCAAGAACTTCCTGATAGCAAACAGGCAAACAGTGAAGGTAATTACTGCTCTACAGCATTACCTTCTGGGAAAAAATTTCCCAGAATAAATGGTTAAGACATGTTGACACAAGTGGTCTAGATTCTCAGTTCAGTTGTATCGCCCCTGCAATTGCTTTCTTCTGGATGCTCTAGTCATAAACTGCATTATTTCTTTTCTTTTTGAGTTGCTTAAAAATGGTCTCAGTATCCCAAACTTACTTCAATGGCATTTTCTCTGATTTGCTAGGAAAAAAATCTAAAATATCAGCTTTATCTTGCTATTCTGACTGCAAAATCCTTTAATGGCACTAGTTTCGAAATTGATTAAATGAATAAAAATACAACCTTGTGATGATAGTCCTTATTGTTATGTCTCGGTTTTGTACACCTCTTTCTTCTCTAGCCATACAAGACACAATTTCCTCAAATTACATCTTAATTTTAGGTATATTTGTGTTTTGGATGCCGATGGTTTCCCCTGGAATATCTTTCTCCCATCTAAATAATGA
Source organism: Galemys pyrenaicus (assembly GCA_019455555.1). Lineage (NCBI taxonomy): Eukaryota > Metazoa > Chordata > Mammalia > Eulipotyphla > Talpidae > Galemys > Galemys pyrenaicus. Next base: position 17,141,253 of record JAGFMF010011752.1, on the reverse strand, counting down.
CTAATAGTTCAAAACATTGAGTGGGCATCTCTTTCTCTATGAATGTATTTTTTAAAATTTATTTACTTATGCATTCAGAACTAGGGTGCAGGCCAGAAGTGCGGGGCTGAGGAGATTCACCAGGGACAGAATGGGGAGCGGAAAAGGCAGGTAGACTGAAATACATTACTGAGGGGAGCGCTGGGCAAGACAGGAGAGGTCTACTGCACCATGTGGGTCACCTCCCCATTGGGAGATCATGTTGCAGTGCTTGCCCTTACCTTCAAAGTACTGCAACTTAACCCCTTGTGCCACCAGAGAGGCCCTTTTCTATGAACAATTTTTAATTAACTTTCCCAGAGTTGACCAGAGTTTTGTTGGCATCTATTTCTTAGGGTTTTTTATTCAAATGCCTCTTGTATGTAATTATTTATGTTCATATTTACTTTTTCCTAATAGAGTGACAGTATTTTGAAAGCAGTAACTCTGCATTTCTCTCTCTCTGCTCACTTCAACATGGTGCTTGATACAGTAGTCACAAAATATTTTTTGAATGAAATATCAAGGAAATCTTTGTAAATAAGGGAATTTAATTTAATAGAATGGATTGTTTTTAGGGTTAGAGGATCTCTAAAAAGCACTTGTCAGTAACAAGACAGTATAGATAATCTATAATTACACTTTAGATTCTGGGGAGGAAAGTGATCAAATCTATCTTTACAGTCACTCTCACAGCCTTTATTTTTATAATGCCACATTCATATTTCAATTTTATATTGGAAAGTAAACCAGAAAACAGGAGTTTCAAATTGTTACATAACAGTTTGTTCTGAACAAAAGTAGAATAATATGTCTAAATGTAGAGAAGTTATATCCTGTCTTTTCAACAAATAAAATCTAGGTTTAAAATCATGCTGATAAATTCTGATATGAAGTTCAGTTATTTTGATGATCTATAGTATTCATTCTAACTACATATTTATATAATAAAGAGCTAAATTAAAATGGTAACTTGTCAACTTATACACTATGACACAGTGTGTCTCTGTGTTTGCAAAATTTATTTATCAACAAAACAACTAAGCAAATTTTTAAAAAAATAATCTTAGATATATGTACTCAGAGGTATGTGTCTGGCTGTGTGTGTGTGGTGTGTTTATCCATCTTTGTGTATGTTGCTGTTAGATATAGGCAAGTTAAGGAACATATTGTGAAAATATAAGAAACATGCAATAGAGAAAATGTAACCTGAAGTTTTGAAAATAATCCTTGTTATAATCCTTTCTAAATGTTAGAGAGTCTTCTTTACATATGTAAGAACTTTGAAATTTCCTCACTGCCATATCACATTTTAAGAGATTTTATTAACAAACACAATGTATCCCTGTTATTTACCAGGCATCAGAGAAAAATACACTTAAGTGAAAGCAAAGTGTAGAGTTTATAAAGATTCATTGTAATTTTTTCCAGAAATCAAATTCAGTTTCATTTGAACCTTCATAAGTGCAAAGAAAGTGAGAACAGAAGTACTGTATTTTATATATAACATAAAATGATAACTAGATGTAAATAAGAATTTCAGATTTTGATCTAGAATACTGGTATAACATCCATGACAATTACCAAATGTATGAAAGCAGGAGGAGAAGAATTATTCTTTTTTTTTTAAAGATTTATTTATTTATGCATACAAGTACTGGGGGACAGGCCAGAGGTGAGGGGGGTGAGAGGATTCACCACAGAGAGCAGGGAGCAGAAGAGGCAGATCAACAGAAGCACACTGCTGAGGCGAGCAGTGGGCACAGCAGGAGAGGTCTGCTGCACCATGTGGGTCCCCCGCCTGGCCGGCAGCTGAGGTTTGCTTCATAGTGCGTTGCCTAACCCGCTGCGCCACCAGGGAGGCCCTGAAGAATTATTCTTATGAGGAAATATGATGACTTCATTTTGGACATTATGATTCTGAGGTGATGGAGACTCTGCACTGGAGATTTCCTAATGTCAATGAGGAGACTAAAACTGAAATCTAAATAATAGTATGGGCACATTCAGAAAATATTTCTATAAATGAATAATTTGAAAACATGAAAGAAGATTATTTAGCACAGGAAGTAGGATGGGAGATCAACAGACAATGGCTTTGATAATAGGAGATGCCATGTTTAGCATCAAGATGCCTGAGAGGATCTGGTCAAGACATTCGGATAAGAGAAGAAACAGGGCAGTGCAAAGTCAGGGAAATATCAAATATGTTAATATGCTGGCATTGAAATAGGACTTAAATTTACATCCAATTTTTTTTCAATTGAGGACACGTATGTTGTGGTTTTTTTTTTAATGGTACTTAAATGTTCTCTTTTTTTAAAAGATTTACTTATTTATGCATACAAGAATTGGGGTACAGACCAGAGGTGTAGGGGTTGGAGGGTGCTGAGAGTATTCACCAAAGACAGAGTGGGGAACAGAACGGGCAGACAGACTGAATTTCACTGCTGAGGGGAGCAGCAGGCGAGGCAGAAGAGGTCTGCTGCACCATGTGGTTCACCCCAGTGGTTGAGGATCTAACTTGCCCTGCATCGACTGTGGATGCTTCAAACCGCTTTGCATAATCCGCTAGGCCACTAGGGAAGTTCCACTTAAGTCTTCTATACTCATATTCTAGTAGGAGTATAGGCAATTTAGATACAGGCCCTGCACTGTGATCCACATGAGAAAATACACGTTAAAGTGATCAGATAATTAACTTTAATAAGCCATGCTCATTTCCCAATCTAATACAAATGTAAAACCTGAAGTAAAAAATGCAAGAAGTTACAGAAAGGTAAATATACTAATGTGTTATAGAAATAGTCAACTTTGAAATCAAATTATCTCAGGAGCATAAAGAATTCCTATACCATATGCAGTAAATGTATTTTGGAGCTTGGTAAATATCTTCAGTTTTTTTGTGTGGTTCAAAAAATTAAGTAGAACCTTATTTGCTAGAAGAGTTGAGCTTAATTTTTACATGCTCTAATTTTCCATTAAGATAATAAAAATTATGAATTAATAATGATACTAATAAAATAACAATATATTATATATTCCATGGTGGTAAATGATTATTACTAAGGAAGCAATAATTAATATATATAAATATTACTTTAATTAAAAACATCTTCAGTTTAATGATGAAATTACAGATTTGGGATATTTTTGATCTGTGTTACATATCCTACTCTGCCTTCAAGTTCATTACTATTTCCTGTTAAATTATAAATGAAGCTAAATGGAAAATTGAAAATTCACAAAATAAATGAATATAAATGGCATCTTAATTACATCAAAGTTGGTCCAATCTTGCACCATAAATACAAAGGTTGTTTTGAGGAATATTTTATGCAGCATGTTTTGAGCCATCTTTTACTTACACAAGCAGGTACTCCCATTCAAATGTTTCTTTTCATCATAAAGGTTAGACCATAAATCTAGTTAGTCCTCATATCTGGTGTGTCTCCATATTTGATACTTTCCAACCATTGATATTTAAGGAAGAATTTTTGTATAAATGCAATGTGCTCATTGAATTCTTTTGAGCAATAAGTTCCATTTCTGGAAGCTTTTCCAAAGCTCACAATCTTTTTAGTCACCTGAAAAGAGTAACTGATGGAGAGTGGAAGAATGTGTAGAGGTATTACCAAACATGCTGTCTCAAAGGGGTTGGAAATTTTTTTCTAAACTACACAGTATATACTAAACAGTTGGAGTATGAAAACAAATCTTTGCTGTGGGTGGCCTTATCTTTTCAGACAAAACAATCCATATATATCCACAAAAATATGTGTCCAATAAATCCTCTGAACAAAATATTTCAGGGATTTTTCTCAAAATATTTGTTTAATTTTTTCCAGTGTTTAATTCCCTTTCAAAATAATCAATTTTTGGAAATTACTTACCATTTTAAAAAGAGTGGCCTGTGTAAAAAATTTAGTCTTATTTACATTATTAAAAACATGCTATCATCTTAGAATCCCAAATTGGAGAAAAGAAGGAATTTGTTTCATCAGATAGACACTACCAACCAACTCTCAGAATAGGGTCATGTGAAAAAGTGGGAGAGTATTTAACATGTAACATTTGGTGGAGAAGTTAATATGATTTTATATATATTTTGATTAAAACTGAAAAATGTGCATGGGATTGGAAGACTGGATTGGATATAAAAAAAGTGTTTAGATCTGTATATTTTCCATAAAAACAATTTCTGTTGACATAATCTCCTCTAGAATATCAAAACTATAGTGAGATTTTATTTTCACTTTGGCAAATACTTGGCTTTTGTTTCAACTCTTTCATTCCTTTTCTGGCCACAGCTGTTGTATCACAATGAGCTGCTCTAAGTAAAGTGAGTAACATGTAAGTGGATTATAAATCTGTTAACATTTGTCTTTCAACTGAACTTTTTATTTACTGAGTTCTTTGTCAAGAAGTTCTAGTTCATCAGAGTGTTTTGCAAAGACTAATTATTACAAATATTTAAAAATATTTAGTGCTTCAAGAAATGACATTATAATTTATAAAACGCAGTACTAGAAACAAGAGATCTCAAATGACTTTTTATTTATAATGTGATAGAACATTCTAAGAAAATGCCTTCTGCTATGTTATTGGCCTTTTCATGGCCTTCAGATGTGATATGAAAATTTATTCTTTTAAATGTTTTTAAAATTTTGAAATAGGTGAGACTTCCTGTTGGCACAAAGGGTTAAATCTCAGCACTATCAAGCTAGAACCAGCCACTGAGGCATGAGTTTGATCCCCATCCAGGGTGCTAACCCACATGGCACACACAGATCTTTTCTGTGTTGCCCTCACTGCCCTTCAGCAGTGTATTTCAGTTGATCTGCCTATTCTGCTCCCCTTTTACCCCCATACCTCTGGTCTACACCTTAGCTCTTGTATGCATAAATAAATAAATCTTTTTAAGAATTTTTGAAATAAGGATTAGGAGGAAGATATTGTATAAATTTGAATTTTACAACAATAATAAATCAGCCCAAGTTTTTGTTTCTCAGTTTTGTTTTAAAAGTGGGAAGAAAATGATATTTGAAGTGTTTGTTTGTTTCCTTTATATGGATTAGCATGAGCTGGGACATCCCTGGTGGCTCAGGGGTTAAGTCACAGCTCTGTGAAGCTATCCTCAGCCATGCAACACAAGTTCGATCCTCAGCCAGGGAGGTGACCCACATGGCGCAGCAGACCTTTCCTGTCTCCCCCACTGCTCCCCTCAGCAGTGTACTTCAGTCAATCTGCCTGTTTTGCTCCCCACTCTGTCTCTGGTGAATCCTCTCACCATCCCCAACCTCTGGCCTGTACCTTAGCTCTTATATGCATAAATAAATGTTTAAAAATGAATTAGCATGCAATTTAACTCAGATTAGAATATTAATCAGTGCTTTTGATTCTAGTTTATTAATACTGTTAATATATATATATATCACCAGAACTGGTGGTTGTTCAATTTTAACTTTACAAACTTCTGTTCCCATGAAACCCATGAATATATATCAAAAATATTTTAGATGTAAAATTAAAATTACTAAGTGTGTGATCTTAAATTATGGCAATCATTGACTGATGATGTACAGAAATTTGAAATAACAATGTATGTCTATGATCACTTAACACAGACTGGGTCAAGGCAGATTAATACCGTACTGCTAGGGCAAACACAGTCTCACTATATCATGGTGCCATTCATTAATTTTGATTTTAAACTGACAAATCATCACATGTATGTAAAACTAAATTTCATTTCCCTATTACTAACTTACACTGTCTGAAAGGACAAAATCTTAAAATAGTTGTAGACTCTTTATATATAAAGTTTATCTGAATCATTAAAAGCAAAAAGAAATTTTGTGGTTTCATAAGTAATCCATAGCCTTTGTCTGAATTAGGTTTTTGATATTTCCGTATTTCATCTGTAAGAGAAGAAATATAGGGCCTCCCTGGTGGCGCAGAAGGTTGAGCACGCACTGTGAAGCATCCACCGCACAGCAGGGCGAGTTCTATCCCTGGCCAGGGAGGTGACCCACATGGCGCTGCAGACCTCTCCTGATGGGCCCACTGCTCCGCTCAGCAGTGTATTTAAGTCCATCTGCCTGTTGTTCCCCGCTGTGTCTCTGGTGACTCCTCTCACTTCTGGCAACTCTCGCCTGTACCCCAGCTCTTGTATGCATAAATAAATAAATTAAAAAAAAAGAAGAAATATATGCCATTTAGTTAACTAAATATATTAATTGAAACACATTTCACAGTAAAAATAGTTAGTTATAGATGACTATTTTTATTAAGCCCTTAATTTTAGATTTAGAATTGCAAGGTAGATCTGTTTGACAATGAAAATCATATATATGACAAAACATTTTTATATTTAAATACAGAATTCTTCCTATATAATATAGGTTCTAGTTCATAAAGTCTATTATAATGATCTGCAGAAAATCATATAGAAAATTAAGGTACAAAGATTGTTTCAGATCAAAACTCAATTTTTTTCCCTAAATGAACATAAATGAAAATGAGAAAATAGAAGGACATATTAACCAAATATATCTATAGAGACTGATTTTGAAGAAAAAAAATAGATATAGATAATATGGCATGCACAACATTTAAAATAGCACCGGAACAATTATAACATACAATTTTTTGCTATTGCTGTTCTGATTATTACCACTGTACTATATGCAGTGTATTTTACTAATCTCACTGAAATTAAGTATATGACATCCTTCCTTGTTACAAAGTAGATTTTTTTTTAAAGATTTATTTATTTATGCATACAAGAGCAGGGGTACAGGCCAGAGTCCAGGGAGGTGAGAGGGTTCACCAGAGACAAAGTGGGGAGCAGAACAGGCAAGAAGATTGAAATACACTGCTGAGGGGAGCAGCGGGCAAGGCAAGAGAGGTCTGCTGCGCGATGTTAATCCCTTCCCTGGCCAGTGGCATGGGATTGAACTCATGCTGCTGTGGCTGGGGTTTACTGCATAGTGCTTTGCTTAACCCACTGTGCCACCAGGGAGGCCCCAAAGTAGATGTTTTAAATTTAAGAATTTCTGCCTCTTCTTAAAGAAAATTTAATGATTTGAAAAGAAATAGATAGTAACATCAGAAAGTGCTGAAAATAAATTATCATACTTGAATTATTCATTACTTTTTACTATTTTAAAGTTTATTCACTTTTTATAGATTTGTGATTTTTAAGGTAATCAACAGTTACAAATCATAGGGTAAATATAACAGTATTACTGATTATCTCTTGTATTTAAAAAGTATAAAGTAGAAGAATTATGATTAATTTCCAAAAATAATATTTAACATGAATAAATACAAATATGCATCTCAACTCTAAGCTATGTATAGTTTCTTCTGAGCATTTAACACTTTTGATGAAAAGGAAAATCAAATATATACTTTAACATTTCGAGTTAATGTTAATTTCTAAATGATTTGGTTTTGTGTGTGAGGCTACAAAGGAAAGAAAAAATTATAATGTATTTTAATTCAGCAGCCTTGTGGAACAATTTTTATGTAACAAATTTTATTTTAAAATACAATCTGTTCATCTAGTTCCTACTCAGGTGAAAATACCTTTCTGAGAAACCTTTACTACTAGCATTAGGTAATACGCAAGTACTTGACTTTACTGAGGGATCTTTTAGTCACTGCCATTTAAATTACTAAATTGGTACTTAATGAGTTTTTATTGCTTTTCTAGCTTGAACAGCATCAAAATTTATTTACTCACTTTAAACTTTAAGTATTTATAATTAAATATGTATTATTTTAATGCTGTTGTTGACATGTAAATATTTATGTGGAATATAAAAATTGAAACTTGGAAAATAATTTACCAGGCTTATTTATAAATTCATATGACACCACCCCTTTAGTCCACAAAAAAAACTGTATGTTTTAAAAGGAATCATCATGGTGATGGGATATTTTGGTTCCAACAAAAAGATCCAGAAAGTCACCAAATGTAATTATTTTTTACAGTTAAAAAAAAAATCCTAAAACTATTTTATTGATTACTAGAGAAATAAAGATAAATTTAAAAATGGGTAATATAACTAAACATTAACCAAAAGAAATTTAAACAGGCCTTCAAATAAAGCAAATACTCAAACCCACTATGTTTCCATTATATTTTCAATGTGGTTCTAAAGATTTAAGCCAATTTCTGTCCTAAGAATTATATAACTTGAATAAAAAGCAAAATTCAGATTTTAGGGAAAATTAAGAGACCACATAATGTTTGTTTTGAAATTTTTTTATAGCTGTAAACCTTGATTATCGAAAGTACTATGTAAAATCCTTATTTTTAAAACTAATTTTGAGGAGGGGAGGGTGAGAAAGTGCTGTTGAAATAACTTAGATGCAATATAGAAACTTCCTGCCTGAGATGCCACATAGACAAACTGATACTAAAATAACTTTCCTAGCAATTAAAACTTTTTCCTATGAGTGTATCTCTTGATCATAAATACAATATATTCAGTCAGCCAATCCCTAAACACCAAGCCAAATCTGCATCTTCGCACCCTAAACTTAACTATATGATTCCAATCAATCAGATATTTTCTATTTTTCTCTCCCTTGTTCCTTATTATCTATTCTATAAAAGCTTCCTGCCTTAAAGTCCTTGCCAATGTCTGAGAAGGGACTATGTGCTTCCTGAAGTGTTAAATATCTGATGGGGGTATCTAAATACTACCTCAATTAAAAACAAATTAGTAAAAAAACAAAATAATATATAAAGTTTGTTTATATCACCTAAATTGTTTTCTTAAATCATTTTAACAGTCTTGGCTGCAATGAATAAGATCCAAAGATGACCGATAATGACCTACAGTGCAACAAAATACACAACGGAGACATTCATTGCCCCTTTAAGTTGCAGTTTTTCTCATCACTACCGAAGGTCTTTGGTAAGTCATTCTCAGATTTGGACTGCACTCCCAAGTATTTCAAATAAAAATAGTACAATTATTGTTCCCAGAAAGTTTCTGGGTCTAGAAAGATTCTAGATTTTGTTAAATTCCCAGGAAGTTGTGGGTCCTGAAAGGTTCCAGGGCAGCTACATTGAGATTCTATGGTAGATGGTGGCACTCAGAGCCTCAAGGGGAGTTTTCAGTATAAACCACTGGGAGACAGGGGTAAACAAACTAAAATAAATAAACTAAAATAAGAATTCAGACTGTATTGACCATCAATATCAAAGCCTAATTATTCAAGAGTTAGACTATTAAAAACCATGAGGACATAAGCTACTATGAAGAAATCTTGCAAAAGGAATAATAGATCTATCATTAATGGAAGCTGGAAACCCAAATTGGCAAAATTGGTGGGCACAGATCCAGCACTTAAAAATTATTGAAACACCTGCCAACTAATTCTAAGACTCCCATGATAGAAGAAGTTAGTCACAGAATTAGGTTGACACCGGGTTCCCTGCCAACCTTAAGAAAATGTTTGTGCAATGAGATATAATACAAAATTCCACAAAATCTCCAAACCAGAAGCACACATCCCTCTAAGTATTATTTTGGCTCTAAAAGATCCGGCATTTAACAAAATAAATGGGATTTTTGTGGTTCCAAAAACAGACTTCATACAGTGTGGCATATCTGTTATTTTTGTCTGTGACTATGATCCCATAAATTGTACATATCTATAAAGATGGTAAACTTACTACAATAATCTAGACTTACAATAGACATATGAAGAATATCCCAATTAAATAAGATGATTCATTTACAAAGCTTACTTGAAAGTAAAGTTCTCAAATCAACAACAATAATGGGATACTACTTTTAATTGGCACACAAAAAGCTCCTAAAGGACTTGAGATTTCAAAATAGCTTAATTGAAAGATTTATTTCAAAAGACTAATAAAAGCTAAAGACATGAGAAGACTAAAAGATTTAGGTGGTGTTTACCACCTCTGTCTACCTTCCTTTCTCAGTTTTCTAACCCTTTATCTCAATAAGAAAAAGTCCATTGTGTTAATGATATTACAGACACCTTATATCTAAAAGGGGGCTCCCTTATAGGATCCTCTCAGAGGTCATAAAACTCTTAGTGATTCTCTGATAAACAATTGCCAGTTACTCCATTGAACAGTCAAAGACAAACTAAAATAAATGGAAACTTCTGTCACATTCTTGAGGCCACTGAGGCCACTTAGTTTACTTTAAACTCACTATTTCAGAGTCTGTTCTTATGTCATTGGGAAAACTAGGAGATAGCAGCAAAGGATGAGGATTCTTACCAGAGTGGATCTCTGTCTGTTGTTCCCAGATTATAGAAGCAGATAAAATTTCACTGTGTCCTTTACTTTTCAAATCTATATTCATTGGTTGTTGATTTTAACTCTCCCATGGACAGCTATTTCCTTCCTGTTTCTTTTTCTTTGTTTATGAGATCTTGGCTTGGTTTTCTGCCTGCACGAAGCACACAACTTATTCATTATGGTGTAAAAATGAAGTTTAACTGTTAAGTAGAGGGACCAAAATGTGGCCAGACAATGTGTTACACAGAATTTGTGCTGATATACTGCTGGACAGATGAAGAGTTGCATTCCATTTTCAGTTAGGGTCCTGCTGGCTGTTGGTAATATTCAGGGGACTTTCTATGTATTTCTTTCTTTTGACCATCTCTAGATCATGGAAGGGTAGTATCTTTTGTATACTTTCTAGGAATGCCTCTTGAATCTAAGGACTTGCTTCATACCACACATTTACTTATTCTACTGGCTGAAGTATGAAAAGATTTTAAAAGTATTTAAAAAATTGCTCTATGCTCAAAAGTTGGCTCAATCAGCTGATATTTGGAACTTGGTGGGCACTTTATTCTTTAATGTTTCTCCCCTGAGATAATTGAAACTTTGTACTCCTAATGAAATGAAACTTTGTACTCCTAATGAAATGTACTCCTAATGAAACATTTCCAAAGACAAACACCTCTAAATCTAGAATATATAAATGTTTTGATTTAATTGCAATTTAAGATTTTCTACCTGGTTTAAAGAGTAAGTTAAAGATAATGTCGCTGTAGGGCTAAATCAACCCCTTAAGTCAAATATTTCTCCAATTCATATGATTAAGAATAAATGAAAAGGTGGTTTTAATTTTGTTAGCGTAATGAAAACAGACATATTTTAGAGTAATTATCATTAAATATAATACTTTATTTCACTTAGGTTTACTAAGAGTTAAATAAGCTAATGTTATCTTTGTTATAGAATTTGTCAGCAAGTTCCATATGTAAGATGATGGTTAGTTGTTTAATGTCTCATGAATTTTTGAAGAATAACCTATATGTAATTGTTAAGGATAAATAAATTGAAAGTTTATAAATATTTTGATGAAAGTTTATAGAGGAACTATTAAATGCTAATTATGCTTATGGTATGTGTACTTGAAAATAGTTTTCAAAATCTTTTTGGTAACATGAAATCTTAAAGTTATATTGAGATAAGTTAAATATGTATGCTCATTGAACAAAAGAGAAAATCACACTGTAAAATTTTAAATTAAGAGAACAAAGTAAACTCATACTATGGTGATAACTACAAGAGCATGAATATGTTTACCAGGTTGCAATAATAAAGGAGAACAAATGAACCTAATCCAGGGATGAATAACAGAATTACTATGATTACTATGCTTCTTTTGTTAAACAATATTTTTATAAGCTTTGAAAGGATTTGAGTTATTCTTGTGGTTATAAATTTACAAAATCCATTGCCAATGACACTCATTATTATGCACAGTGAATTCAGTGAGTTAGCAATGAAGTGAAACTTGTTTAAATGTAAAGAGTAATACTGAAAGAATCTACTTTTCATTTGCATTGTAAGTAGATTCTGAGGGGTAATCAGAGCTTTACTAGAAGATAGATTGTTCTATATTTTTTTCTCATCTTTCCCAAACTTTAGTAGAAGAGTCTTTGCATTTTAATTTATGACCTTATTTAGCTGAGCCATTTCTTATGACACTACTATTAGTGTTCACATGTATAATTGAGGGGTATCCTAAAACCCCCAAACTTGCACGCTTTGAACATGTTCTGCCATCTGCAACATAAGGACAAAACATACTGTTCGTGTGAAAGAAATTTGCTAAGATTTCTTGTATAGAGAGAAAAGAAAAAGAGAATGGTTTCCCAATGAAACACCAAGTTACCCATTGCCTCATGGATAAGTCCTAGTCAAACAGGATTGGCCCAAAGCTGTCCCTCAGAGACCAAAATATCCCTACAAGTCTAGGGTACCTTCTATCAAAGAACCATAGGGAATGAGCAAAATGGAACAGGAAGTCTGGGATCAGATGATCAGATTAAAATACAAATTCAAGGAAAGTCTGCCATTGACAGCTATTCCCTGCACCTCTCACCCATATCTCATCAAGTGTTAACACTACATGTCTCTAGGTCCAAAGTCAAGCAGCAAGTCCACTCTTCATATGTCCTTCATATGCCTCTCATATGCCCCTTGTTTAAGGCACTTTTAGGGGAGTTAACAGGTTAACAGTTGAGGAATATGTTTTCTAAAACTTACAACAATAGCTAGCTCAGGCAATTTCTCATTTATCTTGTTTTGTGCTTTAAATTTTATTTATTTTCAAAACTTAGTAGTGATAGTTCTGTTTATTGAAAGGTTTATTGTGATGTTGTGTTCCTGGAGGAACAAGTCTGTTTGGAGATGTGTAAATCATAAAAGTAATGTAAGACATAAAATATTTACTACCACAAGAAATTCAATATTTTATAGATGTTTATTAACTATTTTCCTCATAATATATCTGTTACATAATTAAATATTTTAAATCTTTAAAAAATATTTTAAAATAGGTGTCTTTGTATCAATTATAACTTAGTAAAAAAGCATTTGTAGCATGCTTTGAATGGCTTTTTATAGACTGTTAGGCCACATCATTTTTCAAATCTGTGACCATAGGGGTCACCCAGTGGAAGTTATAAGTAAATAGCTAAATAGACTAGTATTCAAGATATAATTAGAATCAATATTACAGTTAATTTTCTATTTTAATAATTTTCTAACTTAGGTAAAGGCTCTCACAGTTTCTGTTTCTTCTTTCTATTCAGGTTACAGTTATTAACTTAAAATTACATTTTAGGATAACTCACTTTTAGAAAAGCTTGACTGCTCCTGCAAATGAAATCAAATAGTGTTAGGCCAGCAAAAAGAAGGCATTTCTCTTATTTCTGAAAATTTCTAGAATGGAGTATATCTTTTGGAATTTGATATTGGCTATCATGTTAAATTATATTCTGAGAGATGTTATTTATTTTTCAACTCAATTGTTAGTTTTCTACTCAATTATAGTTAGATGAAAAAACAAGTCTTACATAAACTCTATTGGTTTATATTGGCCAGGATTCTTTTTTTTTTTTCTTTTCTCTCATCAATGTTATAACAAAATGATGTTGAACAAAATGATGTTATTCTAGGACCTGCTATAACTGATGGGTGAATTCAAATCCCAATAGTGATATGGGAGTAGAAGGACTTAAGAGATTTAGCCCTGATGTGTATCTGTTGGTTCTCAGACAACTTAATGTTAGCAATTAATAGGTATTTCTGTGATGTTTTAAAGTGCATTGTCATTTAAATGTTGACATTTTCTTTGGTTATTTCTATAATACATATTTCAAAAGTCAAAGTACAGGACAGAAAGTAAAATTTGTATTTTGCACCTCCTCAGGGGTAGATACAGAATATCATAAACATATTTTACCTTACTGAAACTGATATTCATTGAAATACAGTGAATCAAGTCTTTTATTTTAAGTCCAAATATAAGATTTACAAATCTTTATTCATGTCTTCATGGTTCTAATGGAGAAAAATTGGAACTTGTTTTCATCAATAATAAATGTTATGATTTCTAGTTTGAAATATTGAGTAATACACTATAATAGTTGAATTATGAAATAAAATTTTGATTTCCCATTAGATTCCATTCTTTTCACATAGAATTGAATTTGATGATTGTTTTCCAGCTTCACAGATATCCGTGCTTAAAATTTTAGTGTAATTTTCTTAAAAAATTCTCCTTTATAATGTATAATTTGAGAATAAAAAGAAAATAAAATTTGATATTTTGCTAAGTATTATTCAATTATTACTTTAGATAAATATAACTATATATGTGTGTTTAACACATATACACAAACACATATATGTGCAGGTGTCTGTAATATATTGTGAAATAAATGCAATTCTGAATTTTACCTTATGATAATTCAAAACTACAAGGTACCATTTAAAACACCCCCACACCTGGGTGGGTCCCCAAAATTTATCTCTCTGTTTCTCAAAAAATCAAATTGAGAAACTGTTCACAGGAATCCGTAACTTGGATCATGTACTTATAAAAATGCAGCATAAAAATTGGCATCTGGATTTCAGGAACTCAAGCTGCCTTTAAACATTAAAATCAGGCTTTAAATTGCTTCTAAAAGTGACTAGGAAATGAATCCTGGCTGTGAGTTTTATATGTCCAGGAACTTTCTGCAGGTGGGCAATTGAATTATCCAGCCACTTGGTGTGAAATTGGATGTATTCAAGATAAATCTCAAATAGGCATTATTAAAATAATATGACCAAAGTGTTTTGTTTGATGTGTTTATTGACAATTTTCTAGAAAAGGGGAGTTAAATTTACCTATGTATTATTCATAGGTTTGTTACTATAAATACATTTGTTTGTCTGTGTCCTGTGCATCTAACTAATTGCAAACTCAAATGTGAAGGACGAGATTAAATTCAAAGAAATGTATTTAATTATTTTTGCTCTTTACTATATGAAGCTTCAGACTTCACTGTATTTTAAGTGTTACTCATATCAATAAATACAGGAACATGAGATAATTCTAAAGAATATTCTTGTACTTTTTAATCAGTTCCTTGTGTTTATTTGTACATTGAGAGTCAGTGAATTGTTGTCATCTTGGTTGTGGTTACTTAATAGTTTAAGAACACAATACAGTTTAAAGAAGCAGAACAGTAGCCACCTAAGGGAAAAACATGTAGAAAAAGGAAATTGTTTTCTTGACTAATCCTTGTTTTTAACATATCAAAAGAAAGATCCCCACCTCCTTGTTATTTACAAGATTGGGATTCCTTTGTATTCCCTTCAAAATGTGAGAGAAAATAATTCCTAGGTCATATTTTATTTTATTTTTTTTTCATTTTTTTTTTATTAGTTATATTTGACATCATTTGTAGTCCCCAGGGGGTACCCACCACCATTTCACCCGTGCACCATCACCTC